>SJYX01019113.1:0-14513 GCA_006410675.1 Oreotragus oreotragus | reverse complement strand
CCTCCGTCCATGGGATTCTCCAGGCAAGAATACTGAAGTGGGTTGCCATTTCCTTCTCCACAGAAGTGTCATAATTGAGTCCAAATTTAGTACAAATTTTTCTAGCTTTTCTTTTGAAAAGCCCTATTTGATTTTATACCAGCTAAGGAATGGTAAAGAGAAACATATAAGCTACCTTTAAGTTTCCTCTGAATCCTTCATCTTGATCTTCAGATAATCCCACCTCTTATTTATCATGGAGGGCTACAGTCCATAGAGTTGCAAAGAGTCAGATATGACTGACTATCTGTCCATGGGATTCTCCAGGCAACAGTGCTGGAGTGGGTAGCCATGCCCTCCTCCAGGGGATCTTCCTGACCGAACCCTCGGTCTTGTGGCTCCTGCATTGCAGGCAGATTCTTTACTGCTGAGCCACCAAGGAAGTCCATTTATGATGGAAGAGACCCTTTTTGAGCAACTTTTTCTTTTTTGCTAACTGCAGCTATCATTTTTTGTTATTAAAGAGACATTTTTACATCATCTTCTCTAGTCTTATCACAAAGATAAAGATCTTGATGCAGAGTTATTTATATCTGTTTCAATATTGTCATGTTCATTTCCATTTATTTGGAAAGTCTGTTCTTACCATATATGGTGAGCTTAGTCAAGGTCATTTTTTTCTTTCTGTTTTTTTTTTTTTTTTTTTTTTGTGNTCTTCTCTAGTCTTATCACAAAGATAAAGATCTTGATGCAGAGTTATTTATATCTGTTTCAATATTGTCATGTTCATTTCCATTTATTTGGAAAGTCTGTTCTTACCATATATGGTGAGCTTAGTCAAGGTCATTTTTTTCTTTTTTTTTTTTTTTTTTTTTTTTTTGAGGACTATAGAGATACAGAAGAACAAAATAGGGAGATGACAGAAAAGTGTTCAGAATGTCAGTGCAAGGTGTAACTGGGCAGGGAATAGTATTATTCAGCAAGCATTTTAATATGTTGAATAGTTTCATCATCCTGATCTCAGATTTTTAAAATCAGCAAAACTCTATCCCCTACTGCCTGTGTTGCTTTCTTTGACTGTAGTTCTTTTTCTGGGGTGGCCTCAGGCATAGCCTCCTCTGACATGCTGGGCCCACTGTAGAGTAGTACTTTCCTGACCTGATTGGCTCCCCTTAAGAACATTCAGAACCACCACTCTGTGTAGCATCTGACTCTATCCATGCCAGCAGTTTTCATTTCCCACACAGCCATCTTACCTGGCCTCAATTCTTCTCATTTCCCAACCTAGTGATCTGTCTCAGGGAGCTTTTCCCTGCCAGGTCTATTCTCTACTCTTTTATTCCCCCATTTTTGGAGAAAGTAGAAAGTGAGGTGGGACATTTATCTTTAAGAGGTCGGAGAGGCAGGGCAGGGATAGTAGAGAGTGGATGGAGGACCCTGGAATTACAGGAGTTGAGTGATAAACGGGCCAGGAGGGCTTACAGTGAAACAATCATGTGTGGGGACACATGAAATAAGCAGGGAAAGGAAAGGAAGGAGGAGACTGGTGAGTGGGACCGGAAGGCCAGGGAAAACAGTGACTTTGTCTGAAGAAACAGCAGCTTATAAACAATACCAAAGGTTCTTTTTATTTTTTTTCAGTATTCCTTTTTTTAATATAATGTGCCATACCAGAATCAGCCATACCAGAATGGCACACTAAATACCAAAACTCAGTAGCCATTTTTTTTAATCCTTTTTAGTCTTCAAATTGTCTAAAAGATCTCAAAAAGTTTAGGAACGGGAGGATATTTTTGTGATGTTGTCACTTTAAAAAGTTTTTTTGAATCAGTAAGAAGTTTTTATATGGATATATGGCAAAATAACATTATTAAAAAATAATATGAGTATTAGTCATATTTTCTGTTTAACAGTTGGGTTTTAAGATTGATATGATATACTTTGTGTGATATACTTTAAGATTGATATGATATACTTTATTGTCCTAGGTACTCTTAAATTCTTCTGCAGTGATAAACCTTAAAACTATCAATGTCACTTATCTCTGAACTGAAAAGAAAGTACATAGTACATTGTTTTCTTCCATGAAGAAGTATATGAACTAAGACTTTGCCTGTTTTATAGGGTAAAATTTTCTGTCAGAAAGACTGTAATTTAACTTATGACACAAATCAGAAAAGCCAAATATTCTCTAAGGTGGTTATAGAAAGATGAAAAGAATGACCAAGAGTAGAAATGTATCATCTCAAGTATCCCATACAATTAAAAACGTAAAGCAAGTTAGATAATTAAGATGTAAATAAGACAACTATCTATCTGGAGTTCACTTGTGGTTTTGGTGGGGGTGGGGGTGGAAGAAAAACTAGCATTCATGTCAGTGAATTATTATTTTTCATTGAACACAGAGTAGAAGGTAGTTGTATTGATATTAATGGTATCTGTGTTATTAAGGAAGTAAATCTACTAAACAACAAGCTGAGTTGTGGTCTCTAGTTTCCCAGAGCCATTACTAATCTTGTCTTTGTGACATAACATGTTGTCTTCACTTATCTTAAATTATATCATGAAATCCTGAGGTAAAATTGATATTGTCATCATAAAACCATGTGCCATGTATATCAAGACTTCTTTTTCTCTGAATCTGATCATATAAATGTGTAATATGCTTATGTAATTTAATTAAATGTAGGTAATGGCAACCCACTCCAGTACTCTTGCCTGGAAAATCCCATGAACAGAGAAGCCTGGTAGGCTGCAGTCCATGGGGTCGCTAAGAGTCAGGCATGACTGAGCGAATTCACTTTCACTTTTCATTTTCATGCATTGGAGAAGGAAATGGCAACCCACTCCAGTGTTCTTGCCTGGAGGATCCCAGGGACGGGGGAGCCTCATGGGCTGCCGTCTATGGGGTCGCACAGAGTCGGACACGACTGAAGGGACTTAGCAGTAGCAGCAGCAACAATCTATGTTTACTAAGTAAAGCATAATATTTATGATTTTCACATTAGTATTCTGAATAGCACAATAAAAAAGTAAATACTTTTTACCATTCATTTACAAATCTGTAGTGAAAAAAATGTATCCACCTAGTAGATTTTGTTTTTTTCCAGCTTTACTGAGGTAAGTTCATATGTTCTAAAACTCCACATGGTAGGTTTTTAGGAAAGACTTTTTTAAAAAAAGAAGGAAACTGTTTCACTGATTATCTCTCCACTGCAATACAGCAGCTGTTTTCATTTTCTGGTATCTCCTTTCATTCATCTTTTAGTTTTTTTTTTTTTTTTTTTTTTCAGAAAGAGAGGTTTGTCACAAATATTATAGCAAGACCATGTCCATTTCCAAGAGGATTAGAGTCATGACCCCATTGGATAAAGCTAAACAAATGATTTAATTTTAAATTCTTCTATATTTACTCTGTTCTAAAATGGGAGTCATCCTTGAACTGAATCTCTTTTTTTTTAAGCAATTTTATATTTACAGAAGAGTGATAAAGATAGTATAGAGTTGCCATATATAATCTTTCACCAAGTTTAGTTAGTATTTACATAACCATGGTATAATGGTCTAAAGAAATTAACACTGGTACAATACCATTAACTACATTACAGATTTTATTCCAGTTTCACCAGTTTTCCAATAATATCCTTTTTTTCTGAATCTCTTCTTAATCTGCAAACTTACTATCTTTGTTTCCTCTATGTTAAATACTTCTCTTCATGGTCCCCATTAAAGAGATGAGCAAATATAAAAAACATAGGACTTGCTCTTTACTTGTTGAGCTTTTGTGCAGATTTCTCTGTGATAGTGTTTGTGTGCATCAGGCATGTGGTGGGTGCTTGGGTTAATAAATGTGTGCAGCATGGCTCCTACCCTCAGGAACTTGCATTTAAGTCAGGGACTCAGCATACAAGATAATCCATTTCCTTCTCCCTTATTGCCCACCTGAATCTAACCATTCTTCAAGACCTAGTTCAGTTCCCAAACCTTTCATGAAATCTTCACCAACTCAAACTCCCAATGAAAGTCCCTTTGTTTGAACTTCATTTACATTATTTAGTGGTAGGATATATAGTTTTATTATTTTGTCTCCTTAATAGGATTTTAAATTCTTTGTGAACAAAAATCATTTTCCTATTATATTTTGGATCTTACCAACACATAATGCATTGTTGTTGGGTAGTCTCTAAGTCATATCTGACTCTTTGCGACTCCACGGACTGCAGCACTCCAGGCTTCCCTGTCCTTCACTCTTTCCTGAAGTTTGCTCAAACTCATGTCCATTGATTTGGTGATGCCATCCAGCCATCTCATCCTCTGTTGCACCCATCTCCTTCTCCCCTCAATCTTTCCCAACATTAGGGTCTTTTCCAGTGAGTCGGCTCCTCACATCAGGTGGCCAAAGTATTGGGGCTTCAGCTTCAGCATCAGTCCTTCCAATGAAAATTCAGGGTTAATTTCCTTTAGGATTGACTGATTTTATCTCCTTGTCCAAGGGACTCTCAAGAGTCTTCTCCAACATTACATTAGTAGGTTCATAATAGATGCTGGAAGTATGTGTCAGTTCTCTTGACTCTAAGGCTTTTTAAGCTCTAAGGTTTTTGTTTGAAAAAAAAAAAAGAGAGAGAGAGAAAGGGAGAAACAAAGATAAAAACAAAAAGATGATAAAAAGCTTTGCTTTTCCTCTTATACAGCTGCCAGGTATTGGTACTACTTTTGATTGTTTACAGGTTATTTGTTTTGGGGGAGAGAGTATCTTTCAAGGGCTATGGAAATTATCAGGGAAAGACAAACTGTACAACAGGGAAGATAAGCAATCTAGCTCATCTAGCAGCCTTGCTGTTTACTTACAGTTCCCTCTCTTACAGATACTGCAGGAGAAGAGGCTGGGTTCGATCCACACTCATTATGTCTGTTCCACAAACGAGTACTTCCAAAGGGAAAGTCATGCTTAAGGAGTACAGTGGGCGCAAGATAGAAGTAGAGCACATTTTTAAGTGGATAACTGCTCACGCAGCTTCTCGGATCAAAACCATTTATAATGCTGAACGCTTGAAAGAAGAATGGAATAAAAGTGATCAATATTGGGTAAAAATATACCTATTTGCAAACCTGGACCAACCGCCAGCTTTCTTCTCTGCACTAAGCATAAAGTTTACTGGAAGAGTTGAGTTTATTTTTGTAAATGTGGAAAAGTGGGACAACAAGAGTTATATGACAGATATTGGTGTCTATAACATGCCATCATACATACTTAGAACTCCTGAAGGAATTTACAGATACGGAAACCACACTGGCGAGTATATATCTCTTCAGGCCATGGATTCATTTTTGCGCTCCTTACAACCTGAAGTAAATGATTTGTTTGTTTTGAGCTTGGTTCTCGTTAACCTTATGGCTTGGATGGACTTATTTATCACACAAGGAGCTACCATCAAGCGATTTGTGGTTCTCATAAGCACTTTAGGGACCTATAATTCTCTATTAATTATCTCCTGGCTACCTGTGTTGGGCTTTTTACAGCTCCCTTACTTAGATAGCTTTTATGAATATAGCTTAAAATTGTTGAGATATTCCAATACCACCACATTGGCTTCATGGGTAAGGGCAGACTGGATGTTTTATTCCTCACACCCAGCCTTGTTTCTTAGTACATACCTTGGACACGGTTTACTAATCGATTACTTTGAGAAGAAGAGACGGCGCAACATCAACAATGATGAAGTCAATGCCAATAACTTAGAATGGTTATCAAGTCTATGGGACTGGTACACCAGCTACCTCTTCCACCCGATTGCTTCTTTCCAGAACTTTCCTGTAGAATCTGATTGGGACGAAGACCCTGACTTGTTCTTGGAGCGATTAGCTTTCCCTGATCTTTGGCTTCACCCCCTGATACCGACTGATTATATAAAAAACTTGCCGATGTGGCGATTTAAATGTCTTGGAGTCCAGTCTGAAGAAGAAATGTCAGAGGGTTCTCAAGATATTGAGAATGACTCAGACAGTGAGAGCACAGACACTTTGAGCAGTGAGAAGGAAGTATTTGAAGATAAACTGAGCATCATTCACAGTTCTCCAGGAAGAGCAAGTCACTGTGATGCTCAGGCTTGTTCCTGTGCCAATAAATATTGTCAGACCAGCCCTTATGAAAGGAAGGGGCGGTCCTATGGATCATATAGCGCTAATGAAGATATGGAACCTGATTGGTTAACTTGGCCTGCTGATATGCTGCACTGTACTGAATGTGTTGTATGCCTAGAGAATTTTGAAAATGGATGTTTGCTAATGGGGTTGCCTTGTGGTCATGTGTTCCATCAGAATTGCATTGTGATGTGGTTAGCTGGGGGCCGACACTGTTGCCCTGTCTGCCGGTGGCCTTCTTATAAAAAAAAGCAGCCATATGCACAACACCAGCCCTTGTCAAATGACTTCCCATCTTAACCATGTGCAATTTGTCCTTTATAAGCTTTGCGTATCTTACAGCCTGCCTTTTTAATGTTAGTCACAATGTTTTTGTGGTTTGACGTTTAGTTTAATGTTAGTGCAGTGACAGGAAATACACATTATGCTAATGTTGATGACAATTATTTGGTTGCCTTGTGTGTCAATTTGAATGCATACTTAATTGTAAAAATTTTTATTTACAACATTGGAAATTCAGAAGTTAATGTTCTTTTGTAAGCACAAAGGAAGTATGATAGAAATTTATCCTCGCAAGACTTTACAAGGTTGGATCAAATTCTAATGGAATTGAGGCAGTTTCTTATCCTAAATGTTTCCTTCCTTTTTACAATTTCTGTCCAGCACCTCTTGGTTAAATAATGTATGCTCTGAGACATGAAATTAAAACAAACCTATGAAATAAATTATTTTAAAACCAGAAGATTACAGCTTTTTCTAATGTTAAATTGTTTTTTTTGTTTTGTTTTGTTAAATTGTTTTTGATAAGGTGGCTGAGTGCTCTATGTGTTTTTCTTGTTTGCTAATTTCACAGTTGAGTCAGATATGGTTCTTGATTCATGTGGCAGAGGTGGGTGGTGGAGGAGACAGATTATGTTGCTAACACTGGCCAGAGGTGGTATTAGTCCTCCTTGGTTAGCTTTGATGGGAAGAAATTTCATGGTGGGTGTTTTTAAAAGTATTAAATCATTTACAAGTATATTCAAGTAAACAATCAGCTATAGCATACTAGCCACACATAGATTACTTGATATATTTTTCCTGACTTTTTATTTTGAAAAATTTTTTTAACTATAGAGAAATTGGAAACATGGTACAGTGAACATTCATTTGTCTCATTCACCAGGTGTTTACATCTTGTTACATTTTCTTTATCTCCTCTATGTCTATAATCTTTTTTCTTTTTTTTTCCTTGATTCCTTTGAGAGTAAATTTCAGTCATCATGATGCTTCTGTACTGTTAAATGTATCATCATGTGTTTCCTAAGTACAAGGACATTTTTTACACATCCACCACACCATCATCTCACCCAAGAAATGTAATGTTGATTTAATAATATCTGGTACACAATTCATACTCCCCAGTTGCTCCCAAAATATTCTGTATCTTTATATGTTTCTGTTTTGTTTCCATTGGGAACTCAGACAGGGTTTATGCATTGGGTTTAGTGTCTTTTCTTTCATTCATTTCTCTAGAGCAGTCACCCTGCCCTACCCCCTGCCCCTTCCCCACCCCACACACATTCTTTTTAAGTCTTTTCTGACATTTTTGCAGAGTACAGGCTAGTTGTCTTATGGAGTGTTCCACATTTCTGGATTTGTCTTGAGTGTTTCTTCATAATTAGATTTAGATGAAAGAACTTTGCCTAGGTGGTTTCTATTTCTCATTTGTATAACATCAGGAGTGCATGATGTCAGTTCATTCCATTGTTGGTGATGCTGAATTTGCTCAGGTAATATCTGCTTTATCTTTGCAATGTAAGGTATTAATTAAGAAGGAATCTGTGAGGCCGTGTGAGTATCCTGTTCTTAATCAACCTTTAACCTAATGGTTTTAACATCTGTTGATGATTGTTGGCCTGAATCTGTTACTAAATAGGAGTTGTGACATGGAGATTTTTAAATTCTGTCCTTCATTCTGCATTTAATAGTGGCATTTGTGTGTGTGTGTGTGTATAGAGGACTTTCCATTTTTTCATCTCATAGTTTGAAATGTCACTGTAGATCAAGATTCTTTTTATATTCAGTGTGTTAAAATTCATTATTCTTTTTGATGCACAAATCATTCCAAATTTGGTAAGCGGGAGCCCCTCTAAGCTCCTTCTTATGTCCTGTTGACTTCCCTTTCAATCTTGAAACACTTCGTTGCTTTTGGACACAAGATATTCCAGACTCACTTTGTAGTTTCCCTGGCCCAACCCTGTAATACGTCATTTCTTCAAAGCATCCAAATTTCATGGGGGACTTTTTAATATCCTTTACCTTCTGTCCCTCAAAATGGTAAAAAAAAATTAAATTTTCTCTTTCTGAATTGCTGCTGGTCATTAGCAGAAACATTTTTTTCCTTCATGGTGCACTGAGCCTCATTTTCATACAGGAATGGAAACAGTAAGGAATAGCAGTTACTAATTTTGTATTAATATTCGGAAGCTTCTTAAAATTTTTAAGAGTATAAGCACTGCTCCTTGTACTCTTATTTTCCTTTTGGAAAAAAAAAATAATGTTACTGTAAATGTTTCCTAGAGTTCTGCCATTGGTCCAGTGTTCTTTTCTTTCTGGTGTTTTCAGCAGATGTCCCAAATCACCATGTTCAGGCAAAGACCCCTCACCAGATCTTCAGTTTCATGTATAGCTCTCTGCCGAACAGTGAGTGCTCTTAAGTAATTCAATTCAGTTCAGTCGCTCAGTCATGTCTGACTCTTTGTGACCCCACGAATCGCAGCACGCCAGGCCTCCCTGTCCATCACCAATTCCTGGAGTTTACCCAAACTCATGTCCACAGAGTCGGTGATGCCATTCAGCCATCTCATCCTCTGTCATCCCCTTCTCCTCCTACCCCCAATCCCTCCCAGCATCAGAGTCTTTTCCAATGAGTCAACCCTTTGCATGAGGTGGCCAAAGTACTGGAGTTTCAGCTTTAGCATCAGTCCTTCCAATGAACACCCAGGACTGATCTCCTTTAGGATGGACTGGTTGGATCTCCTTGCAGTCCAAGGGACTCTCTCAAGAGTCTTCTTCAACACCACAGTTCAAAACCATCAATTCTTCGGTGCTCAGTTTTCTTCACAGTCCAACTCTCACATCTATACATGACTACTGGAATAACCATAGCCTTGACTAGATGGACCTTTGTTGGCAAAGTAATGTCTCTGCTTTTTAATATGCTGTCTAGTTTGGTCATACTTTTCCTTCCAAGGAGTAAGAGTCTTTTCATTTCATGGCCACAGTCACAATCTGCAGTGATTTTGGAGCCCAATAAGATAAAGTCTGACACTGTTTCCACTGTTTCCCTATCTATTCACCATGAAGTGATGGGACCAGATGCCATGATCTTCGTTTTCTGAATGTTGAGCTTTAAGCCAACTTTTTCACTCTCCTCTTTCACTTTCATCAAGAGGCTTTTTAGCTCCTCTTCACTTTCTACCATAAGGGTGGTGTCATCTGCATATCTGAGGTTATTGATATTTCTCCTGGCAATCTTGATTCCAGCTTTTGTTTCTGCCAGCCCATCGTTTCTCATGATGTACTCTGCATATAAGTTAAATAAGCAGGGTGACAATATACAGCCTTGACGTACTCCTTTTCCTATTTGGAACCAGTCTGTTATTAGTCTCAAAGCAGCTCTTCCTTTTCTCTCTGTATCCCCTAGTCTTTCCCTTATGGTCCTGATTTCAATTCATACATATAATATTGTCCATTATGAAATGTATTTTATGGAAAAGGAAATGGCAACACATTCCAGTATTATTGCCTGGAAAACCTCATGGATAGGGGAACCTGGTGGGCTACAGTCCATGGGGTCACAAGTTGGACACAACTTGGCAACTAAATCACCACCACTACCATAGATATTTTAAAAGATAATTGAAATTTCTCCTCTAGCATCCGAGGGCACACCACACTTTTGGAGACCACAGGCACACCTTGGAAATATTGCAAGTTTGGTACCAGTTCACTGCAATAAAGCAAGTATGGCAGTAAAGCCAGTCATAGAAATTACTTGGTTTCCCAGTGCATGTAAAAGTTATGTTTTAAAAAAAGTTATGTTTACACTACTGAAGTCTATTAAATATGCAATAGCACATCTAAGAAACAATGTACATACCTTGTTTTAAAAAGTACTTTATTGCTTAAAAAATGCTATCACCTAAACCTCCAGCAAGTTGTAATCTTTGCAATATATTGAGTAGTATTAGCCTAGAAGATAAATCAGTCTCCTTACCACTGGCTTACAAGGCCCTGGCCTAACTTACACACATCGTGATTGTACTGCCTGCCTCTTCAGGGTCATGCTCTACTTGTTCTCAGCTTGGTGCTCGTCTGTCCCCTCTGCCTCATGTTCTCACCCCTTTTCTAGGCTTTATCTGGCTAGATCCTACTTTCTCCAGAAATGCTACATCTCCTATCCACCTTTTCTTTCCCCTTCAGGCTTATGAAGAGACACAAATATCTTTACAGTGAAAGCTCTGGTGGCAGTCACCCTACTCAAGTGATCAAACTTACCATTGCAGATAAGGGAGCAACCCCATTTCTCCTTGCCCTTTCCTCATACGTGCCCCTCCCTTTTTTTTAAGGCCTCACCATTTGGCATATGAGATTGAACTCACACCTACTGCATTGGGAATGCAGGGTTTTAACCACTGGACCACCAGGGAAGTCCTGCCCTTCTTATATCCCAGAGATAGCTGGTATATGCCTGTCCTAGTTAGTTGCATTGTATTAAAACTACGCACACGTCTTTTTCAGGTGAACTTTAAGGTAGGAACTTGCTCTATTCATTAAATACATCAACATGCTTGGCATAAAATGGAGGTAATACCTTTGAATGCTAGACGTGCTATAAAAGTATTACAGTAAGGTCAAGGAGTAAATAGTCGATAGAGGTTCAGGTCTTCAGGGAAGGTTGCGTATGTACGTGCTAAGTCGCTTCAGTCATGTCCTACTCTGCAACCCTATCAACTGTAGCCCACCAGGCTCCTCTGTCTGTGGGATTTCCCAGGCAAAAATACTGGGGTGGGTTGCCATTTCCTTCTCCAGGGGATCTTCCCAACCCAGGGATCAAACCCAGGTCTCNCAGTCATGTCCTACTCTGCAACCCTATCAACTGTAGCCCACCAGGCTCCTCTGTCTGTGGGATTTCCCAGGCAAAAATACTGGGGTGGGTTGCCATTTCCTTCTCCAGGGGATCTTCCCAACCCAGGGATCAAACCCAGGTCTCCCATGTCTCCTGCATTAGCAGGCAGATTCTTTACCTCTGAGCCACCAAGGCAGCCTAGTCCACAGAAGCTTGACTCATCCTTTAATTGTGAAGGCATAGCAAGCAATGCTTTTGTTTTCCTGGAGGTAGAGAATTGAAGGAGGTATTCAAGATTGACAGACTCTGAACTGTAACTGTTTTTTGTTTTTCAGTTTGAATTCTTAGAGCGACCTAGTGAATTTAATTAAAAATTCCAAGTATGTAAGTCTTTCTAATTACTGAACTCTGGTTAACTGTAATAGTGGGATGCACAATTGCGTTCTGCTCAAGAGTTTTTTCTTCTATCTTCTCTATTTCTTGTGTAAGTATTTACTTTCTTTAAAAATGATAAGCTCCCTGAAGGCAGAAGTAATGCTATAATCTACTATTATATCCTTAACATGTTAGACCCAGAGTAGATACTCAATAAAGAATATTCGCTTGAATTTTACAAATCTTCTCTAATTTTGCCCTTTACCAAACTTTTCACCACCTGTCTAGTATGTTTAGTCAGTGTTGCTACTCTTAGTAAAATTCTACAAACTTTTTTTTTCATTTGGGAATGGATTTTGAGAACATCATCTATTTGTTGATAAAGGGTATGGTGACATGTTTCCACCTGGGTAACAATCTGGAGTTTGAGGAGGTCTTTTCACAATGACAGAGTAGCAGAGTTTCAGACTCGGCAAAAGGGAAGTTAGAACTCTGATATTTTCAGGGCCACTTTTGTTATCTTGTTTAAATGCTCTCCATTTAGTTTTACTAATTTCCTGAGCCAAGTGGCTAAAAACAATAGGCTTCTGGAACAAAATGCCTCAAGCTGACTCCCAGCTTTGTTGCCAGAGGCTTGGATAGGAAGCATCCCTTAAAATGCCAAACACAGGAGTATCTTGGGCTTTTAAAACAGTATTATTCAAATTATTTTTTAGTATTGAGCATGGTGGACTGTAACCAATTTAATATATAGTTTTGCTTTAATAGCACTTAGTGGGGTTTTTTTAATGAGAAAAAAAGAGCATTCTTACAGTTTTATTATTGAAAATAATAGAATCTGAGTGGCAGAAACAAATGTGAAGGCCCCTTCGTCCAATCTTATGCCTTGATTTAGATTGCTAATGTCTCTCTTATGAATGAACTGACACACTCATCATTTAACAAAAGATTTGCTACATTTGCAAGAATCTCCAAACAGTTCTCCTGCCAGGATCCACAGAAGAACATGCAGTTAACTGGCAGCAGAGCGACAGCAGGTGCTGGAGACCCAGATCTGGACAGGTGGCAGGATGCTTCCCATGTCACCACCTTTGGGAAGGAAGATGAATCAGCAGTTCATCTATTGACAAGAACTAGTTCTGATATAACCAACTTGCTCTGAAATATGTTATGCTTCTTATATTTATTCATCAAAATGGCATTTATTTAACCAGAATTTTTATTCAGAGAGAAACCTGTGAACTATTAAAGACCATCCTCAAGAGTTTAACACTAAACTCATTCCATCATCCCCTAGTATCTCCAAAACAGCAATCAGGAGACATGAGAGCATCTTTCTCCTGCTTCAGCCAAACATACTTTCTGCTGTATGGAGTGACAGAGGACAGACTTACAGACCCTGCTGTATTTTCAGAGCTGTGGAAAGGATGAGAGGTAATACCACCACAGCAGAAGACAGTTAATGGTATAATATGCACCAGACTGGGCTATACAGAAATCAGAGAAAGGATCTTTTACAATTTCAAATTTTTCTAAGGGCCCAAATAAGACTATAATAATTCATTCATTTGGATTCCTTTAAGGAGGAATGTATCTAACCCATTTTGGAACAACATATGTGTTTTATTTAGAACTTGGTAATCGGAGACCTTGAGTTTGTTCAAACAGCTTAGAGTTTTTAGGAGAATGTGGTGTTAATTTTAAGTTGCTTATTTATCTGAAAATTATGCCATAGCCTGAGTGCAGTACTAGTGTTTCCTGAAATAATATTCTTAAAGGATGAACCACAGGTGAGAAATGGAAAAGTCTTTTGATGCTTTGTAACACGGACCACTCCAGTGTTCTTGCCTGGAGAATCCCAGGGACGGGGGAGCCTGGTGGGCCGCTGTCTATGGGGTTNTGAAAATTATGCCATAGCCTGAGTGCAGTACTAGTGTTTCCTGAAATAATATTCTTAAAGGATGAACCACAGGTGAGAAATGGAAAAGTCTTTTGATGCTTTGTAACACGGACCACTCCAGTGTTCTTGCCTGGAGAATCCCAGGGACGGGGGAGCCTGGTGGGCCGCTGTCTATGGGGTTGCACAGTTGGACACAACTGAAGTGACTTAGCAGTAGCAGCAGTAACACGTATTAATCAGCTTTTTAAACAAAGGAGAGGAGTAGGACAGGAGACGTAGGGCTTCCCAGTTGGCTCAGTGGTAAGGAATTTGCCTGCGAATGCAGGAGATGCAAGAGACGCAGGTTCAATATCTGGGTCAGGAAGAACCCCTGGAGTAGGAACTGGCAACGGCACTCCAGTGTTCTTGCTTGGAAAATTTCATAGACAGAGGAGCCTGGTGGGCTACAGTCCATGGGGTCGCAAAGAGTTGCACATGACTAAGCAACTGATCACACCCGTACAGGACAAGAAAAGGATGGAACAAATGAACAGTACCTTCTTTAACCATTTTCAGAAGGGAAAGGCTACCCACTCCAGTATCGCCTGGAGAATTACATGGATTAGTGTCGTACATGGGGTTGCAGAGTCAGACACGACTGAGCGACTTTCACAGGGAAAATATGTTCTTTTTTCCCCCTTTTGTTAAAGTTTTTACTGAAGGGCAATGTATCTCCACGCGTGCATGCATGATCAGTCGTGTATGACTCTTTGCAACCCCATGAACTGTAGCCCCCCGCAGGCTCCTCTATCCATGGATTGCCGAGGCAAGAATACCGGAGTGTGTTGCCATTTCCTTCTTCAGGAGATCTTCCCTACTCAGGGATCAAACCCATGTCTCTTGCATTGGCAGACAGATTCTTTTAACACTGAGACACCTGGGAAGCCTGAATATAACTCCATCAGTTCAGTTCAGTCGCTCAGTCGTGTCCGACTCTTTGCAACCCCATGAATCGCAGCACACCAG
>SJYX01019112.1:25650-89370 GCA_006410675.1 Oreotragus oreotragus | reverse complement strand
ATTGCCCCTGGTCCAACAGAAAGCCTGTGATAACCATGCACACAGAAAGGGCTATGTCTGGGTTTCTTCTCTATTCCCTCATTCCTCTGGTTCTGCTTCTTTCCTTATTTTAAATCCATGTTTACTCTTTATGGTAATCTTCCAAAGAAACTCCAGTTAACTGGTTGACCTAATTTAGCTATATCTTTGTCCCTTGCCCCCTCAGAAGATCTTCCTGATTTCCTCTCACTCTGCTATTTTGTTCTCATTTATTTTGTCACTCTTTATTTCAGGTTCATTGCAGAGCGTGGGGCCTCCCGGCTTCTAGATCATGTAGGCCAAATGGACAAAATATTCAAGATTCCACCACCCCCAGGGAAGACAGGGGTCCAGTCTCTCCGGCCACTGGAAGAGAATACGCCAAGCCCCTTGGCTCCTGTTTCCCAGCTTGGGTCAGTCTGTTTTTGATGCCTTTGTGAACTGGGAGGGGCTTTAGTCGAAACCTAGAGAAACTCAAGTGACTGAAATTCTGGCAGTTGAGATGCTGCTTGCTCTATTTGCTGAGGAACATTTCTTCTTCCCAGGCAGGAGTTTGTCTAACACAGATGGTGAGCATGTCTCTTACTGTACTAGGGAGAGGGGGCTAGAAGGTGAGGCAGGCAGTGGGCACCAGGACTCAGACAGAGGGCTTCTTGGCATGGGCCATGGCTTTCTCATCCTAGCTTTGCCAAATAGTAGCTGAAGTCTGGGCTAGTTGCTTGATGTCTTAAGCTGTGGTTTCTTTCGTTTATTTATTTTTGGTCGCACTGGGTTTTTTCATTGCTGGGTGTGGGCTTTCTCTAGTTGTGGCTAGTGGGGCTAGTCTCTAGTGGATGTATGCAGGCTTCTTATTGTGGTGACTTCTCTTGTTGTGGAGCACGGACTCGAGGCACACATGCCTTAGTGGTTGTGGTGTGGGGGCTTGGTAGCTGTGGCTTACGGGCTCTAGAGCGTGGCTCAGTAGTTGTGGCACGCAAGCTTAGTTGCCCCATGACATGTGGAATCATCCCAGACCAGAGATTGAACCTGTGTCCCCTGCACTGGCAGGCAGATTTTTAACCACTAGGCCACCAGGGAGTTCAAGCTGTAGTTTCTTGATCAGTAAAAAGGAGAGAATGATTGTGCTTTACCTCACAGTGCAACTCGGGCCCTTTTCATGGGCGGGCTAGTAGATGCATAATAATCATTGCTGACACAGGAGAGGTACATGAGAAATAGTCAGTGGGATTTAATTTCCAGGCTCTGCATTTGACGTTACAAGCCTGTTATTCACTGGAGGCCAGTTGGATACCCGCTGCCATCTGTTGTACCTGGCTCAGCAGGGTGAGGGGTGGTCGTAGGCCTGTCAACGGGCTGTGGTTTACCTGCAGATGGCGAAGCATCCGGCTTTTCATTTCCTCCACTTTCCGGGACATGCATGGGGAGCGGGACCTGCTACTGAGGTCCCTGCTGCCAGCACTACAGGCCCGAGCGGCCCCCTACCGCATCAGCCTTCATGCCATCGACCTGCGCTGGGGCATCACTGAGGAGGAGACCCGTCGGAACAGGTGTGGGGGCTGCTGAGAAGAGGGGCTGGGTTGGAGATGAGGGGCTTGAGTGGCGGCAGGGCTGGGGCTGCCAGGATGGCTGAGGGCCGTGGGCCAGAGGTGCTCTTTGGATGCTATGGGATGTGAGCCGGGCCCAGTCTCCCTGACATGGTGCTCCCATAACCTTCCTGCAGACAGCTGGAAGTGTGCCTCGGGGAGGTGGAGAACTCGCAGCTGTTTGTGGGGATCCTGGGCTCCCGCTATGGCTATGTTCCCCCCAGCTACAGCCTCCCTGACCATCCTCACTTCCTCTGGGTAAGACAGACATGGCTGGGGCAGGGGCGGGAGAAGTCACGGTGTGTCTAGAACTCTGGGACTCTGCACAGGCAGATCCTTGAGACTTGAAGTGAAACACAGGCAGAAGGTTCTGTGAGTGACCAAGTCCTAGATGAGAGAATTCCTTCGGGAAATACCTCTGGGTTGGCCACAGGATGCGAGAGGTAGGCGGTCGCTCGGATTAGGCTTTGCCATCTGACACAGCTGGATTCTGATCACTCTTCCGTCATTGTGAGGCTTAATGGAAAATTGTTTATACTAATCTAGACTCAGCTTCTTCCTATATTAAGGAGAAGCAGTGATGTCTACATTGCAGGGTTATTATGAGAATCAGAAATCGATTTCAAGAAGGCTCAAAAAAATGTTCAGCCTGTGAGAGGCATTCAATAAACGTTAGCTGTTAGCTCTATTTTTACTGGCTGGTGTCTGGAGAGAGAGGGGAACGTTACTGAGGTGAAGGCCCCAGGTCATGGCAGATCTCACGGGAGGGGAGTCCTGTGACCAGGACTGAACCCACCTGCTCCCTGCCCTCTCCCTGCAGGCCCAGCAGTACCCTGCAGGTCGCTCTGTGACAGAGATGGAGGTGATGCAGTTCCTGAATCGGGGCCTCCGCCTGCAGCCTTCTGCCCAGCCTCTCCTCTACTTCCGGGATTCTAGCTTCCTCAGGTACCTTCACAGAAGGCCAGATAGGCTCAGTGGGGGTGTCTTCTCTTTCTAATGTTCAGAGTACAAAAGGGGCTGCCTAGGATGGAGAAGCAGGAATCAGAGAGCTTGCCTTGCAGCTGAAGGCGGGAGATCTCCATTGGAGCAGTTTCTTGAGGGATTTCAGGGAACCACAGCCAGGTCTGGTGGCTGGTGGAGGAGAGGCACTTTGGTCTGAATCCAGCCCCACTCTTGGGGTGCCTTTGATGGTCAGCTCTGTGCCAGATGCCTGGAAATCGGACTTTATTTCTGAGTCTGAAGAGGCTGCCCATCGGATCTCAGAACTGAAGAGCTATCTGAGCAAACAGGAAGGGATCACCTGTCGCAGGTGAGCTGGGAGAGGTAGGGAGCACCTGCCTGGAGAGAAGCGATGAGGGGTGGGTCAGGCCTGCTCTGACCCTGCTTGTGCTTGCTCTGCCCACAGATACCGCTGTGAGTGGGGTGGTGTGGCAGCTGGCCGTCCCTATGTCGGGGGGCTGGAGGAGTTTGGGCAGCTGGTTCTGCAGGATGTGTGGAATATGATCCAGAAGCTTTACCTCCAGGTCAGCAGGAGTGCTGGTGGCTAGGGGAGTGGAGAAGGGGTAGGGTGGTCCTGGGTGGGAAGTGACTTGGTGGGGGAGCTGTAAGTTTTAGGCCTGGGGTCCTGAGGAGTGTGGAAACATAGACAGTCACTGCCCCATGTGCCCTCAGCCTGGGGCCCAGCTGGAGCAGCCAGTGCCCATCCCAGATGATGACTTGGTCCAGGCCACCTTTCAGCAGCTGAAGAAGCCGTCGAGTCCTGCCCGACCACGCCTTCTTCAGGACACAGTGCGGCAGCTCACGCAGCACCAGGGGAGGCTGAGCCTGGTGACCGGGCAGTCGGGACAGGGCAAGACCGCCTTCCTGGTACAGGGTCCCAGAGGCCTGGACAGGAGGGAGGGAGGGCTGTGTGTGCTCAGGAGGGCTAAGGAGGTGGGGCACCGGAAGCTGGCGCATGTGAAATGTGACCATGTTTTCTGTTCTCTTCCCCCTCAGGCGTCTCTTGTGTCAGCCCTGCAGGCTCCGGATGGGGCCACGGTGGCCCCCTTAGTCTTCTTCCACTTTTCAGGGGCCCGCCCTGACCACAGTCTTGCCCTCACCCTGCTCAGACGCCTCTGTGCCTATCTGCATAGCCAACTGGAGGAGCCAAGTGCCCTCCCCAGCACCTACCGGTGTGTTTCTCCCCCACCTAGACCAGCCTGCTGAGAGCGCCTGATGCCACCCCCGCTGATGCTGGCCCTCCTCCTCTGCACACAGGGGCCTGGTGTGGGAGCTGCAGCAGAGGCTACTGCCCAAGTCTGCTCAGTTCCTGAGAGCTGGTCAGCCGCTGGTGCTGGTCGTCGACGGGGCTGACAGATTGGTGGACCAGCGTGGGCAGCTGATCTCGGACTGGATCCCAAAGACCCTTCCCCGGGTGAGAGTGAGAAGAAGGCGAGGTGGGATGATGTAGGGAGAAGGGCTTCTCCAACAATATTCTCCCTGCTTTCCTTCTTCATCGCTACCCTTTTGTCCAAATCTCACAGGGGGTGCACCTAGTGCTGAGTGTGTCCAGTGATTCTGGCCTGGGGGAGACCCTTGAGCAGAGTCAGGGTGCCCACGTGGTGGCCCTGGGGCCTCTGGAGCCATCTGCCCGGGCCCGGCTGGTGCGAGAAGAACTGGCCCTGTATGGGAAGCGGCTGGAGGAGTCACCGTTTAACAACCAGGTTGGGCCTAGGCTGGCGCTGGTAGATGTGAGGGGTGAGCCCGGGAGCTGTGAGGATCCGAGTGCTGCAGCCACCAGCTGCCCTGCACAGACCAGCTCCTTCATCTTCTCAGGAAGTCTGCAGGGCAAGAGGGCTGTGATTGCTGATAATATTACCTGGTCCTTTTCCCCCGGTGAATGGCTGTGGTTATCTATCTGAGCGGGCTGAACCAGCAGGTGCGGGGGGAGAGCGGGGCGAGCGGGGCAGAGCAGTGCCGGGCAGAGATGGCTGTGTCCTGAGTGACACGGTGGGTCTCTCCCCTGTGGGGGCTCTCAGAGGAGAAGCCGCCCCGCACTGGGCTTGCTGCCCGAGTGGAGGGCGCTGGCCGGGGCCGGCTCTCTGGTCCAGAGCTGAGTCCTCTGAGTCTCGTCAGATGCGGCTGCTGCTGGTGAAGCGGGGGTCAGTGCTGCCGCTCTACTTGCGCTTGGTCACCGATCACCTGAGGCTCTTCACGCTCTACGAGCAGGTCGGTTGAGGATGTGAACCCTCACTCCTCATCTTCTGAATCCTAACCCCATTTCCCGTTCTCCATTTAACCTCTTCATCCGCATCCCTCACCCCTTCCCACCCTCCTCCTTTTCCACTCCTCATCCACACCCCCAACCTGCTTCCCTCCCACCGATGTTTCCTTTTCATCCCCTTCCCACGCTTTTGCCTGCTGCCCCATCTCCTACCTACACCGAAGCTGCCTCTCCCCTTCCCTGCGCTGATGCAGGCCCCTCACGTCCTTCCCCAGGTTTCTGAGAGGCTCCGAACACTGCCAGCCACCGTCCCTCTGCTGCTGCAGCACGTCCTGGGCACCCTGGAGCAGGAGCATGGCCCCGACGTCCTTTCCCAAGCCTTGGCCACTCTTGAGGCCACACGCAGTGGTCAGCGCTTGGAGTGGGCTCAGGGTTTGGATGACCTTGGTTCTGTTGGGAGTCTCAGCAAGCTGTGCAGGGAGTGATTAGGGATTAGGTGGGGATGGGTATGCTGCCTGGTTTAGGGCCTCAGCGACCCTGGGTTTTCAGGTCTGACCGTGGACCAGTTGCATGGAGTGTTGAGTGCATGGCGGATCCTTCCCAAGGGGACCGAGACCTGGGAAGAAGCAGTGGCTGCTAGTAACAGCGGGGACCCCTACCCCATGGGCCCATTTGCCTACCTCGTCCAGAGTCTGCGCAGGTACAAGTGCCCTCCCTGAGCTCCCACTGACCTGTGCCTCCCCGTCTTTGAGGCAGGGCCCCGTGTGACCCTCTCTCTTCATCCTCTTCCTCTCTTGGTATAGCCCCTGACACTTGTCTCCAGAGCCTGCATGGCTGTCACTCAAGTTTCCACTGTTTGAGTGGGACTGGGAGCCCACCTCTGTGCCAGGCTGCTCACTGACAGGCCTTCTCCCTCTTCTCTTGCCTTCCCTCCCTCACATGGGGTCAGTTTGCTAGGGGAGGGACCCCTGGAGCGCCCTGGAGCCCGGCTCTGCCTCCAGGATGGGCCCCTGAGAACGGCCGCCAGGTGTCGTTATGGGAAGAGGCCGGAGCTGGAGAAGACGGCGCACCTCCTCACTGCAGGTAACTGCAGCCCGGTTAACCCCCGGGGCACTGAGCGTGGGGCCTGGTGCTCCCCATCGGCTGGCCTCCTCACCTGCCACCCCAGTGAGGGGATGGTTCTTACTGTAGCCTGAGGGATGTGATCTTTGGAGATGCTTCAGGGCCGAGCTCATCTCAGTGTCTCTTCCTGTGACCCACACCTGCAGCTCAGCTCTGGAAGACATGTGACCCTGATGCCTCAGGTACCTTCCGAAGGTGCCCTCTGGAAGCCCTGGCAGACCTGCCTTACCACCTGGTTAGTCCCCAGAGCCCATCGGCACCTTCTCCCAAGAAACTGCTTTGGCCATTCTGAGCCCCCTCCTCCCACAACTGCCCCCATCATCCCCATGGCTGGTTACCTGCCTTCCACACTCTCTGTACCTCTCTTCTTTCAGTTTTCCAGCCCTCCTCCTTCAGGTCCTTTGTCCCAGCTCCTAAGTCTAAGTATCAGCTGCACGGGCAGGGTCCAAGACTAGACCGTCCCTCCTCACGAGCCTTGTCACATCCTTAATGAGTTCAGTCTGACTTTCCAGCTCCAGAGCGGGAACCGTGGCCTTCTTGCCAAGTTCCTCACCAGTCTCCATGTGGTGGCTGCACACCTGGAACTGGGTCTGACCTCTCAGCTCCTGGAGGCCCATGCCCTCTACGGTGAGATGAGTTACAGGGTGGAGTCTTCTCCAAGCTGTGGGGTCCTGGGTGTGTTCGTGGGGTCCTGCTCAGGGGGAGCTGTAATGGAAGGAGCAGTTGATTTCTATTCCAAGGTGAAAAATGCCATGAGGGTAAGCAAGTGATTCTTAGGAGACTTTTTACTCAGCTCTCTTAAATCTTAGTGGGCAAAAATTACTTGGGAAACTTGTTCAAATTGCTGATACCTGGGTCCTCAGATTTGGTTTCCTAGGTCTAGAGTGGGACCCAAAGCTTTGTACTTTTTTTAAAAAATAATTTTATTGGCTTCTTTATTTTTGACCGTGCTGGGTCTTCATCGCTGTTTGGGCTTTTCTCTGGTTGCAGTGAGAGGGGCTCCTCTCTAGTTTCTGTGCACGGGCTGCTGACTGCGGCGGCTTCTCTTGTGGAGCACAGGCTCGAGGGCACGTAGGCTTCAGTGGGTGTGGCTCCCAGGCTCCAAGGCACAGGCTCAATAGCATGGCACATGGGCTTAGTTGCTTTGTGGCACGTGGGGTCTTCCCAGATCAAGGATCGAAATTGGCGGGTGGATTCTTTACTACTGAGCCACCAGGGAAGCCCGGATTTGTAATTTTAACAGATGTGCCTGATCTGGAACCAGAGGGCCACACATTAAGACTTAGCATTTTGGACACATCATATGATTGGCTTGGTGCTGGGGTTCATGGAAGTCAAGGCTGACTCTGCAATGATACTCTGCATCTCTTCTCCAGCTTCCTCAGTCCCTGGCGAGGAACAGAAGCTTCCTGAGGCCGATGTTGCTGCATTTCACACCTTCCTGAGGCAGCAGGCTCCCATCCTCAGCCAGTACCCACTGCTCCTGCACCAGCAGGTAGCCAACCAGCCTCTGGACTCGCCTCTTTGCCGCCAGGCCCCCCAGCTCTCCCAGCGACAGCACCTCCAGTGCGTGCTGCGTTGGCTTAATAAACCTCAGACCCTGAGGCACCAGCAAAGGTAAAACCCTTGACCCCAGATGCTGACAAGCCCTACCAGAGAGCGAGCTGAAGCCCTCTCTGAAACTAGAGAATAAAGAACAGACCGGAGTCACCAGTGAGGGGGGACTTCAGGCAGAGAAGTGCACATCCTTCCCCTGGCCCCTCATTTCCACCTTTTCTTGGTATTTTTTCTGTAGATCCAGCCTGTCTCTGGCAGTTTCCTCCTCCCCCACAGCCGTGGCCTTCTCCCCTAATGGGCAAAGAGCAGCCGTGGGCACTGCCAATGGGACAGTCTACCTTTTGGACTTGAGAACCTGGCAGGTATGACACTCAAAACGGGACAGAGTTTACCTTCAGAAAAGCCTCCCCGGCCTGCCCTGAAGCCCAAGACAAGCCAAACCTACCTGTTACCACCCTGTTTGATTCAGCAACTTTACTTTCACATCAGATCCCAAGGGCTTGGTTAAAAAATCAATCCTACAGCAAATGCTTGCTCTGTACTTTGCTTTGAAGGCAGTGTACTAAGCGCTGAAAGGAACATAGGACTTAGGACATTGTCTTTGCCCACCAAGTGGTCGGTTTTGATGAAATTTAAGGCAGAGAAGGTTAAAAAGGGAACCAGAATGTAGCCATGTGACATAGATAAGAGCTAAGTGAGCTGTGCAGGTACTAGAGGACATAGGATGAGAAGGGCAGGTGTTCCAGGTTGAGTGTGGAGCCTGGGCACAAACGTCGGGGGGAACGTGTCCTTAAACTGCTGGCAGTGATTGCAGTGGAGTGCAGGTAACGGAGGGTCCTAGTAGATGAGGCTGGAGAGGTGGGCCCCCCAGCCACAGTCACTCTCTCCTCTTCTACCCAGGTCAACTCTTCTCCCCCAGATATATGTATGTGTATAAGGTCATTCCCAACTCAGACCAATCAGGATCTTCTGTGACATGGGGATGCTTATGGGGTTTGAAATGGGGGAGACGATGTGACCTCACATGGATTATGAGGTCCCACTTGAACCGAGCTTGGCCTGGGTCTGGAGTGGGGCCCAGAGCTTTGCACTTTTCACAAGTGTCCCTGCTGTGGGGCCAGAGGGCCATAATTTGAGACTCAGCAGGGACTGTAGAGAGCCAAGGGCTTCAGCTCTTCTAGCCATCGCTTCATTCCTGGTTGGGGCTTGGGGGAGCTGGACATGGGGTGGTCAAGGGAGTGCCCTGAGTGACTTCTCCGCTCGCTTTCACAGGAGGAGAGGTCGATGGTGAGTGGCGGTGATGGGGTTTCCTCTTGTTCATTCCTCTCGGACAACACCCTCTTTCTAACTGCCTTTGATGGGCTCCTGGAGCTCTGGGACCTGCAGCACGGTTGTCGGTAAGGGGTCCCTGTGCTCGGCGTGAAGGCCCTCCCTGTTTGTTGAAAGCCCAGGGGAAAGGGAATGAGGAGGGAGGCTGTGGCCACAGGACTCTGACCTTATCTCCCTGGGGTAGGGTGCTCCAGATCCAAGCTCACCAGTACCAGATCACTGGCTGCTGCCTGAGCCCAGACCGCCGGCTGCTGGCCACTGTGTGCCTGGGCGGAAGCCTGAAGGTAACAGCCAGGGGCCTGTGGTGGTGAAAAGGGCCCTAAATGTGGCGTCAGCCCCATGAGGTGGCTCTCTCAGTGGGGCAGAGGCTCTGACTGCTTGGCCTGCTGAGGGCTGGGAGGTGGACGAGGTGGCCGCTGGAGCTCTGGGACCCAGCAGCTCAGGCGTCTATTCAGCATCCCACGTCCTCTTCCCCTTCTCTCTCCTCCAGCTGTGGGACATAGTCCGAGGGCAGCTTGCCTCCCAGCACCCCTGTCCCAAGCCCCTGAACTGCGTTGCTTTCCACCCAGAAGGACAGGTGATAGCCGTTGGCAGCTGGGCTGGCAGTTTTAGCTTTTTCCACGTGGAAGGGCTCAGAGCCATCAAGGTGAGAGGAGCTAGGTGGCCCTGTGGCGGGAAGCACGGGAGAGTGGAGTGAAAGGTGGGGAATGGCAGGCGCTATCCTGGCTCACTCTGGGTTTGGGTTGAGAGCAGGCCGTGCCATTCCAGTTTCTATCTCTTTGTGTAGGAACTGGGGGCCCCGGGAGCCTCTGTCCGTACCTTGGCCTTTGGTGTGCCCGGGCGGGTTGTGGCTGTGGGCCGGCTGGACGGGATGGTAGAGCTGTGGGCCTGGCAGGAGGGGGCACGGCTGGCTGCCTTCCCTGCCCACCAAGGCTTCGTTGCTGCCGCCCTTTTCCTGCGAGCTGGGTGCCAGTTACTGACGGCTGGAGAGGACAGCAAGGTCAGGTTACTGAGAGCTGGTGGTGGGG
Organism: Oreotragus oreotragus; assembly: GCA_006410675.1. Classification (NCBI taxonomy): domain Eukaryota; kingdom Metazoa; phylum Chordata; class Mammalia; order Artiodactyla; family Bovidae; genus Oreotragus; species Oreotragus oreotragus. The sequence goes on along the minus strand of SJYX01019112.1, from coordinate 79,531 downwards.
TACGAGGAGGGGGCAGCAAATGGAAATATTTGTGTGAGGGTGGGGCCTTTGTCGAGGAGTCTAGAGGGGCTTGGCTGGAGAGCTACATGGAGAGGGCTGTGGGTGTGTGCACAGAAGCTCTCCAGATGAATTTCTGGAAGGAGGACTTTAATAGGGGCGGAGAAGAGGGTGGGTTGTCTTTAAGCCCCTTTCTCGGCCTGCAGGTTCAGGTGTGGTCCGGGTCTCTGGGTCGGCCCCGTGGGTGCCTTGGTTCCCCCCACCTCTCTCCTGCCCTCTCCGTGGCTCTCAGCCCAGATGGTGATCGGGTGGCTGTTGGGTACCGAGCCGATGGCATTCGGATCTACAGAATTTCTTCAGGTACCGAAGGGAGGAGGGCTGGAGTCTTTGAGCCTGGAAAGGAACCCCCACCTCTGTCCCTGCCCAACTCCGGCCCCCTGTGCAAGCGGCTTACTCTCTTGTCTCTTATCCTCTAGCTTCCCAGGGGGCTCAGGGCCAAGCGCTCAGTGTGGCAGTGTCCGCTCTGACCTGGCTCAGCCCTAAGCTGTTGGTGAGTGGTGCAGAAGACGGGGCCCTGCAGGGCTGGCTGCTCCAGCGGGGCTCGCTTCAGTCCCTGTGGCTCTTGTCCAGACACCGGAAGCCTGTGCTGGGCCTGGCCACCTCCCAGGAACTCTTGGCCGTTGCCTCAGGTACAGTGGGCAGGGTTGTGAGTCACTGTTCCTTTTAAATATATGAACACATTTCTTCAACTCATATGTATATATGTGTGTGTGAAAATACACCTGTATAACCTTTTTTCCCCAACTTTCAAAGTGCTTTTATTCACTTATTTTTTAAACTTTACTTTTAATATGGTAAAAATCACATAACGTAAAACATACCATTTCAATCATATTCGACTGTGTTCAGAGTGTTTTTAAATGCATTTATGTTGCATAATCAGTCTAGGTTGTTTTCTTCTTGTTCCCTAACCCTGATTCTTGGATGCCTTTGTAAACCCTGTAACCCTGTGAGTTTCTGCCCAGTGGGGATTTTGCCGTGTGAAGGGATTCCCTTAGGAGGAGAGAGGGAGATGTCGAGGTGAAAATGCAGGATGGCCTTAGTTCTTTCTCGGTAGGAGGCTTGGTCAGAGTGACACTGGGCACTTTAGCGGAGGAGAGTGTGGAGGTGTGGTTGGAGAGAACTGCAGGGCTGGAGCTGAGTGTCCTGCCATTGCTGTCCTGTGACCTCCCATGGGACAGACCTGTGTCCCAGGTCTCAGTGTGATTCACAGAGTCCCTCCCTTGGAGCTGTGCCTTGAGACATCACCCTCAGCCCACAGGATTGCCTTTGTCTTTGTCTTTCCAGGCCTGTCTCACTTCCTCTTTTCAAGAAATCTTCCTCTCTGCCCATTTCCAATGCAGAGGACTTCACAGTGCGATTGTGGCCAAGGCAGGTGCTGATGCTGCCACAGAAGACAGAAGACTTTCCTTGTAGCACTGAGCTCCGGGGACACGAGGGCCCTGTAAGCTGCTGCAGCTTCAGCACTGAGGGATGCAGGCTGGCCACCGGGGGCAGGGATCGGGTGAGTCTCAGGAGGATGCACCCCTGGGCCCTCCTCCCCGTCGACCTCCAGCCCCTTGGGTGCCCACAGCCCCTCTGGTCCTGGATTCCCTAGCAGCTCACTTACTGCTTCCTCTGGCTTTTTGCTTTCCTAAACCTCCTGTACTGGATCTGCCCACCCGCCCTCCTTTGTTATTCCTTCTTTTCTTGAAACTTCCTAAGATGGCCCTGCTATTCCTACCTCTGTCCTACTATCCTGACGATTTCCTCTCTTGATACCTGTATCCAGAGTCTGCTCTGCTGGGATGTGAGAACACCCAAAGCCCCTGTTCTGATTTGCTCCTTCTCTGCCTGTCACCGAGACTGGGTCACTGGCTGTGCCTGGACCAAAGACAGCCTCCTGGTGAGTGAAGGGGTTGGGATGCTATAGGGCTCAGCAGGGTTCCTGGGAGAGGGAGGTCAACACTTTCCACCTCATCCTATTCCTAACACTCATTTATAATAATATAATATTAATATAGTTTTCTGACACCCAATATAATAGAGCATTTTTTGAGCACTTGGTATGTGTCAGATATTGGACTAAGCCCTTAGCATGTGTTGCCTCATATAGTCTTTAAAACACCCTGTAAAGAAGTTACTGCTATTCTTTCTATTTCGTAGACAAGGATATTGAGCTCAGATAGATTAAAGACCGTTTCCAAGGTTATGTAAATGAAGAAGCTGAGCCAGTAAACTTTATGATAAGAAAGCCCATGCTCTTAACAGGAACACAGAGCTGTCTTTCTAAGGGCTTAGGATGCCCTGTTCCTGCAGGAGACGTGTATTGCTATGATTTCTTTGGTCTTAAGTGAAAAATCAGTCTCAATTTATGTGCTCAGGGTTAGTAAAGCCTAGTTTCCCAACACAGAATCACTGTTATTCTCAAAAAGAAATGAGTAACAATTGAATAGACTTGTCATAGTCTGTCCTGCCCCTGCCTTCTAGGCACAGATCTCTCCTGGGTGTTGCAGACTTTTCACCTTTGTCAGGGTGAGACAGAGTTGTTGACTGACATTATGTTAATAACAAGGACAGTAGCTACAGTTTATTCAGTGCTCACTATGTACCAGGCAGTGTATTAAGTCCTGTATATAGATGCTTCAGCCCCATATCACTAGGTACCCTGTCCTTATCCTGGTTGAATAAATGAGAAGTCTGAGGCCCAGAGAGATGAACTGGTCACCAAATAATGAATGGTGGAACTAGGATTAGAACGCAGGACGACCATTGCTCTTAATCACAAGGCTTACTGCCCTGCATCCTACGTTATAAGCACAGAGAGATGCTGGAGGGATGCTGGTTAAGTCTGCTTCTCCACCCTCTGGCTCTGCAGCTCTCCTGCTCCAGTGATGGTTCCGTGGCCCTGTGGGACCCCGAGTCGAGACAGCAGCTTGGTCACTTCCTAGGGCATCAGCATGCTGTGAGCGCCGTGGTGGCCGTGGTGAGAAGGCAGTGGAGAGCTCATGAGGGGTCCCTGGGAAGATTAAGGGGACTTTGGGAGGCTAGATGCACGGGGTCTCTAATCCTAAGGTCAGAAGAAGTACCAAGAGTGAGATGCTTGGGCCTGAATGAGAGCAGGGTTAGGGTGTTGAGGCTGAGGCTCGGTGTGAGGGGAGGGAGAGCATGCAGACATGGTACCCTAGTGTGGTACCTTGCGGCGGGATGGCAGCCCTGAGCCCCCTGGCCCCACTGCTGGGTTGTCCTCTTTCTTTGACAGCAGCTTCTAGGCTCTTAATGCTCAGCCCGCACCTCTGTGATGGGAACTGTAATTCCCACGTCCTGCTCAGTGTGACTCTTCTCTGATCCTGTTTCCCGGGGCAGGAGGAGCACGTGGTATCCGTGGGCCGAGATGGGACCTTGAAAGTGTGGGACCATCGGGGCGTGGAGATGACCAGCATCCCCGCTCACTCAGGAGCCATCAGCCACTGTGTGGCTGCTCTGGAGCCCCATGCAGGTACCGGGATATCAGCCACTTTCCGGTCCCCACTGCCTCTTCCCTCCCCCCCTTCTTCTGACTCAGCCTCTGCATCTTACCAGCCGGTCAGCCGGGGTCAGAGCTTCTGGTGGTCACTGTTGGATTGGATGGGGCCACACGGTTGTGGCATCCACTCTTGGTGAGTTCCCTGACAGGACCGGGCTGGGGGCCGTGGGAGGGGGTAGTGGGACAGCCTCCTGTTGTGTCAACTCTTCACTCTTCTATCTCCAACCTTTCCTTCCAGGTGTTTCAAACACACACTCTGCTGGGCCACAGTGGCCCAGTCAGTGCAGCTGCTGTTTCAGAGACCTCAGGCCTCCTGCTGACCACCTCAGAGGATGGCTCCCTACGGCTCTGGCAGGTGCCCGAAGAGGCAGGTGAGTGAGGTGTGGAGAGAGGCAAGGTGTGGAAGAGGGGTGGTGTGTGTAAGTGGGACCAAGAAATTCAAGGGTAGCCTGCTCTCTCCTCTTGTACCCCAGCAGTGGTCCAGCTCCTAAGGAATCACTTCCTTTCTTCTCCAGATGACACATACAGACCTAGGAGGCCTGCAGCCATCACTGCTGTGGCCTGGGCCCCAGACGGTTCTGCAGCAGTGTCTGGGAATCAAGCTGGGGAACTGACCTTGTGGCAGGAAGCTAAGGCTGTGGTCACAGTACAGGTGAGTGGAGTAAACTTCAGTTTTATGTGAATTCTGCCCTGGCTGTGTATCTGGTGGCATATGCTAGGGTCAGAGGTTGTGTAGAAGCCTCTGTGTAGAAGGGGGTGGTGGGTGTGGACAGGTTAATCCTGGTTCCTCAGAAGGGTGTTCATCGGAAGGACTGATGTTGAAGCTGAAACTCCAAAACTTTGGCCTCCTGATGCGAAGAGCTGACTCATTGGAAAAGACCCTGATGTTGGGAAAGACTGAGGGGAGGAGGAGAAGGGGCTGGCAGAGGATGAGACGATTGGATGGCGTCACCAACTCAATGGACATGGGTCTGAGTGAACTCCGGAAGTTGGTGATGGACAGGGAAGCCTGGCGTGCTGCGATTCATGGGGTTGCAAAGAGTCAGACACGACTGAGCGACTGAACTGAACTGACCTGTGTTCACTAGGCTCTGGGCTGCATCAGTGCTCTGCTCTGGTACTCAGCACACTCCTTGATTGTTGTCAGTGCTAATGAAAAAGTCAGCGAGTGGCAAGTGGAACTGCAGAAGGGTTCAACACCCAGAAATGTCAGGTGAAATGAGGCGGCTGGGTTAATGGATATGGTTAAACCTGGGATTTTGCTTAAATCTCTCCCCTCTCTTTCTGAACTCGGTCAACAGGATATTAGTTAGTAAGCAGGGAAAAGGTCCCTGGGAAATTGTTTTCTGCTCCTCATTATGTCAATTAAAATAATAATTATCAAGTTTTTACTGTATGCTAAGTTCTGGGCCAGGCAGCATGAACCAGATTGAAATTAATTTTTATTTAAGGGAGCTCACAGTAGAGGAATATGAATATAAGTAAACTGCCAACAATATGTGGAGTAATCACTGCTAAAATAAATTATATAAAATTCCTGGGGTTGCAGAGTTTAAGAAATTGACTGTTTACAAGAGTGGGTGTTTGAGATTGGGCTTAAAGTAAGGGCAGGGAATGGTGTTTTAGGAAGAGGAGGTAGCATTAATAAAAGGCACAGGGGTGTGAGAGTACATAGTGTATTCTGAGTATAGCTATGTCTTTGGGTTCCTGGTGTGAGTGGTGGTGGGGTATTGCATTGAAATAATACACTAGGGCCAGGCTATAGAGGGCACAGTGCTAAGGATTTTGAGCAGAATAATTATCTGAATTTTATTTTTTGGATTAAAATTTATTTTTATTTTTTATTTTATTTTTACTTTACAATACTGTAGAAAGAGAACTCTAGTGGCCATGTGGAGGATGGATAGTAGTAGGGAGATACTAAAGGTAGGGCGACCACATTTACAGATGATGCTACAGTCCCAAGAAGACATAACATGGGCCCTAATCTGGGCAACAGGGATGATACGGAAAGAAAGATTTAGACATATGTTGAAAGTTGACTCTGCAGTGCTTATCGATCAGTTGCAGGTCGGGAGGGAAGGAAAGGACAAAAATGTTAGAGATTCCTAGTTTGAGCGATTAAGGTGATATTATGATAAATACTAATATGAGAGAATCAGAAAGAAGGCAATTTGTAGGGACAGTGATACAGTTTGTTTTGTACTGTACTCCTGAGGAATTCATGGGGAACTGAGGAGCCCGAGAGACGTGGGCTAAAGTCGACTCTTTCTTGTCCATGTGCCTTGTTTGCACTTCAGTCTTCGCCTGAACCGTGTTCTTCAGGAGGACTTAGGTTTCCTGACAAGTGTAGGCCTGGCCCCTGATGCTCACTCCCTCATCTTGGCCAAAGCGGATTTGCAGTTGCTGCACGTGAAGCCCGGTGATGAGCCTTCTGTAATGTGGTAAGATCCCAAGTGCTGTTTTCTCTTAGGCTGGAGAAAAAGGAAAAGTGGATTAGCGGTTACCCTGAGATTGGGTCTAACTAAAACAAACATTGGGGTCTTACGGAGGGGTGTTCCTGGGCTTAACCTCTTCCTTTCTTATAAATCAGGCGAAGTTATTCGGAAGATCCTATGATGTTGTCCACCCACCAGGACTATGGTGTGTTTGTCCTGCAGTCAATGAAACTTCAGGTTCTTCCTTTCTCCGTAAGTTCTGTTTGGGCATGTGTTAAAACAACCGTTTGTTCAGGACTACTGTTTTATTTTATTTATTTATTTTTTAAAAAAATATAAACCTATTTATTTTAATTGGAGGCTAATTACTTTACAATGTTGTATTGGTTTTGCCATACATCAACATGAATCATGGCGTGCTGCGATTCATGGAGTCGCAAAGAGTCAGACACAACTGAGCGACTGAACTGAACTGAACTGAGTGATGGGTAGCTTAATAAAAATGGGGATAAAAAGTGCCATGCAAATTCAGGTTGAATGCTAACTGGTGTTGTGTCTTGCTATCTGTGAATGTTTAATACTCATGCTTTTACTGCCAGATATTGTGCAATCATCAGTTGTTTATGAATGTCTAGTTTCCACTCATTCTGCAACCATCCAGGACACCTTTTGGGGAATCATTAGAAGGCTCAAAAAACACAGAGATGAAAAGATATGCTCCCTGCCTTAAAGAAGCTGGCATACTAATAGGCACACATGAACCATCTAGCTTGGGAAACAGCCCCTCACGTGTGCTGTTTGCATTGATGAGTCAGGGAAAGCCTCACCTATTATCACCACAAACTGCACTTGACTGGTTAGACTTTTCTAGGTGACCTATAGAGGTCAGCAGGGACTTGGTTCCCTGGTGGCTCAGACAGTAAATAATCTGCCTGCCATGTGGGAGACCCAGGTTCTATCCCTAGGTCAGATCTCCTGGAGGAGGGCATGGCAACTCACTCCAGTATTCTTGCCTGGAGAATCCCATGGACAGAGGAGCCTGGTGGGTCTCAAAGAGTCGGACACGACTGAAGCAACTACGCACGAGGCCACGCAGAGTTAGAGAATGTAAAACTGAGAAAAAAGCTTAAGATCACCCATGNGAGGAGGGCATGGCAACTCACTCCAGTATTCTTGCCTGGAGAATCCCATGGACAGAGGAGCCTGGTGGGTCTCAAAGAGTCGGACACGACTGAAGCAACTACGCACGAGGCCACGCAGAGTTAGAGAATGTAAAACTGAGAAAAAAGCTTAAGATCACCCATGTTTGACTGAGATCCTCCTTTTACGAAAAGGATAGATGAGGCCAGAGAAGAAAGGCAACATGCCCAAGGTCACACAGCTGGTTAGTGGAAGATTCTGGACTGAAATTCAGTTACTCTGACCACCAGCTAAAGACAATCCTTCTGTTTACTTTCAGTTTTAAGGGCGAGTGGGAACCATTATTTTTTCCCAAGGGTGATAAACTCTGCATGTCTCTGTGAGTGTAGGTGAGGAAACAAGCCTCTGAGTGTTCGCATTTGTAACAAACGTTAAAAACAGTGTTTCTGGCATTTGTAACAATGTGAGGTAAATACCTACTAAGAATGCTTATTGAATGAACAGATGGATGTGTGAACAAGGAGAAGGGGAGCGGCCATATGTACAATATTATCTATGACTCAACACAAACAGACAAACCAGGGACACATTAATGTTAGGACACATTAATGTTTGTCCCCTGAGTACAAAGCCTGGGTGAGGGAGAGTGTATCTGTGGGTAAGTGACGTCTGTAAGCACCAGGTGTGTAGGGAGTCCGGTCTGTGATCCCAGGATTAGCCTTACCCTCCTGGAGCTCCATTTCATTATCTTCCTGAATATTAAATAACTAGATTAGATCTCTAAGGATTATGTCAGATCACAGACCTCAAGGAGGGAACGGATTTCATTTCACTGACATGTCTCATGGTCTTGTGACACTGCACCCTTTTGTGTATGTGGGGGAGCGGGGGCGGTCTTTTGCTGAAAATTGTATTGGGTAGAAAAGGAACATTCCTACCTCTTAATATCCAATGCGTCTGGCTCCACTCCCAAATCCCAAGGCCCATTTCTCTCCTCTGTTCATGAGAAATGAGAACTTGGAAAAAAGCTAAAGGGTTCAGTTTTGAACTGCCTGTAGGTGATGAAGCATCTGTGGGCTGTTTAAATTTTTAGCATTTAGCTGGCCATTTATTTCATTTCATATCCCAGTCCATATCTAGTGAAATCAAAGTCCTGTGACTATTTATTCTCTCAACTGTCATGAAGTGGCCCCCTCCCCCAGATGGAGCTGATTTCTTTGATTACATTTCACACTGCCACTCTGAGGCCACCTGCCACTATTCAGGACTAGATCTGCACCAAAGCTTCTGTGCTGCTGCGTCAGGTAGACAACGAGGCACNTCTCTCAACTGTCATGAAGTGGCCCCCTCCCCCAGATGGAGCTGATTTCTTTGATTACATTTCACACTGCCACTCTGAGGCCACCTGCCACTATTCAGGACTAGATCTGCACCAAAGCTTCTGTGCTGCTGCGTCAGGTAGACAACGAGGCACAGGGGAGGGGAGGGGGAAAAGAATACCAGTGGAGAACAGTTCATCTCTTTTGGAAACTAGTTTCTGGCACTTGACAAGTCAGTTAAGGAGAGTAAGTGACTAAAGGTTTGCTGCACAAATTCTGCTACCTGCCTCCAACATCTGAGAGCAGGCTTAGCTGCTCTAGCTGGATCTGTGATCCCTAGCACAAGGAACTATAATACCATGACTGGAGGGCATCCTTGGTGCCGAGTTAAATTACAATTTGTTTCCTGAGAAATGAGAATTAGCCTGAGCTTAATTCCTATCTGTAGAAAGTAAAAATCAGATTAATTAAAAGGTTATACACCCTGACTCCCCATGACTTCACTGACATTCTTGTAGGGAATGGGCTCATTTAAGTTCATCTTGATCTCGTCAACTAATGGGTTGTTGTTGTGTAGTCGCTCAGTCGTGTCCTATTCCTTGCGACCCCATGCACTGTAGCCCGCCAGGCTCCTCTGTCTATGGGATTCTCCAGGCAAAAATACTGGAGTGGGTTGCCATTTCCTCCTCCAGGGGTCTTCCCAATCCAGGGATCAAACCCATCTCCTGCGTTGATAGGTGGATTCTTTACCACTGAGCCACCAGGGATGCTCCCAACTAATGGACGTGAGATTTAAATTCAGGTTCTAGCCCTTCTGCTCAGCTTGGTTCTGTGGTGCATTGCAGGGCACAGAATCATGCCCGGTGCTGGGGACCAGCCTCCTGATAGGCACAAGGTTACAGCGGGAATGTAAGTTCTGTGAAGAAAAAAGTGCTAGCAATGGAAACATTCAGTCTGAGGCTGCTCAGGACGAGGTGGACTGAAATACAGTCTCCAGCTTTGGGAATTTTGCAAAGTGATCACTGATCAGTTTTTTTTGTTTTAATTTATTTATTTTAGTTGGAGGCTAATTACTTTACAATATTGTAGTGGTTTTGCCATACATTTATATGAATCAGCTATGGGTTTACATATGTTCCCCATCCTGAATGCCCCTCCCACCTCCCTCCCTATCTGGTCCCTCTGGGTCATCCCAGTGCATGAGCCCTGAGCACCCTGTCTCATGCACTGAACCTAAACTGGTGATCTGTTTCATATATGATAATATACATGTTTCAATGGTATTCTCTCAGATCATCCCACCCTCACCTTCTCCCACAGTCCAAAAGACTGTTCTATACATCTGTGTCTCTTTTGCTCTCTCGCACATAGGGTTATCGTTACCATCTTTCTAAATTCCATATATATGTGTTAGTATACTCTATTGGTGTTTTTCCTTCTGGCTTACTTCACTCTGTCTACTAGACTCCAGTTTCATCCAACTCATTAGAACTGATTCAAATGTATTATTTTTAATGGCTGGGTAATATTCCATTGTGTATATGTACCACAGCTTTCTTATCCATTCGTCTGCAGTTGGACATCTAGGTTGCTTCCATGTCCTGGCTATTATAAACAGTGCTGCAATGAACATTAGGGTACATGTGTCTCTTTCCATTCTGGTTTCCTCGGTGTGTATGCCCAGCAGTGGGATTGCTGGGTCATAAGGCAGTTCTATTTCCAGTTTTTTAAGGAATCTCCACACTGTTCTCCATAGTGGCTGTACTAGTTTGCATTCCCACCAACAGTGTAAGAGGGTTCCCTTTTCTCCACACCATCTCCAGCATTTATTGTTTGTAGATTTTTGGATAGCAGCAATTCTGACCAGCGTGAGATGGTACCTCATTGTGGTTTTGATTTGCATTTCTCTGATAATGAGTGATGTTGAGCATCTTTTCATGTGTTTGTTAGCCATCTGTATGTCTTCTTTGGAGAAATGTCTATTTAGTTCTTTGGCCCATTTTTTGATTGGGTCATTTATTTTTCTGGAATTGAGCTGCAGGAGTTGTTTGTATATTTTTGAGATTAATACTTTGTCAGTTGCTTCATTTACTATTATTTTCTCCCATTCTGAAGGCTGTGTTTTCACTGTGCTTATAGTTTCCTTCGTTATGCAAAAGCTTTTAAGTTTAATTAGGCCCCATTTGTTTATTTTTGCTTTTATTTCCATTACTCTGGGAGATGGGTCATAGAGGATCCTGCTGTGATTTATGTCAGAGAGTGTTTTGCCTATGTTTTCCTCTAGGAGTTTTATAGTTTCTGGTCTTACGTTTAGATCTTTAATCCATTTTGAGTTTATTTTTGTGTNGTTTGTCAGTTGCTTCATTTGCTATTATTTTCTCCCATTCCTAAGGCTGTATTTTCACCTTGCTTATAGTTTCCTTTGTTGTGCCAAAACTTTTAGTTTTAATTAGGTTCCATTTGTTTATCTTTGCTTTTATTTTCAGTATTCTGGGAGATAGGTCATAGAGGATCCTGCTGTGATTGATGTCAGAGAGTGTTTTGCTTATGTTCTCCTCTAGGAGTTTTATAGTTTCTGGTCTTACGTTTAGATCTTTAATCCATTTTGAGTTTATTTTTGTGTATGGTGTTAGAAAGTGTTCTAGTTTCATTCTTTTACAAGTGGTTGACCAGTTTTCCCAGCACCACTTGTTAAAGAGATTGTCTTTTCTCCATTGTATATTCTTGCCTCCTTTGTTGAAGATGTCCGTAGGTGTGTGGATTTATCTCTGGGCTTTCTGTTTTGTTCCATTGATCTATATTTCTGTCTTTGTGCCAGTACCATACTGTCTTGATGACTGTGGCTTTGTAGTAGAGACTGAAGTCAGGCAGTTGATTCCTCCAGTTCCATTCTTCTTTCTCAAGATTGCTTTGGCTATTCAAGGTTTTTTGTTTTTCCATACAAATTGTGAAGTTATTTGTTCTAGCTCTGTGAAAAATACCGCTATTGATGTTTGGGACTTAGATTTGTGCCCCACCCCATCTGCTGCCCCTTCCAAATTCATATTTGAAGACTTTAACCATAGTATGGCTCTATTTGGGCCTCTTACATGGAGCAGTGGTTAAGAATCCATCTGCAAATGCACAGGATGCAAGAGATGCAGGTACAATCCCTGAGTCAGGAAGATCCCCTGGAGACAAGCATGCAACTCACTCAAGTATTCTTGGCTGGAGAATCCCATGGGTAGAGGAGCCTGGTGGCTTACAGTCTATGGGGTCACAAAGAGTCAGTTTCTGTTCTTTAGTCCACCCAGTGTGTATCAGGGGAGTGAATCAATATGTGGTTACAGCATCTGAAGCATACTAATCCAATTGGTTTATACTAGTGAAAAATTAGCCTCTCATCTTTATGACAGGCGGCAGTTTCACAATTGGGAGCCAGGTGCCCACTGAAGTGAGGTGTCTCCCTTTCCATGGAAACTGGGAGAAAGAGAGTGCTCTCTTGATTGATGTCTACATTCCAAAGAGATGTTTGCTAGGTCCTTGAAAAAGACATTTCTGGATTGTAAAGCTGAACAGGAGGCTTGTATGGCCTTGAAAAGTACAGTCATACTTTCATGGACTTTCCTGGCAGTCCAGTGGTTAGGCTTCTGTGCTTCAACGCAGGAGGTACTGGTTGGATCCCTGGTCAGGGAAGCAAGATCCTGCATGAAGATTATGGTGCATTGAGTGCATGTGTTCTCAGTCACTCAGTCGTGTCCAACTCTCTGTGACCCTGTGGATTGTAGCCCACCAGGATCCTCTATTCATGGGATTCTTCAGGCAAAATTACTGGAGTGGGTTGTCATTTCTTCCTTCATGCTGCAGACAAAACATACAAAAATGAAAATAAAAATGTATGCATAATTTTGAAGAGAGAGAGAAAAAGAACTCACATGTTTTCTAAAGTAAATGATTTAGGGAAAGGAAGGGCCATCTCTCCCCTTATTTTCAACAGGGAATATTGAGCCTTAGTTTTAATTTGTGTGTATTCTGACAGTAGCTCTTTCTACAATGTGGTGTATCCTGCAACGCACATGCACTAGCACCTGTGCACTGGCACTCTCTCTCTCTCGAGGCACATGCAAACACAGACATGGACAGGCAGATGCCCGTGTTCATGCACCTGCCTACAGGCACACAAACACACACATGAGCTACATGTGGGACACCAGAGGGACAGACCAAGCGTGGCCCAGGGGTGCCTGACTCCCTTCCAGAAGTCAATGACAAGGACCTGTGCTCAGCAGGATGGTCACCTGTGAGTGTGGCCAAGTTAGCAGCAGCACAGACTTGGAGGTGCACAGGGACTGGGGCTCACTTGAGGTTTGCAGGCTTGGACTGGAAACAGTCCTCAGCATGCACTGAGGAGTCAGGTGGGGTCTGTTTGAGTATGCGCACTGAGGAGCTGCCACCCCACACCCAGAGGCCTCACCAATAAGCGGTTTACCAGGGTTCTGGGCCTGAGGCAGGGCTGACTTAGAGCGCCTAGACCACGTGAGTGTGCATCTGCACAGGCGCATGGGGGTGACATGGCATACTAATGTATGAAGTTTCAGCATGGGTGCCCATTGCCTGAGAGCCTGCAGTCATTGCGGGAACCAGTGGTTGGTGGGAACCAGTCATGAGGCAGTGCCAGGGTATGTGTGCCCACGTGGTCTTATGCTGAACTGCAGGTCGCACTAGAGGACTGGTGTCTGTAGGAACAGATCAGTCTTTCCCGCTGTGAAGGGAAGGGGAGGGAGTTCAAGATGGAGCCTGAGGCACATGATGGAGGAACCATGACAGCCAATGAAGATGCAGGTGCTATGGCCTTTGTGGCAGACACAGCACATGGCAGCCACAGCGTGCCAGGTGGTGCTGGTGGCCGCAATGGCCCTGACGACCCAGCTGGCCCTGGTGATGCCATCATTCATGGAGTTCCTGGTGGCATCAGTGACCTGAATAATCCCAGAGGCCCCAGTGCTGCAGAAGAGTCAGATGGCACAGCCTGTGTCATTTCACTGTTCCCAGGGCACCCCACATTCCAGGGCCTGGTCGAGACACTGCACCCAGGGCTGGAGTTCTGAGTAACCGTCCCCTCCAGTTGTATCCTATTCCAGGAGCCTTGGTGGACTGGGCGGCTGAGGAGTTCAGGGTGTGGGCTAAGGGTGGTTTGGGGTGTTGCAGGTGGGGGGGTTTAAAGTGTAAGAGGAGGGTACTCTGCAGGGCTGGAGGGTATGTGTCAGGGGTGGTCTGGCTGCCAGGGGAAGGTAGTGAGGAAAAGCATCCTGAAGGGATCCAGAGGGTCAGGAGGTGATATTCAGGGTGTCTGGCGGTGTCCTTATGGGAAAAAGAAGTTTTCTGTGAACAGGGAGCCTGACTAACGTACAGGCAAAATGACTAGTGTGGATGGTGCCTTAACCATATCTCCATCAGCAGCCACACTGTGCCTTTCTCATCACATGAAGAAGCAGACAATGCCCGTCACTTCCTAACTCAACGTACTCAACTGCGAGGGCCGATTTGGAAGGAGCTCAATGTTAATGGCCACATTTTGATTCTGTCAGTTTTAAAGGGAGCAGGGGCCGGGCCCGGAATGGGGTGGTGGGTGGTGGCCAAGGCCAATCTTGGCCAAGGAAGAGCCATGCTGCTGCTGCTGCTGCTAAGTCACTTGAGTTGTGTCTGACTCTGTGCGACCTCATAGACGGCAGCCCACCAGGCTCCCCCATCCCTGGGATTCTCCAGGCAACAATACTGGAGTGGGTTGCCATTTCCTTCTCCAATGCATGAAAGAGAAAGGTTAAAGTGAAGTCGCTCAGTCTGTCCGACTGGTAGCGACCCCATGGACTGCAGCCTACCAAGCTCCTCCATCCATGGGATTTTCCAGGCAAGAGTACTGGAGTGGTTTGCCATTGCCTTCTCCAAGGAGGAGCCATAATGGTGGGTTAAGCCTAAAGGAGTATGGTGCTCTGGGCGTGTCAGTGTGCAGGAACAGAGTGGGGACATGCTCCTCTTCCTCCTTCTCGGTGGAACTTGAATTTCATTTTCTCTCGCTTTTAGCTGATTGACTGCTGAAGACCATGCCCTTCTCCAGACGTCAGTCACATTCTGTCAGGACCAGCTTTCCCAGGTGATGCGGGCCTTGCAGCACTTTGTGCCCCCCATTTTTGCTAAGCCTCAGCAGGGAAGAGGGGGTTAAACCTAGGTTATGTGCCCTAGCCTCAAGTGTCCTTCACCAGGGCATTGCTTGCTGCAGTAATTTGATCGGGCTTCATCTTGTGTCTGTGCTGCTGCTTGAGGGCTCAGTGGCTTCATAGTTTGGTGACTGTTAACTGCAGAAAATAAAACTGAGCTACTGTGCTGTCTCTGACTTTATTTTTAGCTTCTGCACTTCCTCATACTGCATTTGTCTTTCAGTTGGAGGGGAGGTTCTGAGATCCAGGTATTTAAGGAGTACAATGTAATTGAAAACAATGTTAGAAGTGGGAGAATAAGAAAGTTGTATACTGTCATTCAGTATTAATTTTGGAATATTTTCTCATTTTATAGTTATATTAAATGTTAAGATAAATTACCAGAGGCCTTCCCTGGTGGCTCAGATGGTAAAGAATCTGCCTGCAGTGTGGTAGATTGGGTTCAATCTCTGGGTTGGGAATATCCTCTGGAGAAGGTAATGGCAATCCACTTCAGTATTTTTGCCTGAAGAAATCCTGGACAGTGGAGCTTGCAGGCTACAATTCACGGGGTTTCAAGGAGTCAGACTCCACAGAACAATTGCACTTTTCACTTTACATATGACAACTGAATGATGTTGTTTTTCAGTCTATAATTCATGTCTGACTATCTGTGCCCTCATGGATGGTAGCACAATAGACTTGTCTGTCCTCCACTACCTCTTGGAATTTGCTCAAATTCATGTCCATTGAGTGGGTTATGCTATCTGACCATCTCATCCTCTGTCTCCCCCTTCTGTTGCCTTCAATCTTTCCCAGCATCAGGGTCTCTTCCAGTTAGTTGGCTCTTCACATCAGGTAGCCAAAGTATAGGAGCTTCAGGATCAGCATGAGTCCGTCCAATGAATATTCAGGGTTGTTTTCCTTTAGGATTCACTGGTCTGTTCTTGCAGTCCAAGTCCTCTCAAGAGTATCCTTGTATACTGAAACCTTGTTAAACTCACTAATTAATTGTAATAGCTTTTTTATAGATCCCATTGAACTTCGTACATAGACAATCATTTTGTCTGTAAATAAATGCACATTTCTTTCTTTCTTTCCAATTGATGCATTTAAACTGATTTCTGTTAAAATGAAAGCTCCAACACTTTGGCCACCTGATGTGAAGAGCTGACTCATTTGAAAGACCTTGATGCTGGGAAAGATTGAGGGCAGGAGGAGAAGAGAACAACAGAAGATGAGATGGTTGGATGGCATCACTGACTCAATGGACATGGGTTTAGGTGGTCTCTGGGAGTTGGTGATGGACAGGGAGGCTTTTCCTGCTGTGGTTCATGGGGTTGCAGAGTCGAACATGACTGAGTGACTAAACTGAACTGAACTGGAGCCCCCCAAAATAAATCTTTCACTTTTTCCACTGTTTCCCCATCTATTTCCATGAAGTGATGGGGCCCAAGGCTATGATCTTAGTTTTCTGAATTTTGTGTTTTAAGCCAACTTTTTCACTCTCCTCTTTATCTTTCATCAAGAGGCTCTTTAGTTCTTCTTCACGTTCTGCCATAAAGGTGTTGTCATCTGCATATCTGAGGTTATTGATATTTTTCCTGGTAATATTGATTCCAGCTTGTGCTTCATCCAACCAGTGTTTCTCATAATGTACTCTGCATATAAGTTAAATAAGTAGGGTGATAATATAAGCCTTGAGGTACTCCTTTTCCTATTTGGAACCAGTCTGTTATTCCATGTCCAGTTCTAACTGTTGCTTCCTGACCTACATACAGATCTGAAGATGCAGATCAGGTTGTCTGTTATTCCTGTCTCTTTAAGAAGACTGCAAACAAATATCACTGGCAAGTCTAAAGTGCTCACAGTGTATGTAGCACACGGGGTTTGCCCTGGATCATGATGGCCTATGCTTTCCCAGTCTACAGTGCTGAGGCTCCAAGTTGCTCTGCAGGGGATCTCTCCAAAGTAGTCTCTGTGTTTCGTTCATGTCCCATGTGTGAACTTCTCAGGTTCAGGTTCTTGGGTATTCTGCAAGGGCACAGACTCACTTGTGTGTGCGTTTTGTGCCCTTCCCAGGTCTGAACAGCTCAGGCGACCAGAAGCTTGGCGAGTGCAGTGTCCCAGGTGGACTGTGCATCTTAATCACCTCCCTGGTCCTGGCCACTGGGTTTCCTGGGTGTGCTGCGAGAGCACCATCTCAGGTGTGCCATGTGTCTCCTCTGGGGAGCTGATCTCAGGCTCTGACCTTCCTGGCAGATGTCAGCCATCCAGGATCCCAGGAAGACCTGGTTACCAACAGGGAGCCTACTCACACTTTGGTGGAGGATACCGTCTCTGGGACTGAGATTGCCCCTAGCCTTCTGGCTCTGGCTGTTGGCCACCTTCAGTGGGGAGGGGCCAGTCCACAGCAGCTAGCTCTCCTCTGGTATTCACTCAGTCCTTTGTTCTATGAGAGGGCCAGGCTGCTCGTTAAGTCAGAGCTCTTCCTGGGAAAGTTATCGCCATTTTTTCATACTTATCCTAAGCATGAAGCCCGTGCCTCCCTGTCCAGCCCCTACTCACTGGTGGCAGATATGAGCATCTGGGGTACTTCTCCACTGGCAGGTGCAGTTAAGTGCGTATTCTCTGCTGTTTTTTTTTTCCCCTCTCAGTTATGTTGCCCTCTGAGATTCCAAAACTCCCAACACACCTGCTGGTAAGAGTGTTTCCTGATGTTTGGAAACTTTTCCTCCTTCATGACTCCCTCCCAAGGATGTGTCTCCATCCCTAACTCTTTTGTCTCCCTCTTTGTCTTTTATATTTTGTCCTCCCTCCTTTGGAAGAGAATGAGCTGCCTTTATGGGTGCCTGTGTCCTCCGCTGGTGTTCAGAAGCTCTTTTGTGTCAGTTGCTCAGCATTCAAATGATCTTTTGATGAATTTGTGGGGGAGAAAGTGGTCTCCCGGTCCTATTCCTCTGCCATCTGAGGAGCGCCCCTAAATTGGCAATTTTATTCACAAACATTGTTCCTAAAGTGCTATGCTTAGTCGCTCAGTCGTGTCCAACTCTTTGTGACCCTATGGACTGTAGCCTGCCTGGTTCCACTGTCCGCAGGGACACTCCAGGCAAGAATACTGGAGTGGGTGGGTTCCCATGCCCTCCTCCTGGGGATCTTCTGAACCCAGGGATTGAACCCACGTTTCCTGCATTGCAGGCAAATTCTTTGCTCTTAGCTGCCAGGGAAGCCCAAGAATACTGGTGTGGGTAGGTTATCCCTTCTCAAGGGGACCTTCCCAAGCAAGGAATTGACTGGGGTCTCCCACATTGCAGGAGGATTCTTTACCAGCTGAGCTACCAGGGAAGCCCTTACACCACCTGGTCTGTGGTATTATTATTTTATATGCCAGGTGAACCTGACAAATGGGCTTCCCAGGTTGGTCAGTGGTAAAATAAAGAATCTGCCTGCCAAGCAGGAGACATGAGTTTGATCCCTATGTTGTGAAGCACCTCTAAAGAAGTAAATGGCAACCCACTCCATCATCCTTGCCTGGAAAACCCTACGGACATACACAGAGGAGCCTGGTGGACTACAGTTCATGGTGTTGCAAAAGAGTTGGGCACAACTTAGTGACTAAACAACAAGCTGACAAATTCAGGGTTGGGAGTAAGAAATTGAATACTTTCATACCCAAATGTCTGGAGTTAAATCAATGCAACCTTTTTGGAGGGCAATTTGGTAACATGTACAAAACATTTTAAAAAGAGATTACTTTTTGACCCAACAATCCTCCTTCTTAAATCAGAACTATTGTACATAATGTGTTGGTGGTAGTGGTTTAGTCACTCAGTCATGTCCAACTTGTGGGACCACATGGACTGTAGCCCACCAGGCTCCTCTCTCCATGGGATTTCCCAGGCCAGAATGCTGAAGTGGGTTGCCATATCCTTCTCCACATAATGAGTTACACAAAAACAAATGTACCAGAATATTCATTTCAGCATTGTTTATAATACTGAAAAATTGCAAACAGCCTAAAGGCCTATATATAAGAGATTGGTTCAAATAACTACGGATTACACATTTTGAAGAATATTATATAACTCTTAAAAGTACTGTGGATGGTGCAGGCCTAGCTATATCCACTCTATGGCCCACTTTTGGGTCAATTATTGGTGTCCTGTCTGGAAAGAGATGGTCCTCTTCCTTGTCTCCTTCCTCTAGTTGCCCCTTGCGGTGTCCCTCCCCTCCCTTGACTCATTGGGCTCCTTTTCCACCATGATATGAGTTGATCAGCAAGGAGCTAATCCATTAGCAACAAAATAGGCCTATTTCTACCTTGAAGTAATAAAGAAGGGCCAAGTCTTCAGGCCACATTAGTTAAGTAAGAAATAAATTTATGAACATTCAATTCACTAATAGTCAAGACTTTACTACTGCAAGTGAAAAACAAGTGAAAGAAAAATGACCCAAAATACCCCATTGGTTTTTAAGCCAAAGGGATAATTTCTTGTTCTGTGCAACTACAAGGTACAGAGGTAGCTTCTGTCTTCAGGCATGGCTGGATCCAGCATTTTATTCCCTGAGATTTACCTTCTTGCTCCAGTTCACGCTCTGTCCTTTGCCAGCCTGCCTCCCCTAGAGACCTGAAGTGTCACTGGTTGGATGATATCACCACAGCAGGAGGAAAGTGGTCCTCCAATGGCCAGGCCTGAGCCACATGCCTACCTCTGGAATCAAAGGTGAAGTCAACTCTATCACAATCACAATGGCCTAGAGAAAAGGAAAGGTGCAATTTTCCAGGGTGACATCATACCAGTACCAAGAGAAGGAAAATGGATGCTGGGTTACAAAATCCATACATGTCCTTGACAGTGGTATAGACTTTTCATCAAATTCAAAATCAAGGTCCAATGTTTTAAAGGAACAAGACTGGGAACAGTTATTTCTTAATCTAAAAGAGCATGCATGCTCAGTCGCTCAGTCATGTTCAACTCTTTACAACCCCATAGACTGTAGACCACCAGGCTCCTCTGTCCCTGGAATTTTCCAGGCAAGAAGACTAGAGTGGGTTGCCATTTCCTTCTACAAGGGATCTTCTCAATCCAGGCTTTGAAGCTGCATCTCTTGCATCTCCTGCATTAGCAGGCAGATTCTTTACCACTGTACCACTTGGGAAGCCCATTAATATAATAGAGCAGACAATTAGTTTCCCAAATAAAGAAAATACTTATGTCAGGGACTTCCCTGATGGTCCAGTGGCTAAGCCTCCACACTCCCAATGCAGGGGGCCCAGGTTCAATCCCTGGTGAGCCAACTAGATTCCATGCACTGCAACTATTAAATAAGAGCTTGCATGCTGCATTGAAGATCCTGCATGCTCCAACTGAGACCTGCACAAATTTAAAAAATATCAAAAGTAATATCTACAGTCACATGGTGGGAGCATACTGTTAAGAATAAGAACATGTCATATCCTTACAAATTCCCAACTTCTGATTTTTTTTTTCTTTGTTTAGTTGCTCAGTTGTGTTCTACTCTGCAACCCTATGGATTGTAGCCCACCAGGATCCTCTCTCTATGGGATTTCCCAGGCAAGAATACTGGATGGGTTGTCCGTCCCTACTCCAGGGGATCTTCCTGAATCATGGATGAAACCCAAGTCTCCTGCATTGGCAGGTGGATTCTTTACCACTGAGACACCAAGGGATGGGCTTACTCCGATTTACTGAATCTTTGTTCAGTGAAGATGTACATTTACTTTCTTTCAATTTTAACACTGTGTCACTTCCAGGTGGCACACTGGTAAAGAATCTGCCTGTCAATATAGGAGATGTCATTTTGATCCCTAGGTCAGGAAGATCCCCTGGAGGCAGAAATGGCAACCCACTTGAGTATTCTTACCTGGAAAATTCCATGGACAGAGGAGCTTGGCAGGCTATAATCCATGGGGTTGCAAAGAGTTGAACACAACTGAGTGACTGAGCACATCTTATCTGCAGATAACCTGATCATACATGAAGAAAATATGTTTTAATTCACAGTACCACTAAAACTATCAGCAAATTTGGTTAGGTTGTAGGAAATACTAGACATTGGAGTGAGCTAACTCTTCCCCCAAAGACTTAATTGTCCCCAAACTTCTACACTGAACTGAAACAAGGTCAGTAGGCCATAAAGTTACAGTTCTAGTGTTTCTGAGTTGTTTGATCTTCTGCAAGCTAAGCTTGTTACTTTGGGAGGAATCAGACCTACTGATAAATGGTGGTAGGCAAACTAGAATTCTGGTGGGAGGGCACACTTTTGAGTATCAACCACCTACTGTAGATGAATAGCCTTAAAAAATCAATAGAAACGTGAATTTTTAACTAAGTACTTGTACCCTTTGGAATCTATCTTGAGGAAATAACCAGTCAAGCAAAGACTTATACAGAAGAATTGCACTGAATCACTATTAGGGATAAATGGAAACATATTAAATGTTAAACACTTACATTACAGTACTTCTTTTATGCATCCAAATACATGTTTTTGAAGAAATTTTAAAAGGAGAAAAAGCTTATATGTTAAATTAATTTCAAGAAAAATTAATCCTGAACTTTCAACAATTACATTATTGTTATATATTAAGTGACAGTCACTCATCCATTGTCCAACACTGCAACCCCATGGACTATACAATCCATGGAATTATCCAGTCCAGAATACTGGAGTAAGGTTGCCTTTCCCTTCTCAGGGTATCTTCCCAACCCAGGGATAGAACCCAGGTCTCCTACATTACAGGCAGATTCTTTACCAGCTGAGCCAAATATTGCCACTATAAAACTAAGAAAATATTCTAAAATACTGACAGCAGTTAATGCTGAATGACATGACATAATACATTTTAATTTTCTTCCATTTCCTAAATTGTCTTCAATTACACTGTACTACTAGACTATCTGAAGCCCAGAACCTTCCCTTGAAACCAAAGACAAAGGCAAGAAACTGTGGAGGTGCAGTATTTGAAAATATATTTAGACACAGAATGATAGTTCAGCTTTATTTTATGCTACAAGAAATATTGAAACACCCTCCTCCTTCAGCTAGAGAAAACAACAGGGCCAAGAATGCCCAAAGGCCAGTATAAAGAAAAAATTAGGCCCCCATAATAAATCAGCAAACCAGTGTAGGAATCAATGTCCTGGGGAAGGATGCACTGCCTAGGTTAATCTTAGGTGCTCTTTTTGGCCTAGGCTTAGGGATAACCAGGGGCACAAAGTACCCTGTCATTGGTTGGTTGATCCTAAGCAATTGGAAAAGCTGCTTAAGACAGGAGATAATGGAAATTCAGAGCTGGCCACCATCTTCAGCAGTCAGCTGTCTAAAAGGGAGGAAAAAGAATAATTAAATGTGTTAACTGTTCCCCTAATTCTCTCTGCCCCTTCAGCTGCTGACAGGCTCAGTGTACACGTCTACATCCTTAGACTTCACCTTTGGGGGGTCTCCAATTGACTATTAGAATGAACCCAGACACCTGCCACCCTCCCAGGTCCCTTTGCAAACTAACATTGCTAGGTTGCTGCTGTTTACTGTGAGCCCCTTCCCTACTGCCCTGCGGTAGGGCTAGACGTGTGGGGTCAGGGAATGGCCAGCGATCTCTGCCTCCATGGGTGATGGGATCTGCAGTATGATGGAGCTGGTAGCGGTGAGGTTAAGGGACCACCTCATAACAATCTTGCCTGTGCCTCAGACCTACTCTTCACTTGGAGGCCTGTTTCCTTCTGGCCATTCTCACTTATCTTCATCCCCACCCCAAGTCTGCTTCATGCCCTTCCGGTCCCTCAGGCCATCCCCCCACTCCATCTCTCCCTGCCACCACTGACCCATACCCGCAAGGCCAGACCCTTCAGCCATCTTCTTGTTCTCCCTCCCTACACCCCTTCTGATCCCCAGGCTGACCACCTTCTCTCCATTCTACTGTCTACAGGAGGCCCGTTCCTCTTCACTCCAGGCCCAGCCCCTTGCCTTTCTTCAAATAGGATACAAATTGTGAAGTTGACTTCTTGGTCCTCTGGCCATGGGCGGCACATGCCCATCAAGTCCTGATGCAACATTTACACCAGGCCATGGTCTAGCATGTCCTCCTGTTCCCTGGCCGGCATGGCAACCAGGCCCTGGCACTGCATGTCCACCTGGTCCCCGGCACATCGTGGCCACTGGGCCCCGCCGAGGGCTGTCTACCCAATGGTGGCAGGATGTCTCTGCCAGGTCCCCAAGCGTGAGGTGCCTGTGCCAGCTCTGGGTCTCCAGCCGTGGCTGCACCTGCCTCTCCCATGCTTCTGAGGCCCTGGTGCCCTTCAAGGCCATCTGGGTCACCAGGTTCATCCATGTCTCCTTGGCCTTCAGCACCTCCCATCACGCCACCTCCGCTGGCACCTGAGTCTGCGGCCTCCAGAACCACTCACGCTGCAGTTCAGCCCACCAAGGCCAGCCGAACTGTCTGAGGGGCTGAGACACCCAAAGGAAACCATGCCCTGGGAAGTTGATGTTACTGTGGGTGCCAAGAACGCCTATGCAATCAGGCCCTGACAGCAGTCCCTGGATGGCCCTCCTAGGTGGTTATGAGCATGTGACTGTTTCCTGCCAAACATGGAAACACCAAGTGAGCCCCTTCCCCTTACACCTCTGCTGCCATGTTCACATGAGACCAGCCTACTGACTTCAGCTTCTGGAAGGGAGTCAAGCACCAGGGCCAGGCCAGGTCTGTCCCATTCGTCTTCCACACGTAGCTCAAGTCTGCATCCTTGTCTGTGCATGTGGGTATGTGCAGGCACATGCACATGGGGGTGCGCCAGGACCTGTCCCTGGAGTCCTGAGACCAGGAATGTGGAGTGGGCTATTCCTGCCCACCTAGAGAGGGAAGTGGGGACTACTGTTGGGCCCACTGGGGAAGGCATGGGGCAGGGCCACCTGGGGGTCCGGGCACACAGACTACAGGAACTGCAGGGTGTGGGCATGCCCTGGGCCCATCAGAAGCACTGGAGGAACTGGCTAGATTCAAGGGCTGAGGGAAGGGCCATGTTCCTCTGGACACTGCCCAGTCTCTTGCCCTCTGCTTGCACAATGCTTATGGGCTTTCCCTCTCCAGGAACAGACTTGAGGCTCTCCAGAGGGCTGGAGGTACCTGGGGACCTCAACTGGGAGGTGACCTTGTGTCTGCTGGCCTACTTCTATGTCTGGAAGGGGGTCAAGTCAACAGGCAAGGTACAGCTAGGGGAGACCCTGGTGCTAGGGCAGCACTGCCTGGGCGTGGGGTGCATCTGCCAGACCACTAGTGCCACGGGAGGTGACTGCATCAGGATGATATTTCAATCCAGCCCCTGAGCCCCATCCCCTGGCCGGAGAGTCCTCTCAGCCCTCCAAATCCAAGGCCAGCAGCCTTCCCCCACCCCCACTGGAGGGGAAGAGGCACCAGCAGTGGCTGACCATTTCCTGTGTGGGGGGGCATCCCTGTCCCACCTTCCTACCTTCCCAGTTTCTGTTGATTCTGGCTCCCAGTCAGTTTTAGGGTGTGCAAAGACTTGGTCTACTGCTTGTGTCTGTCCCCTGCTCTGTGGCCAAGAGGACCCCAGTGGGGAGCCTGGACATGTCAATGTATGGCAAAATCAATACAATATTGTAAAGTAATATAAATAAACAAATTTATATTAAAAAATAAAAAAGATAAATTAATTTTAAAAAAGAAGTAAACATTTAGGCCAGTATTTCTAATTCTTGGAATATATTAATACTTTAAGGAAATAACCATTAATGGAAAGATTTATAAATTCTACTAAATAACCATAGTAATGTAAAAAGTGGAAACAACTTAAATGTTCCATAATTACATTATTATTATTTTTTTTTTAATTTAAAGACCCAATCTTAATTTTTTGGCCATGCCACATGACATGTGAGATCTTAGTTCTGCTGCCAGGGATTGAACCTGCAGTCCTTACACTGGAAGTGCAGAGTCTTATCACTGGACTGTCTGGGAACTCCCATTAATTACATTATGATGCATCTTATATCTATTCAATAACACATTTCTTAAGAGATTTTATAAAGTGGAGAAGCTAGTATATTAAATGAAAAAAATTCAGGAAAAAACTTAAACTTCTTAAGTTCTACATCACATGCTGTTATACATTTAATGTGTAAGTACCACCAGAAAATATTCTTAAATGTTGACAGTAATCAGTGCTGAACATAGGGCTTGATATTTATTGTCTGAAATTGTTTTCAATTCCCTTGTAACTGAATTCAAATATCTGAATTTCAGAACCTTCCCTCTAACACAAGAACAAAGATTAAAAGTGTTTTTAAAATCCAGAAGTGCATTAGCTGAAAGGAAACTGGGGCACAAAAAGTGACTTAGTTTTATTTTCTGCTGTAATAAACACGGAAGCATCTCACTCCTTCAGCAGCAGAGAAACAAAGCAAGTGAACCAAGAGAGACCAAAGGCCAGTATAGGTCAAAACTTAGACTCAAATAACAAAGTGGCAATGACTCTTAGGTTGAATTCCCTATGCCCTGCCGAGTAGGGGACACAAGGTTAGGCCTCAGCCCCTTTCCTCAGCTTGGGCTTTGCCGAGGTGGGAGTCCAAGGCTCCGAATGTTCCGAATCACCAGGGAAAGCTGATCGAGGAATGGGTTCAGGGAAAGTTGGATGAAAGCAAGGTCTTCAGCAGTCCATCTACTAAANCTTTTACTGGATGCTAAACTATGCAAATGTGATATCTAGAAAAGCAAGCTTAAAAATAAAAGTAAAGAAAGTAATAATTGAACAAAACTATCAATGGCTTCACATTTTATAAATTTAGTCTAGGCAAGTTTACTAAGCAAACATAAAAAAACCGAGATAACAACCCTCAGGGGGAAACATTCAGATCTTTTTACAATATTTTCTTTAAAAGGCCAATATTTAAAAAAAGTATGAGACATGCAAAGAAATAAGAGAGTATGAAGCTTCTTAGGGAAAAAGTAATGAATAGAAACTATTTCTGAATGTCTTCAGATGTTGGATTTAGCATAGAAAGAGTTAAAAACACCTTTTTAAAATATGTTCAAAGAAACTGTATTTAAGGAATTAAGGGAAAGTATGATGATAATCATTAAGTGAATAAAAAATCCAATAAAGACATGAAAACTATTTCTAAAATAGAGAACCAAATGAAATTTTGTAATTGAAAGGTACAATGATGGAAATGAAAAATTTACTAGAGGGGCTCAACAGAAAACTTGAATGCAGAAAGACTGAAGATAAATAAATAGAAATTATCCAAATAGAAAAATAGAGAAAAAAATCAACACAGTCTCAGTGACACTTTCAGTTCAGTTCAGTTCAGTTCAGTCTCTCAGTCGTGTCCTACTCTTTGCAACCCTGTGGACTGCAGCAAGCTAAGCTTCTCTGATTATCACCAACTCCCAGAGCTTTCTCAAACTCATGTCCATTAGGTCAGTGATGCCATCAAATCACCTCATCCTCTGTCAGCCCCTTCTCTTCCTGCCTTCAATCTTTCCCAGCATCAGGGTCTTTTCAATAAGTCAGTTCTTCACATCAGGTGGCCAAAGTATTGGAGTTTCAGCTTCAGTAGCAGTCATTCCA
The DNA here is from genome assembly GCA_006410675.1 of Oreotragus oreotragus. Taxonomy (NCBI): domain Eukaryota; kingdom Metazoa; phylum Chordata; class Mammalia; order Artiodactyla; family Bovidae; genus Oreotragus; species Oreotragus oreotragus. The sequence goes on along the minus strand of SJYX01019112.1, from coordinate 53,287 downwards.
ATGAATATTCAGGACTGATTTTCTTTAGGATTGATTGGATTGATCTCCTTGCAGTCCAAGGGACTCTGAAGAGTCCTCTCCAACACCACAATTCTCCTCCCACCCATGTTGATTCTCCATTCTCTTTTATTTATTTATTTTTTAAAATATAAATTTATTTATTTTAATTGGAGGCTAATTACTTTACAATATTTTATTGGTTTGCCATACATTGAAATGAACCCACCACAGGTATACAAGTGTTCCCCATCCTGAAACCCCCTCCCACCTTTCTCCCCTTACCATCCCTCTGGGTCATACCAGTGCACCAGCCCTGAGCTTCCTGTATCATGCATCAAACCTGGACTGGCGATTCATTTCACATATGATAATATACATGTTTCAATACCATTCTTCCAAATGATTCCACCCTCGCCCTTTCCCACAGGATCTAGAAGACTGTGCTATACATCTGTGTCTCTTTTGCTGTCTCACATAAAAGGTTATCATTACCATCTTTCTAAATTCCATATATATGTGCTAGTATACTGTATTGGTGTTTTTCTTTCCGGCTTACTTTACTCTGTATAATAGGCTCCAGTTTCATCCACCTCATTAGAACTGATTAAAATGTATTCTTTTTAATGGCTCGATAATACTCCATTGTGTAAATGTACCACAACTTTCTTATCCATTTGTCTGCTGGTGGACATCTAGGTTGTTTCCATGCCCTGGCTATTATAAACAGGGCTACAATGAACATTGGGGTACAACTGTCTCTGTCAAGTTTCGTCGGTGTGTATGCCCAGCAGTGGGATTGCTGGGTCGGATGGCAGTTCTATTGCCAGATTTTAAAGGAATCTCCACACTGTTCTCCATAGTGGGTGCACTAGTTTGCATTCCCACCAACAGTGTAAGAGGGTTCCCTTTTCTCCACACCCTCTCCAGCATTTATTGCTTGTAGACTTTTGGATTGCAGCCATTCTGACTGGCGTGAAATGGTACCTCATTGTGGTTTTGATTTGCATTTCTCTGATAATGACTGATGTTGAGCNCCACACTGTTCTCCATAGTGGCTGTACTAGTTTGCATTCCCACCAACAGTGTAAGAGGGTTCCCTTTTCTCCACACCCTCTCCAGCACTTATTGCTTGTAGACTTTTGGATTGCAGCCATTCTGACTGGCGTGAAATGGTACCTCATTGTGGTTTTGATTTGCATTTCTCTGATAATGAGCGATGTCAAGCATCTTTTCATGTGTTTTTTAGCCACAGGACTACTATGTAAAGTCTTGAGGCCATGACTGAGTAAAAGAGGAAGGAAGTGAAAAGCAGTTGGTTCCAAATCCCCTTCTCTTCCTTCAACTGGAACTCTACTGAAGAGTGTTTTATATTGGGTTTCCTTGTAAGATTTCACTGATACAAAAGAGGATTCTATTGTTTAAAAGAATCATGGGGAAACTATAAACCTAGGTGGGTGTTCAGTAGCTCAGCCGTATCTGACTCTTTGAGACTCCATGGACTGTAGCCCACCAAGCTCCTCTGTCCATGGAATTTTTCTGGCAAGAATACTGGAGCTTGCTGTTTCCTCCTCCAGAGGATTTTCCTGACCCAGGGATCAAACCTGCATTGGCTGGTGGATTCTCTACCACTGGGCCGCCTGGGAAGCCCCTATACTACACTTCATCTTAGCCAAAAGGCTGGGAAGTGATCAACCTAGGCATTTTCTTAATTGCATTATCTTCATATCTCTTGTCTTGTTACTATGGGTAGTAGTCTGGAACAATAGAGACATATCTCATAGACATTGTACCAGGTGAAAGAAGCCAGACAAAAAAGAGTACATATTATGTAATTTCACTTAAATGAAGTTCAAGAAGAAGCAAAACTAATTTATAGTGACAGAAGTCAGAATACTGTTGACTCTGGGGGTAGTGATAGGGTAAGGGGCATGGAGGCATCTTTCCAGGGTGGTGGAATGTACTACGGCTTGATTTGGGCAGTAATTACATGGATGGATACGTGTAAAAATTTTATCAAGATGTCCATTTAAGATCTGTGTACTTTACTGTATCATGGATACAGTTTTGAAAACTNATCTTTCCAGGGTGGTGGAATGTACTACGGCTTGATTTGGGCAGTAATTACATGGATGGATACGTGTAAAAATTTTATCAAGATGTCCATTTAAGATCTGTGTACTTTACTGTATCATGGATACAGTTTTGAAAACTCTTGACCAGCCCAGAGCAGAAAAGAGTTACTTTGTCTGGGAAGCAGTAAGTGATACAAGTAGGCTAAACAAAATGCTCTGTCCTTTCACAGGGGCAAAAAGAATTAGGAGAGTTTGAAGACTGCCTGGAATTTGATCTGATTTTAGAGAATCCCAGTAATACCCTCATATCAGTAACTCAGGCCAAACCTGGATCTGGTGAGTGGTGTTGGGAGGGCCCAAGGAATCCAGAGATGGCCTTGGGGAGGATGGTGGATTCTTCAAAGTCTAAGACCTGGCTCAAACTCTGCCCTTGAAATGGCAGAGTCCTCATTTTTGTGTGCCAGCTCCGATGGGATGCTGTGGAACCTAGCCAGATGCACTGATGAAGGAGAATGGATCACAGATAATATCTGGCAGAAAAAAACAGAAATGCCTGCAACTCAGACTTCAGAAACAGAGTCACGTATGTGTACTGACACCTACAGCTGGTCAGCCGTCACAGAGCTAAAGACGCAGCAACGTAGAAAGGTGAGTTTGAGGGAAAGGCCACAAGATATTGGGGAGGAGGCTCTAGGTCTGACCCAGCAAACTTCTCTGCTCCCTTGACTGAGGAGGGTCCTTCTAGAACTCACCACACCTCTTCTTCTTCCTCTCTAAGATTCACTCAGGCCCTGTCACAGCCCTCCATGTGCTGCCTGAGTTGCTGGTAACAGCTTCAAAGGACAGAGATGTTAAACTGTGGGAGAGACCCAGTATGCAGCTGGTAAGTGTGTGTGTGTGTGTGTGTGTGTGTGTGTGTGTGTGTGTGTGTGTAAGGAGGACAAAAGGGATGTCAGAGAGCAAACTTGGGGTAAGGAAAGACAGGAGATCAAAATTGTTTTCTTCTCTCCTTCTTGCAATAATGTGTAACTAACTTGTTTCTAAATAAAAGTCATTGGTGTGGGAGACAAGTAAGTTAGTAAGGAGGCCCTAGGCTTGTAGCCCTCATCTCCCGTTTTTGTTCCACTGTAGCTGGGCCTGTTCCGATGTGAAGGGGCAGTGAGCTGCCTGGAGCCTTGGCTGGGTCCTGACTCTACCTTGCAGCTCGCAGTGGGAGACACACAGGGCAATGTCTACTTTCTCTCCTGGGAATGAAGATCACTACTCAGGACAAGGAGACTGCTCCTGCTAGAGAGGCAAAGCCTGAAGACACCAGTGACTACTTTCCTGATACAATTATACAAATAAAGGGACAGAAAATGTCAGAGTGTAGTCCTGTCTGTGTTCTCATGTGGATTTGGACCAAGAGGGAAGAATATGGATGTTCTTATGTTTCTTTTCTGAATTAACATTAATCCTTACTAGAACTGTAAGAAAGTGGAGCAGATCTTTGGTAGATATTCTTTGAAATTAGGCTTTAGAATTCTTGTGTCATTTGCAGGCCCCAGAACCCAAAGGGATGACTCCTCCCAGGAGGAGGTATGAAAATGATGTTGACAAGCACTTAGTCTGAACAGATATCTGAAGACCTCTCACTTGTTCAAAGAGGAAGGGAAGGAAGAATGAGTCAGTTGTCTCCTGTCTAGGGCACTGGGAAAGAACTAGGATTGAACCAGGACATCACTAGTTTCCTCTCACACAAATAGCCCGTCTACTCAGAGCCAACCGCCCAGGTGAAAGGTGAGAAGCAAGGATACCGAGAGCAGAGTGAGTCTTCTGGCTTTCTCAGACACTAATGGACCAGCGGCAGCCACTTGGCCTGCAAGCATTAGTCAGTATAGTAATTTGCCTTCTCAGAAGAGATCACAAAAGGGTTATCTTTCAAACTGCACAAAGATTAAAATGAGCTGAAAGATGAAACAGTGCATACACATGGACTAGCTGTGGACTGTGACCCTCTTAAGTAAAAGTTCTCCAACCTTATATTCTTATCATCTATTTTATGGGCGAGGAAGTTACCTGAGGCCCTTTCTTTCTAAGGGTTAAGGAAGGGTTTAGGGTCTTCTGTGTCCAAGAATTTGAGGACTTGTATATGATAAGCTAATGCTGTTACAGGATTTTATCTTGGGTTTGTAGGGTTCTTTCAGAGAAATATCACTGCACTCTGATGTAGAGTTTTCAGGATTTAGGGATTTGGGGGGTACTGTTTTGTTCTTGGGGAAGGCAATGGAACCCCACCCCAGTACTCTTGCCTGGAAACTCCAATGGACGGAGGAGCCTGGTGGGCTGCAGTCCATGGGGTCGCTAACAGTCGGACAGACTGAGTGACTTCACTTTNGTTTTGTTCTTGGGGAAGGCAATGGAACCCCACCCCAGTACTCTTGCCTGGAAACTCCAATGGACGGAGGAGCCTGGTGGGCTGCAGTCCATGGGGTCGCTAACAGTCAGACAGACTGAGTGACTTCACTTTTCTCTTTCATGCATTGGAGAAGGAAATGGCAACCCACTCCAGTATTCTTGCCTGGAGAATCCCAGGGATGGGGGAGCCTGGTGGGCTGCCATCTACGGGGTCACACAGAGTCGGACACGACTGAAGTGACTTAGCAGCAGCAGCAGCAGCAGTTTTGTTCTTGCTCTGAAATCACCTGAAGAATTTTATCTTATTTTTATCAATGCCTCATATTCATCCTCAACCTGAGGATAAAGACATGGGGGATGCCAACAGCTGATGTCTTAATTATAGGCCATGCTTCTGTCAGTTCTCACGAGCCGCATGCAAGGGCTCTAAATATGCCTTATAGACCAACTGTTCCACATGTACTTTGGGAGTAGAAGTCCAGGTTAAGGTAATTTGAAACCCATGATGTGTAATACTACCCAGAAGTGCTGCAGAGAACCATGACACAGCACCATCCAGAAAGTCGACGGTTTCATTTGCCTTTTGTTCCCCTGAAAGCATGGGCCAAGGACAGGAGGAAGTCCTGTATGTCTGTCTTCTGAGTTCTAAAAATTCTATCAAAGTGCCCTAGCTGAATCTGGAGGTGTGGGGCTGGAGAAAGTAAAGTCTACTTGCTCATTCAAGACTCAGGCTTGTTGGCCAGGTCCACATGAAGGGTATGTTCTTTCTTGAAGATACACAGTGAGGCCAAAGTATAATTGCTGTGAGTGAAGATAAGAACAGACTCTAGTTAACAGTAAATATGTACCCAAGGGAGTTGAAAGGAAAATCAGCTTAGGTTTTACACTGAATATTTTAAAAATAATTATTTTAAAGAAGACATTAAAAAATTATTATTATATATTTTGGCCTTGTGGGACCTTAGTTTCCTGACCAGGGATTGAACTGGGGCTCCCTGCAGTGAAAAGCCAGAGTCTCAACCACTGGACCACCAGGAAAGCCCACATTAAATATTTTCTGAGTTCTCATCACTGAACAGAATTTCAGGATTGTGATGAGTTGCAATTACAGTCACTGGATTGTAGGATTGTAGCATATTGGAACAGTCTCTTCTGCGTGTGTGCTAAGTCACTTTGGTCATGTCTGACCCCATGGACTGTAGCCTGCCAGGCTCCTCTGTCCATGGAATTTCCCAGGCAAGATTATTGGTATATATTTAATGTCAGGTGAAACCTGAACTCCATTCTTCAGTTAAAAATAACATATATGGGGAACTGATAGCATTTTATTAAAAAAGGAAAAAGCCACTTGTCAGTGCTAAATCTTCTGCCTGGAAACGAAACTCATATTTTATATACAGGAGCAAAGCAAGTCACATGGCTCTACCGAATGTCAAAGGGGAGAGGAGTATCATCCGGAGAGGAGTATCATCCTACCATGTACCTGGGAGGAGAACTGGGAACCAGATACACAGCCCGCAAAGAACCCGTGTTGATGCTTTTTCCAGTAGAATGCCTTTTAGTCCTTAAAAAAAGATCATTTAAGATTTACAGAGAATCTTCTCACATACCTTTCTTCACTCGGCTTCCTCTGTTAGCATCTTACATAACCAAGAAATTAACGTTGATATAGTATTATTAATTTGGATACAGATTTGGATTTTTCCACTAATATCATTATTTTGTTCCGGGGTCCAATCCAGAATACCACATTGTGCTTAGTCATCTTGGCTCCTTAGTCTAATCCTGCAACTGTGCCACTTTCTCAGACTTCCCATAATCTCGACATTTTTGGAGGGTTCTGGTCAGGTGTTTTGTAGAATCTCTGTTTGGCTTTGCTGTTTTCTCATGAAAAGATTAAAATTATGAATTTAAGGCAAGAATACAAGAGAGGATATGCCCTTCTTGTTAGATCATATCAAAAGCAATCATATCAACATGATTTATTACTAGTGATGTTAACCCTGATCATTTTTAAAGCTGAGGTGATATTTGCCAGGTTTTTCTTACTGTACCACTTTCATCTGTCTGTTAGAAGCAAGTCATTAAGTCTAGCTCACACTCAAGGGGAAGGGGACTAAACCACCAAGAGGGAGATGTATTAGAGAATATGTGATAATTGCCACAAAATCAATACATTTTAAGGTAAGTTTTTTTTTTAGACTATGAAAATACCCTGTTTCACTGTTTAATATTCATCCATGAGCAATTATTACTGTGATTTTCTAGTGATGATTTTCTATTTCCCCCTTCTATATTAATTGAAATTCTTTTGAAAGAAATATTTATGCCTTCTTCCTTCCTTATTTATATGCTGGTTGAGTCATTCACATATCAGTCTGGACTCATGAATATCTAGGGGGGCCTGCTTTATTTTATTACTCAAACACCACAGTATGTATATATTGGTGCAACTTTTTCTGGCCACTATTTATAAAAGAAAAATATAGATCACAGAAATTCAGCCCAGCATTTTTGAGGTATAATTTTCATCCCCTTAAAGTGTGCAATTCAATGTTTTCTAGTATATTCCAACACTGCAACTATCACCACTAATTTCAGAACATTTTCATCACCCCCCAAAAGAAACATTGTACCCATTAGCAATCACTCCCCTTTCACTCCTTCCTTCAGCTATTGGTGATTGCTCATCTACTTCTTATATTTATGGATTTGCCTATTCAAGACATTTCATATAAATGGAATCATACAGTGGCCTTTTATGTAGCTTCTTTCATTTAGCATGTTTTCAGGGTTCACTCATTTTGTAGCATATATCAATACTTTATTCCATTTTATAATAATAGTAAAATACAACAAATAACACAATAATATTCTATTGTATAGATAAACCATACGGTGTTCATCCACTTATCAATGGATAGACATTCTGGTTATTTCCACTTTTTGGCTATTACTATGTTGCTTACTCCTTGGGAGAAAAGTTATGACCAACCTAGATAGCATATTCAAAAGCAGAGACATTACTTTGCCAACAAAGGTCCATCTAGTCAAGGGTATGGTTTTTCCAGTAGTCATGTATGGATGTGAGGGTTGGACTGTGAAGAAGGCTGAGCGCTGAAGAATTGATGCTTTTGAACTGTGGTGTTGGAGAAGACTCTTGAGAGTCCCTTGGACTGCAAGGAGATCCAACCAGTCCATTCTGAAGGAGATCAACCCTGGGATTTCTTTGGAAGGAATGATACTAAAGCTGAAACTCCAGTACTTTGGCCACCTCATGTGAAGAGTTGACTCATTGGAAAAGACTCTGATGCTGGGAGGGATTGGGGGCAGGAGGAGAAGGGGACGACAGAGGATGAGATGGCTGGATGGCATCACTGACCCGATGGACGCAAGTCTGAGTGAACTCCGGGAGTTGATGGGACAGGGAGGCCTGGCGTGCTGCGGTTCATGGGGTCGCAAAGAGTCAGACACGACTGAACGACTGAAATGAACTGAACTGAACTGATGTTGCTATCAACAGTCATGTGCAAGTTTCTGTATAAAGGTTTCTTTTTAATTCTCTTATATACTCAGGATTGGAACGGGCAGATCACATGGTAACTATATGTTTAACTATTTGAGGAACTGCCAAACTATTCTCCAAAGAAGCTGTGCTATTTTACATTCTCACCAGTAACATGTGAGGGCTCTAACTGGTTCACATCTTCACCACTACTTGTTACTGTTGGTCATTTTAATTGTAGCCCTTCTAGTGTTTGTCAAGTGGCATCTCATGGTTCTGTTTCCTTAAGGTTTAATAATGTTGAGAATCTTTTCAAATGTTTCTTATTGGGCATTTGTTGTTTCTTTGGAGAAATTTATCTTCAAATTCTGACTTTTAACAGTTATTTTTTATTGCTGAATTTTAAGTTTTTTATATATTCTGGATACTAGATCCTCATCAGATTATGACTAGTCAATATTTTCTATTTTTGGTTGTCGTTTCACTTTTTTGACACTGCCCTTTGATTAAAAAAAGCTTCAACTTTTGGGGGAAACAGTATGTCAGAATCAAGGGAACTATGATAATATAAATCATAGAAGAGACATATATTCCTAGAAATGATACTTGTTATTTATTGATAAAATTTTCAAATTTTGGTGAAGACTATTATTTTCTTTGGTTAATTGTGCTGTTGATGTCCTATCTTCAGAAACTATTGCCTAGTCCAAGGTCACAAGATTTCCACCTGTGTTTTCTTAAAGAGAGAATACCTTTAACCAGTTCCTTTTTTATGGCTTTTTGTATATAACAATTCTGCAGTAACATCATCTATGTAAAAATGTATATCTGTAATTTAGGTCAAAGGGTGTGTATATTTAAAATTTTTGATAGATATTGGTAATCTGGTCTCTAAAATGTTACAAGCTACTGTTTTCCTTTAAATAACCTTCACTGTTAGTAGAAGTATGTTATATGTGTCTGTGTTTATCCGTGTTGCATGTGTTTACAGTTACGAAGTCTTGGGATTTGACTTTGGTACTTCTTAGATGGGGGGGTACATCAAAATCATTCTACTTCTCTCTCTTGCTCCCTGACATCTATTTAGGCTTAGTGACAGTCCCCCAAGTACTTCCCCAATTTTGGACATCTGCTGAGATCTAGGATGCCAAGTGGTGGGAGACCGGGTCTGCAGATGGTAAACAGGGGAAAAGGGCAAGTGAGAAGATTTGCATGGGAAACAAATCAGCCTTTGCTGCCTCTATCTTTCCTATAATATTACCCAACAAACTCTAGCTGGCAGAAAAACTGTGTTAAATGAGGAAAAGCGTTAATCTCCATTTGTCTCCCTCATTGCACAGAGGAGGCTATTCTGTGAAAGAACAGAATCCTGAGTAACCTGCAGCTAGAGAAGCTATACTTTCTGTCTACTAACATCAGAAGAAACATGTGCTTGCAGAAGTAAAGCCCCAAGAAGCCAGTGATAGATTTCTACTATTTTTATTACAGAAAATATGAGAAAAATCCAAAGTACAACATTGCCTGTTTCTTGCTTGAAGGTCATATCTTCTCTGGTTTATCATATCTTAATATCAACAGTCACCACAGCTGCAGGAAATTAAACTGAACCTTTAGAAGGTATCGCATACGGACCTGGTTGGGGTTATAGACGATAAATTCATTGTAGTTGAGGGTATAACCCTCTGGATTCAGAATTCCCGTGTCACTTGCTGGTCCTAATGGCACTGTACTCCCATTCCTGCCAAATGGAAGACAGTGTGTCAACATTTGTCTCTGGTTCAAAAGCTGGAATAGAGAAAGTGGAGTCTTATCTGGCCGAAAGGAGTTTTCTGGCCCTCCAGCCTCTGAGTACTTACAAGGTGATGGCGCACGCAGGACTGGGAGCCATCTTGCCCAGCCCCTTGGTGCTGTGTTTGCCTTGAAGTAATCCTTCTGCCTCTGGATTGGCCCCGAGTAGCTCATTACACTGACCCAGAGCTACCTGCAAAGCGAAACTTCTTTAAATGACCACATCCTCTGAAGCCAAACAGAAAACTCCATCAGTATTTTCTTCTCCTATTCCAGCAGAAGAACCGAATGCAATGCAAACTGTGTTTGGCTTCCCTCTCAAGTTCTCCCAGGTGAACCTCTTGGTTCTGTGGCCAGTCATTTCTCTGGAAAAATAGGAACTAATAATTAACTAGAGATCATAGATGTGTTCCTGCCTTACCTCTGATAAGAGCAGCAGCCCAGTATCCTTTAGGCGAGTGGCAAAGCAGTAATTGGCACTCTTGGAAGACATGTCAGCAAAGTAGATTCCTTTTCCAAACTGAAATATACAAATAAACAACAAGGTCAACTGCCAAACCCAGTGTGTTACAAGAAAGGCTCATGGCACTACCCTGTGTTCTAGTATCTTAAACACAATAAAGACCCTTTTCCATTTCCTCTCACAATTCTGTTCCAAGAGGAGGCAGACGCATCGATAAATCTCTGATTTCTCGGGGGAAGGTGAATTATCTTTAGGAATTTAAGAAAGGAGGGTCACAGGAAATGCCAGGGTTATGAGTGAGCTGGTTTAATTCTCAGGAATGTCACCACTTAATCCTAATCTAGAAAAAAAAAAAAAAGGGTTCCAATTTCTACTCACCATGTAACCTGTGATGGGAGCCTCAGGTGGGGCGATTCGAAGCCCATGGCTTAGGATTCCTACCCAGTTACTCAGCCTGGAGCCATGCCAGAGTAGCATCCTAAGGAAAAGCCAGTATTATTGTACTCTCTCTTGCTCTCCTACACAGGCCATAAGCACCAAAAAGCCAACAGCTGTCTGGGTTATCTTTCCTTATGAGTTCCCTAACTGCACTTCAGGCAAGGGACTGTCTTCCCAAACTGAAAGTTAAATGGAGACCTGTTATGAAGGTCCTCTCTGAAGGCTTCTTTTTCACCCTCCTTCTCAACTTCAAAGACATCCAGCAAGGTCATGGTATAGTCACTGTGTGTGGGAGCATGGGTAGACTGTAGGTACCGGGCAATCACCTGTGAAAAAGGATGGAAGATAAGGTTGACGTGGACTCTGTAAGAGACCAGGCTGAACTGAAGAACCTTGGGCTTCTTGTATAAAGTGGCCTAAGCAGTCTCACAAGGACAGCCAGAAAGAGTCTTACCTTCCCAATTCTTAGTAAATAGAAATTCTGCCCTAAAGGTTTCTCTTAACCAGATGCAGTCAGAGAACAGCGGCATGGGGAGGGTGGATCTTAATGGTAAAAATAAATGATCATTCTTCTTACTTTGAACTCATAACTCTCATGGTCTAAAGGGCGTAAGGCACACTTTAGTTTTCTATAATGTTGGTCCAATGGGTGTTCTGGGCTTTGCAGTTCTGTCTTCACCAGCTTAATTGCAATTTCAATGTCTCCCAAAGCCTGACAAGATGAGACACAGAATCAATGCGGGAGAAACCTGGGACAAGGGATTTAATACTTTCCAATCCACACGTATCTCACCTCCAGTAGTTGTACTTTATCTGACAGTTCTTTCTCTGTCCGGATTAATGGAGGGGTACGGAGTCTAAGGGCAGAGATAAAGCCAAAAATTAATTCTCTGATGTGTGGCCAAAAGGCATATGACCAAAAACACAGACTAAATACAGGTCCTTTAGAAAATAGGTATAAGAACAGCAGTTTTCCAATTGAAAGAGATATGTATGAGATTTTTAGCTTTCAAATACATGAAGAGATATTATGTATATATTCTGAGTAGGATAAAACAAACTACATAGACTTTGACCTGTGAGATGTACCAACATCAATAAGGAACAGTTTGGATGAAGTCCTATCTAGAAATACACAGGTAGAAATGTACCTGTTGACCACTCAGGGTTATCTCTAGGTCACAGGCCTCTATAAAGCAACAGAGGAATAAAGATAAAGTAAGCAACAGAATGCAGAATCAATGAAGATAAAATATATTTTATAAACCTAATATCANAACATCAATAAGGAACAGTTTGGATGAAGTCCTATCTAGAAATACACAGGTAGAAATGTACCTGTTGACCACTCAGGGTTATCTCTAGGTCACAGGCCTCTATAAAGCAACAGAGGAATAAAGATAAAGTAAGCAACAGAATGCAGAATCAATGAAGATAAAATATATTTTATAAACCTAATATCATTTGTGGAGAAGGCAATGGCACCCCACTCCAGTACTCTTGCCTGGCAAATCCCATGGACGGAGGAGCCTGGAAGGCTGCAGTCCATGGGGTCGCTACAGAAATGGTGTTGGTGTGTTAGTCACCTTATAGAACTGGGTGATACGCCTGAAGGTGTTTTACATGCTGGTTGGATGGCTAGACCCACTCTCCCTAGAGTTGGTAACTTCCGCTTGGTCAGAGAATATGGCTGTAGATCAAGTCAGGAGATTGCATCTATGTTGGCTCTGTATCTATTCAAGATGATCATTTCCTTGGAAATGACAAATTAAAAGGATGATAGTTCCTGCTGAGTGACACAGGGGATATTGTTGGGCAGAATACCAAAGTGAAGTAACAGCACAGGGCATACCCAAAGTCATGTGGGATTCGGGTGTAGAATTCATTGCATGCTTCCACGAGAGCTCGTCCATGCTGGCCAGCCCGAATACAATCCTCAATCTTCTTAAGAGACTGGTAACCTGCCTTGATTTGTGCCACTGTCAGCTTCCCTGCAGACCCAGAGAGAGATCAGACTCCACAACTACAGGCCCATCCTGCAAACTGTATTTATGACCCTGCCCAACAAGACTTTCACCTTTCAACCTTCAAAATTGCTCTTCCTCCCCCCCATACAACTTCTCACCCCAATTCTCTTTTCCTTTACTCAGTAATGTCAGCAAGCTTTAAATCATGATGGTGATAAAATATCCTGTTAAATGAACTAGGAATATGAAGTGAGCATGGAGGATAGAATCTGAAGTCCTACCAAGTGGAGCTTTCTTGGTATCATATTTCATTTCTACCATCATCTCTTCCATGGCCTGGACATTACAGATCAACTTTATCAGCTCCTGTACACGAAGATCTAGCTGTGACTCTAGTTTCAAGGGGGATTTAAGAGATTCCTGTTTCTTTATTTCCTCTTCATTCTGTAGCTCAAAAAAAAAAAAAAAAAGGAAAAAAATCCTAGAATCTCAAAAGATGTATTATATGTTCCTTTCAAGGACTGGCTATACACTATCCCCGGCAGATATGAAAAGCTAGATGAATACTAGCTTTTGCTTGAAAGTAGGCCCATCCCACTATAAACCTAGTTAGAGTACGCAGTGTGACTTCCACCTTCTAGTCTGACTTCTGCCTCCCGTAGTTAAACACTCAGAGTACGTCTACAAGGTCCTCCTAATATGATGCCATTAAGTTTGTAAAGACAGCTAGTGTATCTCAAATCTTCTCACCTTTAAAAAGATTGGTTTTTCCATTTTTCAAATGTGAAAAATTTGTGACAGTTTTCAGGAAAGATCCTTTCAGGAAAGCATCTTGGCTGTACCTCAGCATTTAAAATTAAACAAAACTTTTTTTTTTTTTTAGGACCTAAGACTTTAGAAGGACTTAAGTAAATAATAGAGACTAGGGCCTCATCCAAGCCACGCCACTAGACTTCACTCTGGTTAAGAGGAAAGGGTTTTTCCCTAAACATACTAAGTGTTTACCTGTGTACTGCTGGCATAGTCCATCTGTAGCATATCATATTTTCCAGGCACCTTCTCAAACTTTTCACGATCCTCCCAATTATTTTTTGTTTTGTCAAGGAATCTGTAGAGTTCAAGTTGGTGAGAAAATCTTACAAATAAGGGTCTACTTAGGGATGGGCTTTTTCCTAAGAATATCTCTAAAACTTTTTATTTCTTACACCATCAATATTCCATAAATCTGGATTCTAAATTAGGACCCTGAATGGACAGAAAAGCTCTAAAGAAAAAGGGAACAGAAAGTGGTAAAAAAGGTCATTGAACTTTTCCCAAAGGCTCCAATCATCACTAAAGCCATTAAGATTTAAGACAAAAGATTACTATCCAATCCTTTTCTCTGAAACAAATATTCCCAGGTACTCCAGAAAGTTTTTCTTATCATAGTAAAACAATTTTTAAATATTTATTTATTTGGCTGTGCCAGGTTGCTTCATGTGGGACCTTTAGTTATGGCATGCGACGTCTTAGTTGTGGCACATGGGACCCAGTTCCCTGACCAGGGATCAAACTAGGGCGCCCTGCACTGGGAGCATGGAGTTGTAGCCACTGGACCACCAAGGAAGGCCCATACGTTTTAAAATTGGAGCTGAATAGTCTCATCTCATTCTCCCCAAATTTCCTAAATTGTTGGTCATGTGCTGAATATGTTAGCTTCTGATTTTAGTCAATTTCTGGTTCCAAGTGATTTAATCACTATCTAAGGATCAGTTTCGGGGAAGGCAATGGCACCCCACCCCAGTACTCTTGCCTGGAAAATCCAATGGACGGAGTAGCCTGGTGGGCTGCAGTCCATGGGGTCGCTAACAGTCGGACAGACTGAGCGACTTCACTTTCACTTTTCTCTTTCATGCACTGGAGAAGGAAATGGCAACCCACTCCAGTATTCTTGCCTGGAGAATCCCAGGGATGGGGGAGCCTGGTGGGCTGCCGTCTATGGGGTCACATAGAGTCGGACACGACTGAAGTGACTTAGCAGCAGCAAGGATCAGTTTGGTGTTCCAGTGGAAAGATGTTACAGTGGAAAGACATTATCATTTAAGCCAACTCACACTTATTATGAAATTCCTAAAGACAATATATCCAAGAAGATGAAAGATATTATTTTGTACTCATTTCTTAGCACTCACTTCTTTTGAAAGATTTCCTTGGCCTTGTTGAGGTCCCCGGAACAAGCCACCAAGCTGTGCTGCCCTGTCTTCCCAACTGCAAAGTAAATGCCACATGTAAGGTGGTTCTCTGCCCCCTCAACCCAAGAAGAGTTCTCTGATAGTAACAAGCCAGATCTCTAAGGTCTCTCCACTTAGCATCTGACAAACGGGCAAGAAGGAAAGACGGAAAAGATGAAAGGGCTTAGGGAACTGGCCCCGTTGCCTCTGAGCAGCACTTGCAGCCCAATCGCAGTAGAATTCTCAGCCTTAACAGGCTGCTCTTAGTGTTTTCAGTGCTAATGAGGATGCCTGCCATGCCCCAATTTCAAGCAGCACAATCTGATTTCTAAGCCCCTCTCAGGTTATAGAAACTCCACTACACCAACTGAAACCCAGAGGAACGTTTGGCTACTCACTAAACTGCTTCTGGCTTTCTAAATAACAACTCACAAAATCCACAATAAAAGCAATTACCTCGGCCCCATCTCATCCAAACACTGAAGTTTCTCTGGGCATCATCTTCTAACAGCTGAATCAGGTAATACTTGTTGTTGTTGAACTGGAGATTGGTCTATGATAAGAGGAATATGAACATAAAAGGACAGGTTTGCAAATGGAAGCCACATAAACCAATGACTCTTGGTCAAAGGTTACAGTAATTGCCATGAGGAAACGACAGCAAAGGACAAGTAAGTCAGGTTCAGTTAAGATTAAGGATATAATAAAAGAAGAAAAGGGTTTCTATATTATACTTTGAATTCCTAGGAATTAAAGGCTGGAAGCTTCCTAAAACCTCTGCTGCTGCTGCTATGTCGCTTCAGTCGGGTCCGACTCTGTGTGACCCCATAAGACAGCAGCCCACCAGGCTTCCCCATCCCTGGGATTCTCCAGGCAAGAACACTGGAGTGGGTTGCCATTTCCTTCTCTAATGCATGGAAGTGAAAAGTGAAAGGGAAGTCGCTCAGTTGTGTCCGACTCTTCACGACCCCATGGACTGCAGCCCACCAGGCTCCTCCGTCCATGGAATTTTCCAGGCAGGGAGTACTGGAGTGGGGTGCCAGGGCCTTCTCCAGCCTAAAACCTCTACCCAACCTCAAATATCCTGTATTGATTGGCTGCTTCTGTTTCTTCCTGCCTCCCTCCATAGATATTACAGAGGCCGTATGTGTTTTTCAGCTCCCAATCTACTTGTAGTCATTATTTTCCAAATGAAAAGAATTTTGATGCCCCTAAGATCTGTAACCATTATGCTTGCTTGTTTAGACAACTTATTCTTTAATAGTACCATTTACAATTTTGGCTTGTCACCTGCAACAATTTGACCATGAGTTGAGAGTAGGACGATGTTAGGAGGGGAAAAAGGATAGGCAGAAATCACTGCCACCCCTACCCCATACCTAACATGACCAGGAGACATTCAGAGAAAATACGACCAGTATCTAAAAAGGTATCCTGCGAGTAACCTACTCCAGTGAAGAGGGGGACCAGTCTGTGATAGGGAACAGCAGCCTGTGCTGTAAAGCTGAGCCCTGGTTACCCAGTCCCTCTTCTTGTGAAGCATGTTACCTGTTCTACCTCTTGCCTGCTCACATTATAAATTCGCTGAATCGCAGAACAAAAAGGCCTTAAGTCCTTTGCTATCCGCTTATGATATCTTAAGGAAAAAAAATGGTAACAGAGGAATTCAATGTAGCTGTTAGAAGTATATATGATAGATCAATAAATTCAAATATGAAGACATAGTCAGGAAATACCAAGCATATTATCTATCCAAAACAACAAAAATAAGCAAAGAGGAAAAGATAGAAAAGAAAAAAAACGGAGGTCAGTGGCATGATGGAGAAAAAAATGCTCCCTTCATCTCTCCCCTTCAGTCTATGAAAGTAAAAAATCCACAGCTCAGCACAGGTGCCCACCCACCAGAAAAGTGCACACATCTGTACTTCTAAAGGCGGGTGGACGGGAACAGAGGAAGTGGAACCAGGGGAGGAGTGGAGGCGCTGCCTGCAATCCCGTCCCGCCAGGGAACCCGGCAGCAGCAGGTGACGCGGTGCACACGACTCTGGCCTCCTGGTTGCAGTGGCAGCAATGATGGGATCCATGGAGGGCCCATGACTGGCTCCTTTATCTTCACCCTCCCTGGCAGCTCCCGGCTGAAAGCAGCAATACCAGAGATCCCAGAGGCACTGGTGAGGCAACCTGGCTTCTTGCTCCCGTTCCTCCTGAGGTGGAGCCTACGACTTAGGAGATTCCAGATGCATGGAAGCTCCTACCACCCTGGTGCTCCAGGCGGTGATGCCAGTTGACAGTAGCAGCAGCAAAGCACCAACAGCCTTGGAGGCACAACTGTGATAAGGTGGGCACCAGGTGATCCCTCTGACAGAGGTGGCAGAGGGTGGAAAGTGCTCTCAAATATAACTAGGGGCAGATCAGGTAAGAGAAACCAAAAACTTGTGCTAGAGCGCCACCTACTGGAAAACAAAGGAATGCCCTCTAATTTCTAACCTATTGAATCCTTAAAAATGAAGATTTTAAAAAAAGCTTTACCTAAAGAACAAAGGTGTTCATTACTTCACATATGCTGGCAGAAGAACACCTCATCAAACACTAGGAATAATCGTAGTTACAGTGTATCGCAAAAATAAACGACAATTTTCCAGAAACGAAACGAAGTCACGGAATAGTGATCTAAATGATACAGGATACAAAATAGCTGTCATGAAGAAACTCAATGAGCTACAAGAAAACTCAGAAAGGCAGTTTAGTGAGTTCAGGAATAACATTAATGACCAGAAGGAATACTTTACTGAAGAGATTAAAACTCTATAAAAAACCAAGCAGAAATTTTGGAGCTGAAGAACTCAATAAACAAGATAATGTGTTAGAAAGCATTGGAAACAGGGAAGACCATATGAAAGACAGAATGAGTGAGCCCAAATACAGAAATCTAGAAAAGACACAGGTAGATTAGGAAAGAGAATTAAGATGTAAAAAAAGAAGGAAAAAATTCTATAAGAACTCTCTGACTCTTTTAGGAAGGGCAACATTAGGTAACGGTATTTCAGAAGAAGAAGAGAGGGAGAAGGGAGCAGAGAGTTTATCTAAAGAAATAATAGCTGAGAACTTCCCAAACCTAGAGAAGAAAACTGGTGTACCACTCTATGAAGCTACCAGAATACCTAATTGCCTCAATACAAAAAGATCTTCTCCAGGACACATTATATTAAAACTGTCAAAAGCCAATGATAAAATAGGAATTTTAAAGACTGCCAGGGGGGGAAAAAAGGATGCTCACCTACAAAGAAATCCCCATTAGGCTATATGCAGATTTCTCAGAAGAAACTCTACAGGTCAAGAACGACTGGAATGACACTCAAAATACTGAAAGATAAAAGCTATCAGCCAAGAATACTCTACCCACCAAAGTTATCATTCAGAGATGAAGGAGAGAAAAAGCTTTCCCAGACAAAAGTTGAGAGTTATCACCACTACACCTGCCTTACAAGAAATGTTGAAAGGAGCTCTTCTATCTGTAACAATAGAGCAAAAGTATACAAATCTCTGAGTAAGGTGATAAACAGAATCAGAAAACTGTAACCCTATCAGAATAGATTTTAAACAGTTTATTATAGCATAAAGGTTAAAGGGGAAAAAAAACACAGAAAAAACAACTACAACTACTTCAATTTGGTAAGAAATTCACAACATAATGATGTCTGGCAGAAACAAACAAAATGCCGTAAAGCAATTATCCTTCATTTAAAAAATAAAGAAATTAAAAAAAAGAAACTCACAACATAAAAAGGAATAATTTGAGACAACAAAAACATAGAAGGGGAAGAGGATGGACCCTGTATACTCAAATGAAGGTAAGATGGTGTCAGCAGAAAAAGGACTAGTTTATCTAAGAGATGTTTATACAAACCTCATGGCAACCACAAAACATAAATCTAGAGCAGAGATACTAAACAGTAAAAAAAAAAAAAAAGGAAACTGAGAAAAATGTCACAGAAAACCACCAAACCAAACTGGAAAATAGAAACACAAGGAAAACGAAAAAATGGCGATATCAAACAACCAGAAAACAAAAGATGAAATGGCAACAATAAGTCTTCATCTATCAATAATCATCCTAAATGTAAATGGTTCACCAATCAAAAGACATAGAGTGGCTGGATGGATTAAAAAATAAGATCTAACTATACGCTGCCTCCAGGAGACTTACCTCAGCTCTAAAGAAAAACATAGGCTCAGAGTGAAGGGATGAAAGAGGATACTTCAAGCAAATGGCAGCCAAAAGAAAGTGAGTGTAATCAACACTCCTATCAGACAAAGTGAAAGCAAAAGGCACTCAGTTGTGTCTGACTCTTTGTGACCCCACAGACTATACATATACAGTCCATGGAATTCTCCAGGCCAGACTATTGGAGTGGGTAGCCTTTTCCTTCTTCGGGGGATCTTCCCAACCCAGAGATTGAAGCCAGGTCTTCCGGAATGCTTGCAGATTCTTTACCAGCTGAGCCACAGAGGAAGCCCAAGAATACTGGAGTGGGTAGCTTATCCTTTCTCCAGTGGATCTTCCCAACCCAGGAATCAACCGTGGTCTCTTGCATTGTAGGCAGATTCTTTACCAACTGAGCTATCAGGGAAGCCCTAAAAGGTCTATTTTATCTATCAGACAAAATAGATATAAGAAAAAAAGGTAAAAGTGGGACTTTTCTGGTGGTCCAGTGGCTAAGACTCCAAGATCTCAATGCAGGAAGCTTGGGTTTGATCCCTTGTCAGCAAACTAGATTCCGCATGTCACAACTAAAGAGCCCACATGCTGCAATGAAGATGGAAGTGCTGCAACCAAGACCTGGTGCAGCCAAATAAATAAAAAAAGAAAAACAAAGGTAACAAGAGACAAAGATGGACATTATACAATGACAAAAGGAACAATTCATTAAGAAGACATTTTTCAATATACGCACATGCAACTTTGGAGCACCAAAATATATAAAACAAATATTAACAGACCTAAAGGAAGAAACTGACAGCAACACAATAGTTGGGGACTTTTAACACCCAAATTACATCAATGGATAGATCATTCAGATAGAAAGTCAGCAAGGAAACAGCACCCTTAAATGAAACGTTAGATTAGGTGTTTCATAGATTTGTACAGAACATCTCATCCAAGTGCAGCAGAATAAACATTCTTCTCAAGTGCATATAGAACTTTCTCAAAAAATATGTTGAGCTACAAAACAAGTCTCAATACACTTAAGAAGACTGAAATTTTATCAAAAGTCTTTTGTGATAACATGGCATGAAACTTCTACAATGATGTAGAAATCAACAAGAAGAAAGCTGGAAAAATCACAAATATGTGGAAACTGAACAATGTGCTACTAAATAATATGCAACTGAATAACTATGAGGTCAACAAAGAAATCAAAGGAGAAATTAAAAATACTGAAGATGAAAATACAACATGCCAAAATCTATGGGATGCAGCGAAAGAATCACTAAGAGGGAAGTTTAAAGCAATACAGGCCTACCTCAAGAAACAAGAAAAATTTCAAATAAATAATCGAACCTCACACCTAAAGGAACCAGGAAAGAATAAATGCAGCCCAAAGTCAGTAAAAGGAAGGAAATAACAAAGATCAGAGTAGAAATAAATTAAATAGACTAAAAAGATAATAGTAAAGATCAATGAAACTAAGAGCTGGCTGTTTGAAAAGATAAATAAAATTGACAAACTTTTAGTTGGCCTCAGAAAAAAGAGGTAAGACTTTGATAAAGGCAGAAACGAAAGAGAAGAAATAAGAATGGGTACCACAGAAACACAAAGAATTATCAAAGAATATTGTAATTATCTATATTCTAACAACTGTACAACCTAGAAGAAATGGACAAATCTTAGAATCATACAATGTTCCAAGACTAAATCATGAAGAAATAGAAAATGTGAACAGACCAAACTCTAGTAAAGAGATTGAAGCCATAATAAAAAACCTCTCCCAAACAAAAGTCCAGGGCAAGACAGCTTCCCAGGTGAATTCTATTAAGCATTCAAAGAGGATTCAATATTTCTCCTCAAAGTCTTCCAAAATATTGAAGAGGAGGGAATACTTCCTAACTCATTTTACAAGGCCCACATTATCCTGATACCACAACCAGACAAGGACAACACACAAAAAGGAAATGAGAGGCCCATATCTCTGATGAGCATGGAGAACTGTATGATGATGGATGGGAACTAAAGTGTTGGTGGTGAGCATCCTGTAGTGGGTATTTCTACATAATAGAAATCTAATGTTCTACATGTGAAACTTATAGAATGTAATAAATCAATGTTACCTCACTAAAAATAAATTTAAAAAGAAAAAAATAAATTTAACTACATTAAAATTTAAAACTTCAATATGGGCAAAAAGTATACTATAAAGAAAATCAAAAGGAAAATTAAAAATTTAGAAAATAGATAAGCAATTTATATGATAGATGAAGGACTATCCTCCACATTATATAAAGTTCCTCAAAGCCCATAAGAAAAAAGACCAACAACTTACCAGCAAATGTGCAAAATCATAGGAACAGTGGATTCATAGGTTCAATAAAGACATAAAAATCTGCTAAAGGATCTGCTTCTTATAGAGACTCCACTATTAGGCAGAGTGCACTAGAGTTGAGTATTTGGGATTATGGGGCTAATATAAGGGACTTCCCTGGTGGCTTAGACAGTAAAGCGTCTGTCTACAATGCAGGAGACCTGGGTCCGATCCCTGGGTCGGGAAGATCCCCTGGAGAAGGAAATGGCAATCCACTCCAGTACTATTGCTTGGAGAATCCCATGGACAGAGGAGCCTGGTAGGCTACAGTCCATGGGGTCGCAAAGAGTCGGACATGACTGAGCGACTTCACTTCACTCAGAATTAAAGATCTGGGCTTTGGGACACTGTCATCAATAATTATCAGGAAGACATTCTCAGTTTCTTTCCTTACCTGATTTAGCATGACATCATAGACATCATTTCCTTCACAGTACACATGGGCCTAGAGAGAAAGAAAAAAACTGACATTTGTACATTCCCAGCCCTGATGAGATCATTGGTGAGGTTCTAAATTTTGTATGCCCCAAACTATCACTCTCCCACATTACCAACATGCATCTTCCAGGGGAAAAAATGCAAAAGTATGTTCTTCTAAACATAACCTGTCAATCCTATAATGAAAATATGTTGCTTTTATGTAATTACAGAAACACAAATGAGTCTAACTCAGTAAAGGAAACCTGCTCCAGAGAAAGCCTTTCTTCTGTATTCTTACATACCAGTGCAGTTTCTCATTAGAACACTGATAATGATACAATTTTCTAATTGAGAAAGAGGTGTGGAAAGCTGATGACAACTCCATAAGTTAACGATGCTAGAAAACACCATGATTAGTACTCCCAAACTCCATGCTGTTCATCCCTTAGCCTTGGAGAAAATTTTGGAGAGGATTCCTAAAATAGATAATAGCAATGTTCCAGACAAGAATCCCAATAAGAACAATGGTTCTTTGAGAAATTAGTGGGAGTCTCTTACCTTCCCCACCTTGGCTGTGCACTCTGGGTCCACTGGAGCTTTGCCCTTTAACAGCAAGGTCTTCACAGACTCTGAGGGAAGACAGATAACTACTACATTTACTCATATGGGAAACAAAAATAGCTGCCATGGTTAGATAGAAACCTGTTGATTCACTCTGCCCTTCCCAAGCAAGCTTGATTTGCTCAAGTCTTAGTTTATTATAATAAAATATGTGAAACTAAAGCTTTTGAGAAACTAGGTTAGTCTTATGGTATGCCCCAAAGATAGAAAGTTAATTGTATCTTCAAGGAAAGAAAAAATAAGAGTTGAAAGAACAAAATACTCTCCCACCCTCAGCCCTCCCAGGGACCCTCTTGCTGGTCCACGTTCTCCATGGTGTGTGTCGGGGGCTGACCTTGCTTGTCTTCAGTCCTGTCGTTATCTGCCTTTCCTTCAGCCACAGGCTCCCTTTTCACCCTGTGACATTTTCGAATTTTCTTTGCAGGAGGAGGATCTTCTGCAACTGTTTTGCCATTATTAACTCTCTCAGCTTCATTCAGAATAGGCAAGAAGAATGGGCAAAGAAGCAAAAGAATGAGTACACACTGAATGTGATGCTACTATACAAAAACACCTTTTTAAAGAAATAGATTGAGATGGTTTTGTAAATTTACAAAGGAATATTAACTGCCATACCACTCAGAAAACAGTCTGAGTTCCTGAACTGCTATTCTAGCTAAACAAAACGAAAGCAACTCACAGGTCATGTAAGTTCATGGCCTCAGGCATCAGTCTCAAACTGCTTATCTTTTCTGTTTACTTGTGCCCCGACACCCTCCAAATACCTTTCCTTAAACTACTAAAGGTGGTATGAAATAGGTTAANAAAAAAGTTTATTTCCTCAAAATTTTGAAGGCTAGAAGCCCAAGATAAAGATGATGGCAGCATTGGTTTCTCTAAGGCCTTTCTTCTTGGATTTCAGGTGACTGTCTTTTCCGGTGTCTTTCTTACTAAGCTTGTTAACTTGAATATTTCCCTGATGGTAAGTTCTAACTTGAGTAGATCTAGGCTACTAACCCAAAAGAATGAAAATTGCAGTAGTCCATCTAAACTAGAATGTGTGTAAATACCTTGAATTAGTCCGTGCTAAGTATATTAACTCAAAAGGAAGCTTGGTTTAAAAAGTTTAAGAACAGTGCAAGTAGCATCTTTGGTCCTTAAAGAGACAGGTATCTGAAGGGGGTGGGGGTGGGGCAGGTTGCATCTTTCCAGCCTTTTAAGGTAAAGAAGGGAGGGAATCATCATTAGCCAATCAGGCCCTGAGGTCACTTCTCAAAGTCACTTCCCGTCTCTCCACTTTCTCTCTTTTCATTTTGGTGGTGGGCTGGTGAGTGTGCATTTAATCTTGGTTCCTAATTGTTTTGAATTTCTCGTCAGTTTGAGCCACTGTATCCTTGTGACAGCCTTAATTTCCAGCTAGCCTTGGAGTGTTTGTGAGCTACTAAGAGATTAATTTTGGCTGTGTGGAAATTGGAGGAAGGCAGTGAAATGATCTGCCTGGCTTGTTACCACGTGGGCCTCTGCAGGACCCGGTCTGCCTTCCTTTTCTGAGACAGGGTGACCTAGGAACAATAGACTCTGCTTCATGTACATAGTGTTTCTGCAAAATGCCTGGATTCATTTTGCTTGGGGGAAAAGGTACTGTTATTTTCTCAATGCTGTTTTGACTTCTGTCTTTTAGTGAGAGGGTAGATCTTGGAAGAGGAGTTTAGACCAGTCAGCTTTAATTCTCCTGTCTGTGTCTGCAGGGCTCAGGTTTTTACTGGGGTTGTGGGAGCTGCACTGGATGTTGTTTTTGCCCTGGTCTGCTTCCCTGGTGGCTCAGAGGTTAAAGCGTCTGCCTCCAATGCTAAAGACCCGGGTTCGATCCCTGGGTCAGGAAGATCCCCTGGAGAAGGAAATGGCAACCCACTCCACTATTCNTGGGGTTGTGGGAGCTGCACTGGATGTTGTTTTTGCCCTGGTCTGCTTCCCTGGTGGCTCAGAGGTTAAAGCGTCTGCCTCCAATGCTAAAGACCCGGGTTCGATCCCTGGGTCAGGAAGATCCCCTGGAGAAGGAAATGGCAACCCACTCCACTATTCTTGCCTGAAGAGTCCCATGGAGGGAGGAGCCTGGTAGGCTACAGTCCACAGGGTCGCAGAGTTGGACACAACTGAGCGACTTCGCTTCACTTCACTTTGCTCAGAGCAGTTCATCTTTCTTGTTGGGAAAGACGCTACAAACTCTGAAGTCACATGGTTTTAACAAGCTTCAGGAGGAGCTCCCAATTTTAATGTCAGCACTGTGGTGATGGTGCCCTCAGAAGCTTAGGATGTATTGAAAAAGATGAGGGCCTTAGCTTAGTGCAAGCCTAAATGAATTCCATCACCACAGTTTACTCCTCCAGTGATCTTAGGTGAGTCAGTGAACCATTCTGAGGCTTAGCTTTTGAAGATCAAAGTATATGAAGTCCAAGCACTAGTGGATGTATAATAAATGTTCCATACCTTCTAGAAATAAGCAATAAATATATTTTGTGTATTATTTTTCTCCTAAAAAGTTTTGCCCACTGACCTTGAGTGATATACATTAATATATGAGTTATCCTTACAGGTAGAGGGTGTTGAGCAAGTAAACTTGTATTTTAGCATTGTTAGGAAAAATGGAAATGTACTGGGGACTGTAAACATGCAAAATAAAAGAGGAAGACTGAATTCCTCCAAAGCTATTTATTTTAAAAAGTCTTAAAAGTCCCAGATCATGTCTTGTGAAACAACTAGTTTTTCAGTTAGAGGTTTCGTTGAGTGGGAGAAAAGTTAGTTTTCAATGGAGATATGCTTTGTCTTATTTTATATCTATTTTACATAATTTAATCTTAACAGAGTTCTAGGAGGTAGGTGGTGTTTGTCCTCATTTTAAGGAAAGGAAATCTGAGGCTTAGAGAAGTTGCATAACTTGCCCCAGGTCACAAAAATGGAGCTAGGAGTCAAATCTAGCTCTGTCCAACTCATTATCTTAACCGTTAAGGTAAGTTGCCTGCCATTTATTTAAACCTTGCTTGGATCATAATAAACTGGAAAATTCTGAAAGAGATGGGAATACCAGACCACCTGACCTGCCTCTTGAGAAACCTATATGCAGGTCAGGAAGGAACAGTTAGGACTGGACATGTACATCAAGGCTCTGTATTGTCACCCTGCTTATTTAACTTATAGACAGAGTACATCATGAGAAAGGCTGGGCTGGCAGAAGCACAAGCTGGAATCAAGATTGCTGGGAGAAATATCAATAACCTCAGATATGCAGATGACACCACCCTTATGGCAGAAAGTGAAGAGGAACTAAAAAGCCTCTTGATGAAAGTGAAAGTGGAGAGTGAAAAAGTTGGCTTAAAGCTCAACATTCAGAAAACGAAGATGATAGCATCCGGTCCCATCACTTCATAGGAAACAGTGGAAACAGTGTCAGACTTTATTTTTGGGGGCTCCAAAATCACTGCAGATGGTGATTGCAGCCATGAAGTTAAAAGACGCTTACTCCTTGGAAGGAAAGTTATGACCAACCTAGATAGCATATTCGAAAGCAGAGATATTACTTTGCCAACAAAGTTCTGTCTAGTCGAGGATATGGTTTTTCCAGTAGTCATGTATGGATGTGAGAGTTGGACTGTGAGGAAAGCTGAGTGCCAAAGAATTGATGCTTTTGATCTCTGGTGTTGGAGAAGACTTTTTGAGAGTCCCTTGGACTGCAAGGAGATCCAACCAGTCCATTCTAAAGGAGATCAGTCCTTGGTGTTCTTTGGAAGGAATGATGCTAAAGCTGAAACTTCAGTATTTTGGCCACCTCATGCAAAGAGTTGACTCATTGGAAAAGACTCTGATGCTGGGAGGGATTGAGGGAAGGAGGAGAAGGGGATGACAGAGGATGAGATGGCTGGATGGCAAAGAGTCGGACATGACTGACCAACTGAACTGAACTGAACTGTATACCTATAAGATGGAAAAGATAACATAGTACTTGCAAAATGATTTACTATAAGGACAGTGCTTTATAAATTTTAAGGCAGAGTTATTGTGAAATAGATAAAATATGAAGCTATTCCTTACTGCTGTTTTGACCCAAAGCCCTCAGGTACTGTATTTTTTTATTTCATTTTTATTTTGCTCCACCAGCAATAGGACTAGGATTGGGTGAAATAGTGTTCTCTTGGGATGAACTGCATGATTATTCACTGTTTCTGAGCTTCCTACTTTTATTTCATATATGCTCTGAGTGGTTCCTCTTGGAGTTCAGTCACTCAGTTGTGTCCCACTCTTTGTGATCCCATGGATTGCAGCATGCCAGGTTTCCCTGTCCATCACCAACTCCCAGAGCTTGCTCAAACTCTTGTCCCTCAAATTGGAGATGCCATCCAACCATCTCATCCTCTGTTGTCCCCTTCTCCTGCCTTCAATCTTGCCCAGCATCAGGGTCTTTTCTAATGAGTCAATTCTTCGCATCAGGTGGCCAAAGTATTGGAGCTTCAGCTTCAGTATCAGCCCTTCCAGTGAACATTCAGGACTGATTTCCTTTAGGACAGACTGGCTGGATCTCCATGAAGTCCAAGGGACTCTCAAGAGTCTCCTCCAACACCACAGTTCAAAAGCATCAATTCTTCGGCGCTCAGCTTTCTTTATAGTCCAACTACCACATCCATACATGACACTGGAAAAACCATAGCTTTGACTAGATGGACCTTTGTTGGCAAAGTATTGTCTCTGCTTTTTAATATGCTGTCTAGGTTGATCATAGCTTTTCTTCCAAGGATAAGCATCTTTTAATTTCATGGCTGCAGTCACTATCTGCATTGATTTTGGAGTCCCAAAAAATAAAGTCTCTAACTGTTTCCATTGTTTCCCCATCTATTTGCCATGAAGTGATGGGACCAGATGCCATGATCTTAGTTTTCTGAATGTTGAGTTTAAGCCAACTTTTTCATTCTCTTCTTGCACTTTCATCAAGAGGCCCTTTAGTTCTTCACTTTCTGCCATAAGGTGTCATCTGCGTATCTGAGGCTATAGATATTTCTCCTGAGAATCTTGATTATAGCTTGTGTGTCATCCAGCCTGGCATTTCACATGATGTACTCTGCATATAAGTTAAATAAGCAGGGTTACAATATACAGCCTTGACGTACTCCTTTTCCTATTTGGAACCAGTCTGTTGTTCCATGTCCA
>SJYX01019112.1:0-25501 GCA_006410675.1 Oreotragus oreotragus | reverse complement strand
TGGGAATACCAGACCACCTGACCTGCCTCTTGAGAAACCTATATGCAGGTCAGGAAGGAACAGTTAGGACTGGACATGTACATCAAGGCTCTGTATTGTCACCCTGCTTATTTAACTTATAGACAGAGTACATCATGAGAAAGGCTGGGCTGGCAGAAGCACAAGCTGGAATCAAGATTGCTGGGAGAAATATCAATAACCTCAGATATGCAGATGACACCACCCTTATGGCAGAAAGTGAAGAGGAACTAAAAAGCCTCTTGATGAAAGTGAAAGTGGAGAGTGAAAAAGTTGGCTTAAAGCTCAACATTCAGAAAACGAAGATGATAGCATCCGGTCCCATCACTTCATAGGAAACAGTGGAAACAGTGTCAGACTTTATTTTTGGGGGCTCCAAAATCACTGCAGATGGTGATTGCAGCCATGAAGTTAAAAGACGCTTACTCCTTGGAAGGAAAGTTATGACCAACCTAGATAGCATATTCGAAAGCAGAGATATTACTTTGCCAACAAAGTTCTGTCTAGTCGAGGATATGGTTTTTCCAGTAGTCATGTATGGATGTGAGAGTTGGACTGTGAGGAAAGCTGAGTGCCAAAGAATTGATGCTTTTGATCTCTGGTGTTGGAGAAGACTTTTTGAGAGTCCCTTGGACTGCAAGGAGATCCAACCAGTCCATTCTAAAGGAGATCAGTCCTTGGTGTTCTTTGGAAGGAATGATGCTAAAGCTGAAACTTCAGTATTTTGGCCACCTCATGCAAAGAGTTGACTCATTGGAAAAGACTCTGATGCTGGGAGGGATTGAGGGAAGGAGGAGAAGGGGATGACAGAGGATGAGATGGCTGGATGGCAAAGAGTCGGACATGACTGACCAACTGAACTGAACTGAACTGTATACCTATAAGATGGAAAAGATAACATAGTACTTGCAAAATGATTTACTATAAGGACAGTGCTTTATAAATTTTAAGGCAGAGTTATTGTGAAATAGATAAAATATGAAGCTATTCCTTACTGCTGTTTTGACCCAAAGCCCTCAGGTACTGTATTTTTTTATTTCATTTTTATTTTGCTCCACCAGCAATAGGACTAGGATTGGGTGAAATAGTGTTCTCTTGGGATGAACTGCATGATTATTCACTGTTTCTGAGCTTCCTACTTTTATTTCATATATGCTCTGAGTGGTTCCTCTTGGAGTTCAGTCACTCAGTTGTGTCCCACTCTTTGTGATCCCCTGGATTGCAGCATGCCAGGTTTCCCTGTCCATCACCAACTCCCAGAGCTTGCTCAAACTCTTGTCCCTCAAATTGGAGATGCCATCCAACCATCTCATCCTCTGTTGTCCCCTTCTTCTGCCTTCAATCTTGCCCAGCATCAGGGTCTTTTCTAATGAGTCAATTCTTCGCATCAGGTGGCCAAAGTATTGGAGCTTCAGCTTCAGTATCAGCCCTTCCAGTGAACATTCAGGACTGATTTCCTTTAGGACAGACTGGCTGGATCTCCATGAAGTCCAAGGGACTCTCAAGAGTCTCCTCCAACACCACAGTTCAAAAGCATCAATTCTTCGGCGCTCAGCTTTCTTTATAGTCCAACTACCACATCCATACATGACACTGGAAAAACCATAGCTTTGACTAGATGGACCTTTGTTGGCAAAGTATTGTCTCTGCTTTTTAATATGCTGTCTAGGTTGATCATAGCTTTTCTTCCAAGGATAAGCATCTTTTAATTTCATGGCTGCAGTCACTATCTGCATTGATTTTGGAGTCCCAAAAAATAAAGTCTCTAACTGTTTCCATTGTTTCCCCATCTATTTGCCATGAAGTGATGGGACCAGATGCCATGATCTTAGTTTTCTGAATGTTGAGTTTAAGCCAACTTTTTCATTCTCTTCTTGCACTTTCATCAAGAGGCCCTTTAGTTCTTCACTTTCTGCCATAAGGTGTCATCTGCGTATCTGAGGCTATAGATATTTCTCCTGAGAATCTTGATTATAGCTTGTGTGTCATCCAGCCTGGCATTTCACATGATGTACTCTGCATATAAGTTAAATAAGCAGGGTTACAATATACAGCCTTGACGTACTCCTTTTCCTATTTGGAACCAGTCTGTTGTTCCATGTCCAGTTCTAACTGTAGCTTCTTGACCTGCATACAGATTTGTCAAGAGGCAGATCAGGTGGTCTGGTATTCCAATCTTTTTAAGAATTTTCCAGTTTGTTGTGATCCACACAGTCAAAGGCTTTGGCATAGTCAGTAAAGCAGAAGTAGATGTTTTTCTGTAACTTTCTTGCTAATTTGATGATCCAACGGATGTTGGCAATTTGACCTCTGGTTCCTCTGCCTTTTCTAAAACCAGCTTGAACATCTGGAAGCTCACAGTTCATGTACTGTTGAAGCCTGGCTTGGAGAATTTTGAGCATTACTTTGCTAGTGTGTGAGAGTGCAATTGTACAATAGTTTGAGCATTCTTTGGTATTGCCTTTCTTAGGGATTGGAATGAAAACTGACCTTTTCCAGTCCTGTGGCCACTGCTGAGTTTTCCAAATTTGCTGGCATATGGAGTGGAGCACTTTAACAGCATCACCTTTTAGGTTTTGAAATAGCTCAAAGGCAAAGGAGAAAAGGAAAGATAGATGTATCTTTATGTGGAGTCCCAAAGAACAGTAAGAAGAGATAAGAAAGCCTTCCTCAGTGATGAATGCAAAGAAATAGAGGAAAACAATAGAATGGGAAAGATTAGAGGTCTCTTCGAGAAAATTAGAGATTCCTTCTGCCCTGAGAGTTTAAAACAATCGGAATTTTTAGCTAAAATAACTGACAGTAAGTGGGAAGTAAAACTTGAGAGTCTGTTCTGATAGTACAGCCTTAGAGAGCTGTCGCTAAAAGATGACTCTGCCAAGCAATTAGTTTAGCATTTACTTCACATACAAAAATTTTTTTTTTTTGTATTTATTTATTTTTTTACACGAACTCCCAAACATGAACCCCCACAAAATTTTGTATTGTTCTCCTTTTGCTTCAGGTTGAAGATGGAATCTACTGAGGAAGGAAAGCCTAGGTCTTCAGCACCACATGTGCCAGCCCAGAAGCGGCAGTGTGAAAANATTTACTTCACATACAAAAATTTTTTTTTTTTGTATTTATTTATTTTTTTACACGAACTCCCAAACATGAACCCCCACAAAATTTTGTATTGTTCTCCTTTTGCTTCAGGTTGAAGATGGAATCTACTGAGGAAGGAAAGCCTAGGTCTTCAGCACCACATGTGCCAGCCCAGAAGCGGCAGTGTGAAAACCTCTATAACATCTGCAGACCTCTAAAAATTAAGAAGACTTTGATTTGGACATCCTTAGTAGGAATGGTTAAAGGCTAATGGGACCATAGAGGCAAGTACTTGAACTTTGACTAAGATATGATGCCTTAAAGTGTTCTGTTTTGCATGTGTAATTGTCTTTTCTATCTAAAAAAGACAGGAGGTTCCTTGAGTTATCATTGTATCCCGTAGTGTGGGATACACAGTAGGCACTGAGTAAATTGGAATGGGACTGAGCAAAACTGAGTGATAGCATGATCTTAAAATGGAAGCATCAGCTCATTCAGCATGATAAATTTGTGTTTTGTATCCAGCCTCATGAATCATCTGTTCACATGTAAAATGTACCTTTTGTCCTTTGAAGAACTTATTTCCACAGGAAGCAAAAAGAGTGGGTCATTGATTGCCTATGGGATATTTACAAAATGTTTACTTTAGCTCCCTAAGCAACTCAGTTAATGTACAATGGTCTTCATGTGGTGGAATGACACTTTATGAAGCATAACTAAAATCCTGCATGGAGCATCACACATTGGGAACGGCATCATGTGCTATACCAGGCAGGCTTTCTGCTATGTGCCACGGAAACAAAGACCAGGCCCTTTGCAATCTGAGTTTTGTTTTTGTGAGATAAGCCAAATAGGCAAGGTATACCTTTAAATCTATAATTATTTTTCCCATAAGAAGTACTTGGATGCAGACTTTTGAGGTGGACAATGTTAAAACTCTTACAATAAGAAATGGTGAAATTTTGCAGTGTCTGAATGCTTCCTATGTTCCCTTAGTTAATCTCACATGTTGCTGATATCCCAAACATTAGGAATAATTAAAGCACTATTCAAGTATAGGACAAGAACAAGTAAAATAACACTTTGATTATATCTCTGAGTTACTTAAAAATTTGTGGTTTATATCAAGCCTTATGAATCATCTGTTCACATATAAAATGTACCTTTTATTTTTTGAAGAAGTTATGGCCTTTGGAAACAAAATGAGTGGTTCTGTTTCTTTCTGGCCTACTGAACCAGTATGCCATTCTTTTTTTCCCCCAGTATGCCATTCTTAATATGTTTTAAAGCAAATTGTCGTTTGCAGTTCTGCTTCTTAGTTCAGGTAGTAAGGGGCATAGTGAAGTGAAAATATGGAATTTTGACAGAATTGTGCTCATATCCCGGGTCTTAATAGCTAAGTGGACTTAGGAAACTTATTTAACTTCTCTGAGCCACAAAATTTCCTTATAAATATAGGAAAAAACTTCTGTTGTAAAGTTTGAAATGATTTCGGTTCTTGACAGATTATAGATAGGACTTTAAGAATGATAACTACTGCTTCCTTTTTTGTCAGCTTACTTTTAGGCATACCCACTGTTTAAGGCACTGCTTTTCAACAGAACTTGAATATTGTATATTTGTACTGTCCAGTTCGATAGCCAGCCATATGAGGTTACTGAGCAATTAAAATGTAACTGAGGAATTTAACTTTTAATTTAGTTTAATTTAAATTTAGGCTGTAATAGGTGTTAACTATTGGACAATGCAGTTATTCTTTTAGAGATATAATTCATGTGTTATATTAGTTTCAGGTGTACAACATAATGATTCAGTATTTGTATATATTGATATTAGGACATGATTACTACAATACATCTAGTTAAGATTCATCATCACATCTAGTTAAAAATTTTTTTCTTCTTGTGATGAGGACTTTCAAGATTACTCTCTTAGCAACTTTCAGATACATAGCAAATACTCTTCCAAGTGCAGTTTTGAGACTCATTCAAGACCTACTATTTTTTCTTCATGAAGCCTTCCTTGACCAATGATTCTTCTAAATATAACTTGGCTCTCTCTCCGACTTGTTTGGTACTTACCATGGACATTAATTTTCTCGTGTGTTGTCTTTCTAGCTAGGTTGTATTTGAGATTATGGAGTTTTAAATTTCCCCATTGCTTCATGAAAAGGAACATGAAAAAAATATAATTGTAATATTGTAGTTAATGATTTTATATGATCATTAAATATAAAAGAAAGAAATTTTACTTAGTAATTAAGTGAAGAGTAGGGAATAATATAAAGATTGTTTTCCAGATGAGCTTTGTGTCTAGTCTGTTTCACCTAAAAATTCAGATTACACTCAACCTCTGGAAGAACAAATTGAAGCTTCTTTCTTATACTGCCATCTCTTGGCCAACTTGTGCTCCAAATGATTTTAGATTGCCTTTTCATTTATCTGACACTTAACCACTTCTTGAAAGTGAAAGTCAGTCAGTTGTGTCTGACTCTTTGCCACCCCATGGACTGTGAATTTTCCAAGCCAGAATATTGGAATGGGTAGCCTTTCCCTTCTCCCGGGGATCTTCCCAACCCAGGGATCAAACCCAGGTCTCCTGCATTCAGGTGGATTCTTTACGAACTGAGCTATCAGGGAAGGCCTATCAGTTCTTAGCTCCTTCCATTTATTTATTTATTTATTTATTTATTTATTTAAAGGCTTTTGTGAACTTAATGATTGTGGTCACCCTGTGGTTACAAGTGTTTTCTGTAATCACATACGCTGTGAACTTGGAGAGACTGGCAGTAACTCATACCATTTATGCCCCATCTCCCTGAATTTGTTCCCATGGCTGACATACTTTGGTTGCAGCCATCAAGGAGCTTCTTCTATTTGCATACCTATTCTCTTTTTAGACTGTTGACTTTTATTAATGTAACCTTTCAGAGATTGGTTAGACTTACTGTATAGTTTTACCCAAACTTTTAAATTTATACAAATAGCAGAGCTTGTACAGAAGTCTTGTCCTAGTCTGATAATGAGTTTGGGCATTTGACGACGTTCTCCAAGTAGATGGGTCCATTTATATTGCTGAATGGAGATCCAAATAAAGAATGAATGGTTTTCTTTGAGTTAATTTTCCTTGGGGCTTTATGGGTGTGACTTGGTGTGGAGTAGGCTGGTGTGCATTCAAGTCTTGTAGTCATAACCTTTGTGTATTTGTTTATTATTTAATTTTTTATTCTCCAGAGATGCCAGGTGCTTGATAGATCCTGTAGTTCAGCTTGATTCCTAGGGGGAAGCCGTTCGTATGATACCAGAAGTAAGTGTAAAGAAAACCTTCATTTTTACCTCATTTGAGTTTCTAACCACCTTGCAAGTTTGGAGATTGAGTTTTCTTAGTGGTTGAAATTTGGTAGTTGAAGGGGCTCAGTACTAACCTTGAGAGAGTTTCCCAGGTTTGGGGATAAGGACCTGGCGGTGGTTTGTTCTTCAGCAGTCAGTCATTTGCAGTTTGCTGTGATGAAATACGTGCTAAGCCTATGTTCCAGCTGACTGCCCTGATTGTTTTATTTATTTATTTTTTATTTGACTGCATGTGTGGCATGTGGGATCTTAGTTCCCAGACCAGGGGTTGAACCCATGCCACCTGCATTGGTAGAGTAGAGTCTTAACCATTGGCCTGCCAGAGAAGTCCTGATTGCCCTGATTGAACACATGTTCTAAGCAGACTGTAGCTAGCGCAAACACTTGGAATTGAATTCTATTTCTTGAAATTCTTAGTGGGATCTAGCCCATGATGTTAGGTAATTCTTAAATCTTTGAACTATAAATTTGCTACTACAATACCTGGTTAAGCTTTGATCTTTTGTTGTATCTCTTTGAGATAGAACTTGGGTCAAGAATCCTTAATCTAAAAATTCAAACACTACAGGAAAAATGCTGATAACTGGTATAATTCTGTTAACCACTTAACTTGACAGTATTAAATGAGTCACTATTTTGTTAGTTTATACATAAGATTAAGAGAACCCCAGAGTTGGTTAAATCAATTTAAAAATCAAGATAATAAAATGCAATACTCTGTAATCACTAAAAATTATGATACCAGTTTATCTTTCTTGAAATGGAAGCGTATTTATGATATATTAATTTAAAACAAGTTACAGAGCAACATGTATAATCCTTTTTCTGTTTAAACAGTTTTATGTGCTTATGTTTACTTGAGAAATCATTTGAAAGGATATATTCCAATACCAGGGATTATTGTCTTTAGACTGGGTTCTATGGATGGTCTTGTTAACCAATATTTTCTGACTTTGTTACATTCGTCTATAATTTTAAGTTATTTAAAGCAGTCTAGATAGGACAGGCTTGTATTCTTGTACTTTCAAGTTTCAACAGAGAATGGGGCAACATATGAGTTTGAAATATAGGAAATACAAATATTTAAAAGCAATGTTCAAAGTAACATCAGCACTTGAAATAATTTTTTAGCTTTCGGTTTTATCTTTTGCAGAAATGAAATTGCAGGAAACTAGACTGGAGTCTCACTTCTTTCCCAGCCCGGAACTCTTGAGAGCTGTAATCCTGGATATACAGTAGACAACAATGGTGTTTTTGTTTTATGGTAAGGCTTATGTTGAAATTGAGAAGCTCTGACATACATATGAACCTGTGAAAACTCAGCTTAGTGACTTCATGGCTAGCTTTTAAGGTGCTACAAATTTTATTTTTAAAAAAGCCAACTGAAGATGTTGAAAGGTGGCATAGCATAGTAGCTATACATGCGTCTGAAGTCAGACTTGGTTCAAACCCACTCTCTATCACTTAGGCAGCTATGTAACCCTGGCAAGTTTCTTAATATTTCAGTCTCTTAGGGTCTTTCTATCTTAGAAGGTGATAATAATAGTACCTGACTCAAAGGAATAATACTTGACTTAGAAGATTAAATTAGATAACAAATGTGTGGGGCTTAGAACATTATTAACATGTGCTAAGTGCTAAATAGATGTTAGCTATTTTATCACTGGAGTCCATGTGTATATTTATCTTAGACTTTGTACTGCCCAGCAACTTCTGACATATGCATAATAGTTATGAGAAATTCCTTGTTTTTATTGCTTATGTGGATCTTTCTGGCAGTTGGGCTATGCCTCATTATCTCTACCCTTAGCACACAGAGTCTAATTTGGTTCTACTACTACTACTACTAAGTTGCTTCAGTCGTGTCCAACTCTGTGTGACCCCAGAGACGGCAGCCCACCAGGCTCCCTCGTCCTTGGGATTCTCCAGGCAAGAACACTGGAGTGGGTTGCCATTTCCTTCTCCAATGCATGAAAGGAAAAGTGAAAGTGAAGTTGCTCAGCTGTGTCCACTCTTAGTGACCCCATGGACTGCAGCCTACCAGGCTTGTCCATCCATGGCGAGAGTACTGGAGTGGGTTGCCATTGCCTTCTCCAATTTGGTTCTAGAGTTAGGCAAAGTACGGTAATAAGGCCTGTAGTGTATATCCCAATATCATTGTTTCAATAGCATTTTCTTAATTAATCTTCTTTTTGACACTAATTTATTTATCATCTAATTCCTCTTTTTGTCTATCTACTAGCTGGACCAGTTGATACTTAATGGTTCTTCTAGTTCTCGACTGACCCTTTAAAAATTTAGAAGTGATAGTGATGTTTCTTAAAACATTTATTGAAGTGATTGGAGATAATCTTTGATGGCTGTTCCTCTCACTGCTTGGAGCCTTAAGTAGTGGGATTTTAGTCCATCATATATCTAAACTGACTTGTCTTCACTCAGGGCACCATGGGGATGGGTTGGCTGTCCGTTAGTGCCTTCTGATTTTTGCGGAGTCAAACAATTGTGAAGCAGGTGGTGACTCTAGATTAAGAATTATACTTGGGATTAAAAAACTCCATTAATTCTAAAACATGAGGATCTAATATATAGAGAACCCCCTGATTGCAACAGGTTTGAATAGCACTGATCTAGGGTTATGAAAGGAAGCACTCTAGTTAGTTGATTCTAGGAGTTATTGAAATAAACTCTGACGTCATTCATGTTTAAATTTTAAATGGTTTACTCAATTTTCTATTGAGTAGTTATTCACCTTTCAGGGAAGTATTAAAAATATCTTTTTCTCTGCAGCATGAAGGTGGATGATTCTTCAAATTAAAGGTGGACACTGACTTTTCTCACCAGAAATGGTTTATAAGAATCAAAATGCAAAAATTTAAGAGGCAGTAAAAGAAAGCGTAAAATATTTTCTTCTATCATTGATTCTTTGCTAGATTGTAAACTCCATGAAAGCAGGATGACTTGCTTATCTGCAATGCCTGACCCAGAATAGATACTCAAGAAATACTTAAAAGTTAATTAAAATCTCTGTAGAATTTTTTTTTTTTTGAATCTCTGGAAATGACAGCCATTTTAATGGCATTTCAACAAGATTTCATGGAATACTTGGGACTTAAATTTTGACTTGATAAACTACCTGGATAGCAATGAGTCTTAATAACTTCTCTTATAATATGAAACCTATTCTTCTGTTAAAGCAAATACAAATATCAAATTAGATTTAGAGTAGATGATGCTGACTATCTCAGATTCAAACATAATAGGAAGATTATTATTTCTGAAGCTCTTAGAGAAATGTGGTACATAATATAGCCAGTAAGTACTTATAATATTTAAACAAGATCAAAATCAAACTTCATGGTAAAATACCAGTTAAATGGTATATGATAACGAATGCACAAATTGTGCTGTCAGAGTTTATCCAGACTTTTTATATTAGGAAGAATGGATTAAAGATCTGTAAATTGAAAGCAAAACTTCAAGCCTATATAAAAGCAAAGAATATGGCACTGTGACATTGGATTAGCCATTAGGCAAAAGAAAAGACTGATAACTTTGTATACACTAAAATTCAAACTTAAGTTTGCATGCCATGTAACTGACAAAGTCTCCATTTAAATCAAGAAAATGATCAAAGGATATGAATGGGCAATTCATAGATGAGGATCCCTGAGTAGTCACATGAAAAGATGCTTAATCTAACTACTAATAAAATAACTTTACATTAAAACAACACTGAGATTCCATTTCACTGCCATCAGATGGGCAAAAATTGAAACAGAACAAACGAACTCTGACACTTAAACATGTTGTCAAGGCTGGAGTTGCTGGTTGCAGTGAAATTAATTTATTACTTTGGAGAAGGTTTGGTAACATCATTTTTTGGAAGATGATTATACTCAATCTTTGGGTATTCTTAAGGAGTTCTTGACATGTGTACTCAAGGAAATGGGCACAGAAAGCTTGTTGCAGTAAAATAGTTTTAGTTGTAAAAGCCTGGAACCAATGGCCATTAGAAGAATGAATAAATAAATTGTGGTTTGTAGAATTTGGCTGTTAAAAATGAATTAATATAAGGTATGTGTATTAACTTTACACCTCAAAAAAAAAAAAAGACTTAAAAATGGCCAACTGATATGTATTGTGTAAGATTTAGTAGTTTGAGAACATGAAAACGAAGTTTGATGTATATACATATTAAAAACCTGTATGAGAATGATAAACCCCCAAATCTGGTTTGTTTACCTTTGGAGAAGTAAAAGAAAAATGGATTGAATATCTGTTAACTTGTTACCTCATTAGAAAACATCAAACTTGAGAAAAGTTTGGGTTTATTAGATTAAGTGATGGTCATTCTCCACATATTTTTTATATGCTTAATATTTAATAATAAAAAGCTGTCTGTTTTTTAGCATTTTATTTGTTTATTCATTTAACATCAAAAACATTTTGTATTGGGGTATAGCCGATTAACAATGTTGTGGTAGTTTCAGGTGAACAGTGAAGGGACTCAGCCATAAATATACATATATCCCTTTTCCCCCAAACTCCCTCCCATACAGACTGGCGCATAACACTGAACAGAGTTCCATGTGCTATACAATAGGTCTTTGTTGGTTATCCATTTAAAATGTAGCACCGTGTGCATGACCTTCCTAAAGTCCATAACTATCCCTTTCTCCCAGGAACCGTAAGTTTGAAAAACCAATATTTTAAAATGCTCTTTTTGGTGGTTAGGTCTCTGTATCCCAGCCTTGATTGATTTCAGTGGTTTCATCCTCAGGAGCACCTTAGAAATGAGCCACGGAAGGGTTTTTCTATGCCATGAGAGAATAGGACACATGCCACCAAGAACCAGGTTAAGTCAATTCCTGGTATTCCAGACTAGTGGGATATTATATTAAGACTTTGTAGCTCCCCCCAGTTTTTTCTCTGGCAAAACATATCCCTGTTGTTCCCCGTCGCCCCCCCACGCACCAAATGTATGTGTGTGTAGGTATATCTGTGTATGTATATATATATAAGTATATACACACACACACACACACAATTCGTATAGGTTTTTAGTCAAATGGGTTGGAAATTGGAAACTGACTTTAAAAATGGTGTGGGTTACACCAGGCTTTGGGGAAACAATGAAACTGAAGAAGCAGGAAGGGATCATATTGTAGCACAAAGGTAACTTGGCTAGAATCACAAAGTTAGGTACTGGTCAAATGTGAATGTTTTGTGTTTTATAACTTGACATGAGAGTGTACCTTTTTATTGTACTTCAATATTTCTACATTTGGCATAGTTAAAACCAGAAAATGCACAAAAGGCTCAGATAACCAAAACGTTAGGGATTACATGATTTACATATGAAGCCCTTATTTTCTTCAAACCCATTTTGTAACTCTAGATTGAATTTCTATTTTGAACTCTCAGAAGACATTTTAGGGAAAGTATACAAAGGCCAAGATGACCTTGATTACTGTGAACCAGTTACAGATAGATGAAAAACTAGAGAAAGTTGTTTAATCAGGGTAGGTTTTTGTAGGAAGGAGAAAGGTTTAGTATATAGATTCACAACCTATAAGGGGGTTTGCAGGGCTTAGTGTCCCCGTTGTGTTGCTGATTTATTGGATTGTTTCTGTTACTAATTCATACTAGTGTCACATCTTCAGGAAAGGTGGCTACAAAAGTCAGCATTAGGCTTAAATTCTGAGGACCCCTGAGCTCTCAGCTTAATTTCTAATATGAATTCTAATAGACTCACAAATTGAGCAGAAAGTCATACAGTAAGTACAGAAGAGAAAATGTAATAGGTAAAAGTATTAGGGTAAAATGAGTACAAACATTTAAACAATTATTAATCCAAGCAGGCTCAGGAATGTACACAGGCAGATGATCTCAGAAAAGCTGTGACACCTAACCCTATTGCTTAAGAGCTGTAATGAATGTTCATATGCAGATTCTAAATCAAGTTCTTTATATAGAGGATGTGAAAAACTGGAAAGATGTCTATCTCAAGATGGATTAAAAAACAGCAGAAAATATAACAGAGGTGGTAGGTGTCAAATTATAGATATCATACAATTTGGGGGACTTTCCTGAAATACAAAGCCTTGTTGCCCAGCCAGGACTCCCTAAAATTTCCCAGGACAAACACCTGCGTGTACTCACTCCTGCTGTTAGCTTCTCAACTCTGCTGTGACCTCAGATGTTAGGCTGACAGCTAGGAGAGAGGGGCTTGGTGGGCTACAGTCCATGCGGGTCACAAAGAGACACGACTAGCATCGAAATAACAGCTTGTGCCAGTCGAGGGCTGAGAACGGCACACAATGACAGTATCTGCGAGGCTCCCAAGTGGGACACCTAGACCAAGCTCAGTCAGATTCGCTCAAAGATTCGCGCGCCTGGGGGTGCAACGCCCATAGTCTAGGTGCCAGAGGCCTCGGGTCCCAGGATCCTGTGCTGCGTGACTCGGCGCCCACCACCCGGCAAGCTCTGGGGCGACCCCGCGCATGCGCCCTAAGACGTAGTGGCGACGCCAGGGCAGAATCCTCGCTTGTCGTCGTCGTTGTGGAGGTAAGGCAGCAACGGTGTTTTCCCGCGCTTTTCTTGGGAGTTTCAGGTTAGATTCTTTTTTAAATTTGTATTAATCTTGTTAGTATTTTCTTTTGAGAGCGCTGCGAGTTTGAAGTTTCCGTGAGTCTAATCTTCAGAGCTTGTCCTCGCTAAGCTGGACGGCTCGCTGAATTGGACAGCTCACTAAATCGACTCTTTGCCCGACCTTGTGGAAAACTTTGAACTGGCTGCACCTCTCGCTCTGCCTGGTGCAGATCCCCTGGAGAAGGGAATGGCCACCCACTCCAGTATTCTTGTCTGGGAAATCCCATGGACAGAGGAGCTTCGGTTGCAAAGAGTCGGACGAGACCGAGCCACTAACATTGGCTCTGCCTGGTAAGGGACTCGGGTTCCAAACTGACCCCAGCTCTTCTGCTTCCCGTCTGCGCTCTACCCTGCCGGAGGGACAAAGGCCTTGTAACTGCGGCCGCTGGGTACCTGTGGAGACTCCTTCAGCGGGGACATTTGGGGTAAAAAGTGTCGGAGCGTCCTTGCCCTACCCCTGTGACCCAGGCAACTGTCTTGACAGAATTTATCTGTTTCTAAGTGTGACCATCTTCCCTTGGTGTGTAATTGGTGTGTCACTATTTTATTCAGTTCAGTTCAGTCGCTCAGTCGTCTCCGACTCTTTGCGACCCCATGAATCGCAGCACGCCAGGCCTCCCTGTCCATCACCAACTCCCAGAGTTCACTCAGACTCACGTCCATCGAGTCCGGGATGCCATCCAGCCATCTCATCCTCGGTCGTCCCCTTCTCCTCCCGCCCCCAATCCCTCCCAGCATCAGAGTCTTTTCCAATGAGTCAACCCTTCGCATGAGGTGGCCAAAGTACTGGAGTTTCAGCTTTAGCATCATTCCTTCCAAAGAAATCCCAGGGCTGATCTCTTTCAGAATGGACTGGTTGAATCTCCTTGCAGTCCAAGGGACTCTCAAGAGTCTTCTCCAACACCACAGTTCAAAAGCATCAATTCTTCGGCACTCAGCCTTCTTCACAGTCCAACTCTTACATCCATACATGACCACAGGAAAAACCATAGCCTTGATTAGGCGGACCTTAGTCGGCAAAGTAATGTCTCTGCTTTTATTTTATCTGTTAGCCTCTCAGTCGTGTCTGACTCTGCAACCTCTTGGACAGTAGCCCACCCGGCTCCTGTGTCTGTGGAATTCCC
This sequence comes from Oreotragus oreotragus, assembly GCA_006410675.1. Classification (NCBI taxonomy): domain Eukaryota; kingdom Metazoa; phylum Chordata; class Mammalia; order Artiodactyla; family Bovidae; genus Oreotragus; species Oreotragus oreotragus. The sequence goes on along the minus strand of SJYX01019112.1, from coordinate 11,274 downwards.
CAGGCAAGAATACTGGAGTGGGTAGCCATTCCCTTCTCCAGGGGATCTTCCCGACCCAGGGGTTAAATGCAGGTCTCCTGCATTGTAGGCAGCTTCTTTATTCTCTGAGGCACAAGAGAAGACCTATTTATACAATAATGACTAATTTTGATATGTTCAGGATATTGCTGCCTAGTTTGGATTAGTTAAACTCCAGTGACAGTAGACACTATATTGAAAAATAATGGAATAGAAGCATAGCATTGAATAGTATTTACATAAATAGGTGAGTTGTTTAATTGGTGATAAAGTTTGCTTTTATATAGGTTTTCAGGCTTCATAATGTCAACTACTTGAATTAATAAGGTTAGTTTCTATTTAATAGTACAGGTTACTAGTCTTTTTTAGTCAAGGCAACACAGTTAAACAATCTGAGGAATCAGCATATATGAAAGCCTAAAAATGTAACTTAAAATACTTTGCATTAAAGAATGGCCAAAATTAGTGCCTGGACTTTTTATATCTGCCAAGTGTGAGAAGTGATACTAAAATATTTTAGCAAACTATGAGGATAATACATTTGGATTTTTGTTTAGGTATTGAGAAATGGCAAAAAGCACTAATTTAATTTTTATCTGTACTTTGTAATGTTCCTAAACCTTTTTTTTTTTTGCATGAACGTATTATTTTTAACTTATAAGTGAGATGTGGAACTACCTGTGTCTTTAACTTTTTCCTTAAAATTTTTTTTCATGGCTTTAGCAGTGGTTTGCAAAAAGAAGGAACACAATATTGTTGGATGGCTGAAATCAATATTATATATTGATTGTAATACAAAAGCATAATAAAAGGTATATTATTTTGTCTTAATAAAATAAAAACATGTTTCATTTATTTTAATTTATTTATTTAATTTTACTGCAAATTGACTTTTTCCTTTATCTCTTTTTAGGATTATTTTCAGTATCTGGAGACTTTATTATCTATTATGTCTTTGTGTGAAGACATGCTGCTTTGTAATTATCGCAAGTGTCGTGTCAAACTCTCTGGTTATGCATGGGTCACTGCCTGCTCTCATATATTCTGTGATCAGCATGGTAGTGGTGAGTTTAGTCGTTCACCAGCTATCTGCCCTGCCTGCAACAGTACTCTTTCTGGAAAGCTAGATATTGTCCGCACAGAACTCAGTCCATCAGAGGAATATAAAGCCATGGTATTAGCAGGACTTCGACCAGAGATTGTGTTGGACATCAGCTCCCGAGCGCTGGCCTTCTGGACATACCAGGTTAGTGCCTAGGCTAGTTTCTCTGGAGAGTATGTTTTGAGGTGTATGTGAGTGCTTCTAGAGTTTTTCCTTCACTGTGTTTGTATTTGTTTTTTAATAAATGTATGGAAAAATGCTCTTTTTAATTTTCTTTTTTGCAAAAGTAATATGTTTAGTGTTGAAAATCCAAAAGGAAGAAAATAAAAATAATCCATAATTCCATCACTCAGAGATAACTAGTCTTGATACTTATTTTTGTATATTACTAGATTTTCCTGTGTATAAATATAGATTTATATATATTTTGTTTGTACAAACATAGGATAATACCACAGATACCATTTTTGTGGCCAGGTAAATTGACAATAGATTATGCCTGTTATGACTATTTTATTAAATATTTTAAAATTAGCCATTCTATAATCATAATTTTAATGGTTATATCATAATTTAATTCCAAGTTATTAAGATGCTGGGATGAGTACTGTTATCATTAAATTCATATCCTAATTTTTTGCTAACTTTAAATACCTGAAAGTGAAACATTTCAAAGCTTTAAAAATTGTAGTATTATGGGAGGGGGGTTCATGTTTGGGAGTTCGTGTAAAAAAATAAATAAATACAAAAAAAAAAAAAAGGCATGATGCTGAAAAGGAGTTTACACAGATGGTCAAAAAAAAAAAAAAAATTGTAGTATTAAAAGTTGCCTTCCAGTTAGATCATGTCAGTTTGTGTTCCCTTAAGAAATGTAGGAGGGTGCTTGTTCACCATACTTTCTGCTCGCCAATTAGGTATGGTTACAGTAGAATCTCATTGCTCTCTAAATATGCATTTGTTGGGCAATCTTAGATGAATACATTTTCCTGTATTTTAAGTATATTTTTCTTTTATTAATTGTCTGTTTTATTTTATTTCAGTTGCTGTAGTTTTTCCCCCACTGACTTATAAGAATTCTTTCTATACATATACTTAACTCAGATGTTGCAAGAATTTTTTTTCACTTTTGTTAGTTCTTCATTGATGTTTTTGACATACAGAGGTTTAAAATTTTTGTGTTTGATGAAATCATAATTTTAACGATTGAACTGTATCATAAATTGTAAGTTATTTAAAAAATGCTAAAATGAGCATTCTTATCTTCAAATTCATATCCTTATTTCCTTTTTTGATTTTTGCCTTTGGTTTCTTTTTAGAAAGGCTAATCTGTGGAGAACTTTAATCAGGTCCTTGAGTATAATAGTGTTACATCTTATATATGCAATTATAATAATGCTTCTAAAATGTCTGTTTGTCATCTGTCATGTAAATATTTTCATTATATTTTTCTAGGTAAAATGTTCCTTTTATATGCTCCTGTATCTTCTTATGCTTTGTTGTATTATTTATACTGTATTGTAATTACTTATGTATTTGCTCATCTTTTCTAGTTAGGAGAGTTCTTTAGGTCATGTTTGATTCTTGTGTATCTTTGGGTCCTCAGTGGCCATCATAGTTATTGGTTTTAAGTCTCAGTAAATACTTATTGACTGAAATGAATAGACACTATATCTTAAAGTAGATCCCAGTTTGAAGGGTAGTATTGATTGAACATGAACATGTGGTATTGTTGTAAAGTCTATCCTTAAAGTCACTGTGAGCTTAGTATTTTGCTGGCTATTGCCTAGAGACTGCTCTTAGTCACTTGCCTGTTGGCCTTTCCAACTTGGTCTCTTGCTTCCACAAATCCAGCAAGAGAGAGAGAATATGCTAGTAAAAGAAACTATATTCTTATGTAATGTACTGATGAAGCGATATCCTGTCCTTTTTCCTGTAATCTAGTCACAGGTCCTGTTTAGATCAAGAGGAGGATATAAGTGTCAGAAGGCAGGGATAATTGGGGACTGTTTTATAATATGTTCTCCACACTATGGATTACTTGAAATATAGTGTTAGATTTCTTGGAAACCTTTGGTCTACATGTCACTTGTTAAGGTTAAACAAATACTCACATTTTTTGTTGGTGTAATGGTCATGCTTTGAGAGTATTCCTCTAGTTTTTTTTTTCTATGCATTTAGTGACATAATTATTCTTTTGTACATCCTAATTTCTTCTTAATCTGTTTCTAAAATTTAAAGTAATAACATTCCATCATGTGTGTCTCTCTTTTCTTTCTGTGTTTGTAAAAAGTTAAACAACTTTGCATTTATTACCTTAAATCTTTTCTCTCTTGGGATAGGTACACCAGGAGCGTCTCTATCAAGAATACAATTTCAGCAAGGCAGAGGGCCATCTGAAACAGATGGAGAAGATATATACTCAGCAAATACAGAGCAAGGATGTAGAATTGACCTCTATGAAAGGGGAGGTCACCTCCATGAAGAAAGTGTTAGAAGAATATAAGAAAAAGTTCAGTGACATTTCTGAGAAACTTATGGAGCGAAATCGCCAGTATCAAAAGCTCCAAGGCCTCTATGATAGCCTTAGGCTACGAAATATCACTATTGCTAACCAAGATAGTACTCTTGAACCATCTATGATTGCACAGTCTGGTGTTTTTGGCTTCCCATTAGGTAAGAAAGGACATGTAATATCCAGTATCAGTTCTTTAAATTAAGTTAGTGATGTTTCACACTGTGCCCTGCATAGTTCCACGCAGTTAGTGGAGACTCCAGAGGCCTAGAGTGGTAGTATTAATGGTAGGCTCTAGGTTCTTCATCTGTGTCTTGATCAGCACATCCTTACTTTTATCTTTGCTTACATTTTTATTTACATCTTCGATTTATTTGAACAGAGAGTAAATAATTCCAAAATTAAAGCTGGCAAATTTCCACTTCAAATGAAAAACTATTTAGTTGCAGTAATAATAATATTAGCTGCCATTTATTAATTCCTTACTAAGTGTTAGAAACTATTATAATTTCACATGTATTTGTGTCATTTATAAAACTTTTGAGGTAGTTGTTTATTATCATGCCTGTATTACAGATGAGAAAGCTGAGGAACAGAGAGGTTAAGTAATTTGGTCAAGGTCACAGAGCTATCTTCAGAGCCCATTTGCTATCCTGTGAGAAGACCATGTTTTAGTTTCTTTCACATGACAGTACTGATTGCACAGTTCTTAAGTTATTATTGGTTGTTCTTTTGTTTATTCATTGATCAAATATTTATCAAGCATGTTTCATGTGCCAGACTGCTGGAAAAAATTTTGGGCAATGGGGATGTAAGGATTATCCAGATAGGATTTCTGCCTCCTGGAAATATACAGTTTAGCTTTTTTCTCCTTGGCAGATGGCAGTGAATCTCTTTCTGAGTTCTCTCCTTTATACCACTCTGATATAACCGAATCTAATAGTTTTTACTATGCTATTAATATACTTTTTTGACACACAAAAAAGTGAAAATTCTTGAGATGAACTTTTATTTGAGCTGGATTTTTATAAAACCTATTTTTCTGAATTTTATTGTTGAGGAGAAGATGATATCCTAGAAAAGGCATGAAGTGATGAGATGAAGAATATCAGATAGGAGAATTGAAAAAAATAAGTTTCAACTTAGCTTTCAGTTAATCATATGATTTAGTCAATCAAAGTATTATTGTATATGGGCATTATAGACAGTCTTATTTTTTCATTGTGACTATCCACATTTATTTCAATTTATTCCATTTTTACCAGTTCTTACCTGTTCCTTTTTTTTTTTTTTTTGCACACATGTATCTTTTTCCTTTCACCTCTTGCCACCATTGTTGGCTTGAAGTAGATATAGTCAGCATTATCCTTTAGTTATATAACTAAAGCCAAGGATGGGTTCAGTGAAAGTCGCTCAGTTGTGTCCGACTCTTGGCAACTCCATGGACTATACAGTTCATGGAATTATCTAGGCTAGAACATTAGAGTGGGTAGCCTTTCCCTTCTCCAGCGGATCTTCCCAACCCAAGGATTGAACCCAGGTCTCCTGCATTGCAGGCGGATTCTTTACCAGCTAAGCCTCAAGGGAAGCCCCAGTGGAAGCTGTTAAATGTTTATTTTATCAGATCTATTGTATAATTTTTCTTAAGGGTGTGCTAATAGATCTTGGGATGTGAATACGTGCCAGGTTTTCATGGTAATCATGTATTTTCCAGAGCACTTATGGAAATTGTAAAAAAGAGATTTGTTCTTAAAGAACGTGGGACAAAAGACACGCACACACATACACACACGTGAATATATATGATATTCCTTGGATGTAGATTAATAGATACTGAATAAAATTATGATACTGTAAATTCTAGCTCTACAAAAGCATTTCACTGTGTTAAATTACTTTCGGTGATGAGGTAATGGCTATCCCTGGAAACTGCACACAGAAGAAGGTTCGATATATATACTGTGGTAAGGGGAGGAGGCCATCTTTCCTTTATCCGAGGTTTATGTTTTACGCATGTCATAAATGTTGAGTTCTGTTAAAATATTATTGAATGACTTTGTTTTTTGATTTAAAAGATCTGTAAGGAAATAGATACTTAAGTTCTTCCCTTATTTTTCTTCTAGGGAACAACTCCAAGTTTCCTTTGGACAGTACACCAGTTCGAAATCGGGGTGTTGGAGATGGAGATTTTCAGTTCAGACCATTTTTTGTGGGTTCGCCCACAGCACCTGAACCTGCCAACAGCTTTTTTAGTTTTGCCTCCCCAAATAATGAATTAGAGCAGCAGCCAGTCTCTAGCAGGGCCTTTAAAGTAAAAAGAATTTAGTTGACCTCACACAATTTTCTCTGTTCTCTTTCAGTGATTTCATTTAGTAAATAATCTTTGTTTTATATAGGAGTCACCAGCCTTTTGTGTTTGTACTGAGTCTTCAAAATTGTCTTCACATTTCCAATTTATAAGAGGCTAAGTGGCAGTGGGCGGGGTGTGGCTTCAGGTTTCCTTTTCAGTTTCTTTTATTTGAGGCATAAGTATTTTAAACTCAATTTTAGGGTGAACTGTTGAGTTTTCACTGGTAGCAAAAAGCTTACAATATTTTGGGGCATTTGTAGATCACCATTTGTTTATGTTTGAGCTATTTCTGGCTGAGCCATATGTTTAAGTATACTGTATAAGCACCTCTGTTTTATGTCTACATGTCAGTTTGGGTTCTGGTGTATATATGTTCCTTTACATTTCTCTTTTTGTTGTCGCATTTGACAGTATGTTTAGGTGAAAATTTTGGTTTCAGGAACTAGTGACTGAGCCTGTAGCTTGTTATTTGGGAACATACATTTATTTGTATATACCTAATGTATTTGCCCATGTATGAACTTATTTGGAGGTGTCATATCATTGAATGAACGTACAATTTGATGCATGTATGTTCCTATTTCTGTTTAAGAGTAATTCACATTGGTAAAGCTATGTTGAAAGCCGACTTTTTGGCATTTAAGATAAAAGTACTTCTTTTTTGCTGGCTTTTCCCCTGGATCTACTTATTTAGGAATGCACTTCTACTGTAGAAAACTTGCCAATATGTTGTTGATCTCAAGATTATAGTAATTAAAATACTTTTAATGATTTATTCCTTGTTTTTCTTTATTAAATAGTGGTCATTTCTGACTACTATCCCAGTAAAATACAGAGCCAATAAAGAAATTTTAGGATACTTTCAGTAAATTTACATCCTATTAGAGGCAAGACTTGAAATCATACTGGTTGAGGAGCCAGAACATCAAGGTTCTAGTTATTTTTTCCCCCATATATTAGTTGTACAAGTTTAAGTTTAAACTTTTGGTGTCTTTGTTTCTATGTCTGTGATGTAAGGGGTTGAATTAAATTATCCTTACAGCCTTTTCTAACTCTTAGATTTTGTGATTTATTGTTACTGGCTTGGGAAGAACTGCCATGGAATTACCTAAATTCCAAGTTCCATTGTTTTTTAGGTAGTAAAAATCATACTGAAATCATTTGAGTGTATTTTATATTTAGTCATTGTAGAAAGGCAAGTAAATACCCTTGCTGTACCTAATTTAATAGCAACCAAGTAACATTTTCTTCTTTAAGGGTATAGATATCAAATCTCTTAAAAGATAGTTTTTATAGTTCAGTTGCTCAGTCGTGTCCGACTCTTTGCAACCCCATGAATCGCAGCAAGCCAGGTCTCCCTGTCCATCGCCAACTATAGTACCCCAAAGTTAAAATGGTATCTGAGAAAGAGGATGAAAAAATCTTTACTTAAAAGCTCAAAAACACCCCTTTCTATTTCATTGCTAATTACACAGATTTTATAGGTTGAAGAGTTTTTTCTTCCCTATGAAGTTTTAAAATTTGTTGAAAAGTGATGTGAAGAAATAACTTTTGTACATTCATGATTTCTGTCCTGAACCTTTGCTTCCTTTGTTAGGTTCACAAAATCAATTTGAAGTATAAGTAAGCTATAATTAAAACTAAAGAAAAACTCTGGTGGACTATTACATGCTACTTTAAAAAAATTGCATTCTACTTTATTTTTTTTTTAATTTATTTATTTTAATTGGAGGCTAATTACCTTACAATATTGTATTGGTTTTGCTATACATCAACATGAATCCGCCATGGGTGTACATGTGTTCCCCATCCTGAACTCCCCTCCCTCCTTCCTCCCTGTACCATTCCTCTGGGTTGTCTTAGTGCACCAGCCCCAAGCATCCTGTATCCTGCGTTGAACCTGGACTGGCGATTTGTTTCTTATATGATATTATACATGTTTCAATGCCATTCTCCCAAATCATCCCAACCCCTCCCTCTCCCACAGAGTCCAAAAGACTGTTCTATACATCTGTGTCTCTTGCTGTCTCGCATACAGGGTTATCATTACCATCTTTCTAAATTTCATATATATGCGTTAGTATACTGTATTGGTGTTTTTCTTTCTGGCTTCACTCTGTATAATTGGCTCCAGTTTCATCCACCTCATTAGAGCTGATTCAAATGTATTCTTTTTAATGGCTGAGTAATATTCCATTGTGTATATGTACCACAGCTTTCTTATTCATTCGTCAGCTGATGGGCATTTAGGTTGCTTCCATGTCCTGGCTATTATAAACAGTGCTGCTATGAACATTGGGGTACACGTGTAAGAGTTTAATACATTCACATGGTACAAATTCCAAAGGTACCAAAAATTCGTAGAGTGAAAACTCTTGCCTTTCACTCCTATTCCTGAACTACTCACTTTTCCTTTCTGGAAGCAGTTAGTCTTGTAGTGTCTTGTGTCTCATGCAGGGATAGTCTGCTGCTGCTGCTGTTGCTAAGTCGCTTCAGTCGTGGCCGACTCTGTGCGACCCCATAGACGGCAGCCCACCAGGCTCTGCCATCCCTAGGATTCTCCAGGCAAAAACACTGGAGTGGGTTGCCATTTCCTTCTCCAATAGAGATAGTCTTGGTGGAAGCAAATCCTTTTTTTTTTAAATTATATTTGTTTTTGAATAGGTAATACATTTACATGACAAACATTCGAAAGTGTACACAGTGAGAAGAATGTTCTTTTCCTAGACAGCTCTCAGTCCCCCTATTTTCCTCTTCAGACACAGTCAATTGTTTCTTAAATACCCTTTGGGATATAGTTTATCAATATATAAACATTATTAGTGTACTGATACATATGTGTGTGTGCTGTGTCCAACTCTGTGACCCCATGGACAGGCCTATCAGGCTCTTCACACACTCATGTGCACACATACACACACACTACCCAGGGATCCAGCACGCATGAACACAACCCAGGGATCCAGCGTGTGCATACACAGACACACACACACACTACCCAGGGATCCAGCGTGTGCATAGACAGACACACATACCCAGGGATCCAGCGTGCACATACACAGACACACTACCCAGGGATCCAGCGTGCATACACAGACACACACACACTACCCAGGGATCCAGCGTGCATACACACAGACACACACACACACTACCCAGGGATCCAGCACACATGAACACACATACAACCCAGGGATCCAGTGTGCATACACACAACCCAGGGATCCAGCGTGCTCATACACAGACACAGACACACTACCCAGGGATCCAGCGTGCATACACACACACACACACTCACTACCCAGGGATCCAGCGTGCATACACACACACACACACACACACACACACACACACACACTCACTATCCAGGGATCCAGCGTGAGCATACATACACACACTATCCAGGGATCCAGTGTGCCCGCACATACCACACACACAGTATTAGTGATGGATTTCTTAATACCATTCCAAGTGTAGTCGATTTATTAGGATAGTGTTTTAAAAATTATAAAATTCCTCCTATATAGAAAATCACTGTAAAGTTTGGAAAACATTCAGGCAAGATACCTTACCACTGTACTACACTTCCTTCAAAATTTTAAGCTTATAACACAGGCACCCACTTTCTTAGTCTGTTTTTTTCTAATCTTGGTATAAACAAATAGGAATATACAAAACAATAATACGCAGGTACTTAATCTGAGAACATTTTGTTTGCAGGACTTGGAAAAGACAAATTTATGAATTTGAAAGTGATTGCAGACCATTTCCTCTGGGCTATAGGCATTGCAGGCGGATTCTTTACCGTCTGAGCCACCACGGAAATCCACTTAGCCCAGTTAAGTTTGGAGTGGCGCTGCTGCTACTGCTAAGTAGCTTCAGTCGTGTCCGACTCTGTGCGACCCCAGAGACGGCAGCCCACCAGGCTCCCCCANGGCTATAGGCATTGCAGGCGGATTCTTTACCGTCTGAGCCACCACGGAAATCCACTTAGCCCAGTTAAGTTTGGAGTGGCGCTGCTGCTACTGCTAAGTAGCTTCAGTCGTGTCCGACTCTGTGCGACCCCAGAGACGGCAGCCCACCAGGCTCCCCCATTACTAGGATTCTCCAGGCAAGAACACTGCAGTGGGTTGCCATTTCCTTCACTCAGGTGCCGTAAGCCTCCAGAGCTCTAGATGTCGCTGTGGCTCTATCTTGGGGCCTGGTATGCGTCTCTGTGGTTTTAAGTCGGGGGCAGAGAAGCTGGGAAATGATGGCTGTTGAAGAGGAAGAAGTCAAGGAGGTCTTGCAGAAATTGCAGGTGGGGTCATAGATTAAAATACATATCTGCTTTTGTTACTTGGGAAGAAGTAGAGAGCCCAGTTTATGCACTGCCTGCGAATTTCTTGACACATACCCGACGCTACTTGCGTCCCCGTGGTTACTATAACAACTCCCGAAGGTGCAGCCGCAACGGGCTAGAGGAGCCCCTCGGGGCCAAGCGACAGGCGCAGCCAGTTTGTTGGGATCCCGTGGTGCTGACTCGACTGCAGTCAATTTTAGTCCTGTAGGGGGGAGGATTTATTGCTCCTAACTTTATTCCTGTACATGGTTGGGAGGTTGTATTCCCCCCTTCCCCGTCCCCCGCCCCAGTCACCCGTAACAAATAGAATACACGTGTGTTTGGCACATCTGCAGGAGCTATTACCTATTGCTTGCAGTTTTGATAAGACCATTTCTTCAGTACTTTCATGCTTTCAGATTGGCAACAATCACAGTAATGGCTTGCACCGCGTGCATTCTGGTTACTCTCCTTAGAATTTAACAGTTTTGATTTTTTTGTATACTCCGCAATTCCAGTTTGGGGTCTAATGCAGAAGGCTCCAGACTGCACTCAGTCCACAGTTGACTGTGGTAACTGGGACAGTCTTGTACTTGGATTAGGAGGAGCTAACTAATTAGATAGGAGCTAACTAATTGCTTGACTTTTAATAATCCAAGATTTTTCTTAAATCTCAGAAACTGAGTTTTTTTGTATTCTAAGGCAGCCTGAAACGTAAATGTTAGACTTATGACAGGTTTGTCACTTTCTCAAAGGCTTCTACAGCAGAAGTTTAAACATTGACGAGGTTTCTTTGCTTCTTTAGTAGATTAGACTAATGACACTTTTTCGAGTGTGAGCTTTACCTCACATCCGGTTGACTTGGATGTCATTCTTTTCCCTAGTGTGACTGTCCGAAATCAGAGTTCTCAAATCTAGTACTGTATTTACTAGAAAAAACCTGCAAAGGTAAACCAAGCCGTGGTTATCTC
>SJYX01019110.1:535485-565089 GCA_006410675.1 Oreotragus oreotragus | reverse complement strand
TGAACATTAGGGTACACGTGTCTCTTTCAATTCTGGTTTCCTCGGTGTGTATGCCCAGCAGTGGGATTGCTGGGTCATAAGGCAGTTCTGTTTCCAGTTTTTTAAGGAATCTCCACACTGTTCTCCATAGTGGCTGTACTAGTTTGCATTCCCACCAACAGTGTATGAGGGTTCCCTTTTCTCCACACGCTCTCCAGCATTTATTGTTTGTAGACTTTTGGATCTCAGCCATTCTGACCAGCATGAGATGGTATCTCATTGTGGTTTTGATTTGCATTTCTCTGATAATGAGTGATGTTGAGCATCTTTTCATGTGTTTGTTAGCCATCTGTATGTCTTCCTTGGAGAAATGTCTGTTTAGTTCTTTGGCCTATTTTTTTGACTGGGTCATTTATTTTTCTGGTATGGAGCTGCATGAGCTGCTTGTATATTTTGGAGATTAATTCTTTATCAGTTATTTCGTTTGCTATTATTTTCTCCCATTCTGAAGGCTACCTTTTCCCCTTGCTTATAGTTTCCTTCATTGTGCAAAAGCTTTTAAGTTTAATTAGGTCCTGTTTGTTTATTTTTGCTTTTATCTCCATTACTCTGGGAGGTGGGTCATAGAGGATCTTGCTGTGATGTATGTCAGAGAGCGTTCTGCCTATGCTTTCCTCTAGGAGTTTTATAGTATAAAATTTAGCTTAAAATTTTCTCATACATGTGTCTGTGTTAATCATTCAGTTGTGCCCAACTCTGTGCAACTGCATGGACTGAAGGGGCACAGAGGATCGACCTCTCAGAGTACAGAGTCTCCTCCTTCCTTCTCCCCACCCACCTCCTCTTTTCTCCCTCTTTAGTCCCCTCCCCTCCCCTATCCTCTCTGTGGAATAAAACACATTTTTCTCCTTGACTCATGCAAAGAAGATTATGTCTTTTGAGTCTGAGCCCATTTCCCAAGAATTTTCCCACATATGAAGCAGTTTATTAATATGCGGTATGTATTCCACAATAACCTTGAACTCTCCTAAGAGGAGTCTTTGGGTAGATTCAGTCACTCAGTCGTGTCCAACTCTTTGCAACCCCATGAATCGCAGCACGCCAGGCCTCCCTGTCCATCACCAACTCCTGGAGTTCACTCAAACTCACGTCCATCGAGTTGGTGATGCCATCCAGCCATCTCATCCTCTGTCGTCCCCTTCTCCTCCTGCCCCCAATCCCTCCCAGCATCAGAGTTTTTCCAGTGAGTCAACTCTTCGCATGAGGTGGCCAAAGTACTGGAGTTTCAGCTTTAGCATCATTCCTTCCAAAGAACACCCAGGAGTGATCTTTAGAATGGACTGGTTGGATCTCCTTGCAGTCCAAGGGCCTCTCAAGAGTCTTCTCCAACACCACAGTTCAAAAGCATCAATTCTTCGGTGCTCAGCCTTCTTCACAGTCCAACTGTCACTGTCCACTTCATTTGTGTGTCTGTCCCTATGACTATAAATCTCCCTGACCTTCCACCTCTGTCTTGCCCTGCTTGTCCCGTGCAGAACCTTACACACGGTGGTTTTCCTAAGGTTGCCTCTGGAAGGATCACTTCTAAACTAACCACAGTTTGATACTTTGTATAAAATAAATAACTAATGAACACCTGCTGTGGAGACTTGAATGGGAAGGAAGTCCAAAAAAGAGGGGATATATGTGTATGTGTGACCTCCCAGGTGGTGCTAGTGGTAAAGAATCCACCTGCAATGCAGGAGCTGCAGAAGGCTCGAGTTTGATCCCTGGGTCGGGAAGATCCCCTGGTGGAGGGCATGGCAAACCATTCCAGTATTCTTGCCTAGAGAATCCCATGGACAGAGGAGCCTGGTGGGCTACAGTCCATAGGGTTCCAGCATTAGACGTGACTGAAGGGACTTCGCATGCACGTGACTGATTCATTTTGCTTTATAGTAGAAACTAATACAACATTGTAAATCAACTATTCTCCAGTAAAAATTAAATAAAAAAAATAAACCAACCACAGGTTTTCCTGACTGGGACCCCTTTTCAGAGAAGTGGTCTGACTTTCTCTTTTAACAACCCATTCTTTTTTTTTTTTTGTCTCCCCCACTCCCCAACGACCCATTCTAACATAAACAGCTTACTTTTAAATAATGAGATCTTTCTTGGCCTGAAAATCAATCAAAACTCCAAATTCCAAAGGTGAAACTGAGCCCTTCCTTCAGGACCAGAATTCCTCATTTCAGGAAGGGTTTGCATGCCCCAGAAGAAAGCTCAGGCAGGAATCAGTGAGCAGAGGGCTCTGAGACCTGGAATTCTGTCTTTCTCCAACATGCATGCCAGTCACCAAATCCTTGAGCATAAACTCTGTTTTTAGTAGTTTCCACCCCTCCACAGGAAAAGGGAATTAGAAAGGTTATGGACTCACTATTTCCATAACTGATGCTGAAAGCTCAGCTTCTCTGTACACAGGTGCCGAATCGAATCTCAGAGACAGGTTTGGATGAAGTAGAAATGAATAGCTTTATTGCTTTGTCAGGAAAGGGGGGTGCCACAGCATGCTATTGCCCTCAGAAATGTGGGTCCCAACTTGGGGAAGATAGTGAGAAGCTTCATAGTCATTGCTCAGAGAGGGTGTGATCAGCTCATGGACGTTCTTCTGATGGGTGATGGGTTGGTGGTGAGTTAAGTAGGACGCAGCATCATCAACCTTCAGGTCCAACTAGTCTGGGGTCTACATGCTTGTGGGCAGCATATCATCATTAAGAGTTAACTTCTCTCACCTGGAGGGGATTTCAGGATCTGTAGAACAGCTCAAAGATATTATGTGTATCCACTGATGTGGAAACAGGACCTTGCTCCAAGGCCACGTTATTGTTTCTCCCTGATCTCTCATCCCTTTCGTAATTAACGACTGCTTGGAACTGCCCATTGGAACTCAGGGAAGGTCATGGAGGCTGAATGAAGGCTCTTTCCTGTAATCAAAGAAATGGGGGACACAGAAAGGCCTTAGGCCCAGGAGCCCCACAGGGTCCTGCATGGTATCATGCTGACTTGATGATCATAATAATTATGTAGAAGTGGATGACTGGATGGGGCAGGGAAAAAAGGAAAAAACAAATGACAGGAAAGTGTTACTAACCTCGGACCACTGGGCTGTGGCTGAGGTCGGAAGTGAATACTCAGCCCCACTGGCTGGGGTTGCCTGCTCTGCTCCTGTGTGCTCCCTGCCATGGATGTATCACGGTGGACGTACTCAGTGGCCTTGAGGAAGAGCGTCGGGCAGGCTGGACTCAGTGCCCATGGGAAGCCCTGAGTGTGGCCCTCCTCATTCTGCCTTTGAGCTGATGGGGTTCAGGATGTAACAGCCCCAGGTTATGGCACTTTGGCGTATCGTATCTCATAAGCTGAAGGAGTTGGAGAGAACAGCAGAAGCAGAAAGGTCACTCTGACCTCCCCTTGCTCCCCCTTCTTCCCGGAAACAGGCCATAAATCTCCCACATGGGAGGTGCTTTCCCTGAGCCAGGAGAAAGAAGACGCTGTTCTCAGGGGCCGTGGCTGTTGCTCCTCAGACGAAGGAGGCTGTACAGACAAGCCCCGTTAAACAAGCCCTTGTCATCCTGATGACGTCTCCACCACTGTTCACCCAGCTCCCTTTGTTCTGTCTGTTCTTCACAAATGCACTGTTTCTAAGGCGTCCCTGGTGGCTCAGATAGTGAAAAGTCCGCCTGCAGTGCAGGAGACCTGGGTTCCATCCCTGGGTCAGGAAGACCTCCTGGAGAAGGGCCTGGCAACCCACTCCAGTATTCTTGCCTGGAGAGTCCCATGGACAGAGGAGCCTGGTGGCTTAGTGTCCACAGGGTCACAAAGAGTCGGATGTGACTGGGCAAGTAACACACACGCGCACACACACACACGCACATGCATGCACGCACACACATGTACACGCACACTCACACACACGCGCACACACGCACACACACACATACACACACACACACACACACACACAGTATAAAAGCTTCCTGCACTGGTCACTTCTTTGGGACGTCATTCTCTTGTGAAGGCTCCCACAGGTACGTAAAAATTTAGTGAAATGTGGGTGCTTTACTTCTGTTAATCTTTTTCAGCTGCGTTGTCTCAGTTGCAGCACTCGGAATCTCAGTTGAGGAATCTAGATCCATGGCTGGGGATCGAACCCAGGCCCCCTGCATTGTGAGCACAGAATCTTAGCCGCTGAACCACCAGGGAAGTCTCTACTCCTGTTAAATCTGTCTTTGCCAGTTTAGCTTCCAGGCCCAGCCAGGGAGTCTAGGATGGTAGAGGAGAATTTTTCCTCCCCTACAGGACCCTGGCTTCACGTCTGTCTTCAGCCCTGTTTGCTGCCTCACAAGCTTCCGAAATGTCCCCCTGGCAGGTGTCCCTAGGATACCTTTGCAAAGGAGAGGTGTTGAAATCTTCCCTTGAGAACTGCTGTTCTGCAGAGCTGGGGGAACACAGGTCATATTATAGTGTAGACCAAAGGAAAGCCAAGCATCCTACTTAATTGTAAATTAGAGTAATTGTGCTTGCAGCTGTCAACACACCCACTCCAAAATCCCTAGGGAATAGGGTGTTATTTTCCCCAAGAGGAAAGCAAAGACAAAATTTGCATTTTTTCGGTGGTACCACAAGGCATGTGGGATCTTAGTTCCTCAAGCAGGGGTGGAATCCGACAGAGCCCACTGCGGTAGAAGCACGGGCCGCCAGGGAAGTCCCAGTGAATGTGAATCGTAACGTGCTTCCTGATTTGGGGTCAGCTTTCCCTGGTGGCTCAGATGGTAAAGAATCCACCTGCAACGCAGGAGACCTGGGTTCAGTCCCTGCATGGGGAAGATCCCCTAGAGAAGGGAATGGCAACCCACTTAAGTAGTCTTGCCTGGAGAATTCCATGGACAGAGGAGTCTGGTGATTACAGTCCATGGGGTCGCAAAGAGTCAGACACGACCGAGCAACTGACACTTTCTCAACACTTCCACTCGGCCTCATTTGGCTTCAGTTGTGTTCTTGCCTCGCCTGGGTTATCTAATAACAGGAAGATCAGCTCCAGCCAAGAGTCCATGATGTGGGCCAACAGGGTTCCCTCTCCTGTGTCCCTGTCTGGACCCAGGCCGAGGTGCAATTGCAAAGGCCACACGCCCGGGAATGGCAGTGCCAGCTCAGGAGGCTCTGCTGTGCTTATATACCTGCAATTTTAGGAAGAGCACCTATGCTTTCACTAGGTTCTCAAAGGGGTATCCAGCCCAGTCAGGAGTTTAAGAACCACTGTGTTCAAGCTTCAGAAAAACGAAGCTGTGCCATCCTGGGCTTGGTGCTGGGGAATTAAAGAACCACTCGTTTCTATTTCAGCGACTGCATTTTCCCGTGTGATATTCAGCCTCACTTCTCTCTCTCTTCCTTTGTCTCTTTACATCCTCAGTCCCTTGGTTGAAGAAAGAATGGGAGACGCTCTTATGACTAAAGCCTTTTCTCCCCAGAAGAAAGATTTGTTGGAAGAGGTGCTAGAAACTGTTTTTGAATTTTTAGAGCGGGCTCTTCCATTTTCTTCTGATTTGATGTGTGAGCACAGACCTTGATAACTTGGCTTCTTAGCCAAGTCTGTGTGGTCAGAAATCTCCTTAACGTGATTGTTATAGAATTCAGTGGTTGTCTTAAACATTGATTAACCTGAAAATCACTGTCTTAATGAGTCAGGATTGCTCCTTGGAGCTACCTGCTGACATTGGACAAATGGACGCTTTCCAGGTCTCTTGTGTTGCTGAGTCCAAGCTTGGTCTGCTCACCACACGACAGGCCAATAAGTCGGGAGAGGAGGTGTTGAGGCAAGGAAGAGAGACTTTCTTTGGAAAGTTGGGTGTCCAAGAAGATGGTGGACTACCATCTTATTGGGGTCTGGGTGCTAGTTTCTTTTATAGAATAGAGACAGAGAGGAGATGAGGAAGTAAAGTAAAAAGGCCATAAATCTTGCAAAACATCTCCTGGCTTAGCCAGCCTCTGGGAGGGGATGTGTTCATTTCTTCTTTCCTGTAGCCATTCACAGGTGGGCAGGGTCAGGGTGTTTCCCTGTGAGCTGAACAAAGACACTTTAGTTTAAAGTCAGTAGAGGGGTGGGCTTTCCAGCTGGCTGTCGTGGTAAAGAATCCACTTACCAATGCAGGAGGTGAAAGAGACGAAGTTTCTATCCCTGGGTCATGAAGATCCCCTGGAGAAGGAAATGGCAACCACTCTGGTATTCTTGTCTGGAGAGTTCCATGGAGAGAGGAGCCTGGTCAGCTACAGTCCATAGGGTCACAAAGAGTTGGACATGACTGAAGCAACTTAGTATGCACGTAGAGGGGCAGAGTTCCCCAAGCAGGGAAAGCTCACAGCTGTAGACAGCATCCTTTTAGTAACAAAAGCCACAGAAAGCAAAGGTTAAAGAAACATATCCAAAATGAAGTCAGATTCTGTTCTTCCTTGTTACACACAGCCTTGTTCCCACTCCCTACCTCTTTGATTTCCAACAGGAAAACCAGAAGTACCAAGGAAGACCTAATTTCTCTTTTTAAAAAGTGAAGTAAAGTTGCTCAGTCGTGTCCGACTTTTGTGACCCCGTGCACGTAGCCTACCAGGCTCCTGCGTCCATGGGATTTTCCAGACAAGAGGACTGGAGTGGGTTGCCAGTTCCTTCTCCAGGGGATCTTCATGACCCAGGGATAGAACCCGGGTCTCCCACACTGTAGGCAGACGCTTTACTGTCTGAGCCACCAGGGAAGTCCCTTTAAAAACAAACTGAGGTATAACTGGCACGTAACATTGTGTTGGTTTCAGGTGTTCTGTATAATGACTTGGTATTTGTATACATTGCAAACTGATCACCACAATAAGTCTTATTACCATCTGTCACCACACAGTTACAAAATGTTTTTTCTTGTGCTGAGGACTCCAGATTTACTTTCTTAGCAACTTTCAAGTAATGAATACAGAGTATTATTAGCTATTATCAAACCAGTCCATCCTAAAGGAAATCAGTCCTGAATATTCATTGGAAGGACTGATGCTGAAGCTAAAACTCCTGTACTTTGGCCACCTGATGCAAAGAACTGACTCATTGGAAAAGACCCTGATGCTGGGAAAGATTGAGGACAGGAGGAGAAGGGGACAACAGAGGATGAGATGGTTGGATGGCATCACTGACTCAATGGATGTGAGTTTGAATAAACTCCGGGAGTTGGTGATGGACAGGGAGGCCTGGCGTGCTGCAGTCCCTGGGGTCACAGAGTCGGACACAACTGAGCGACTGAACTGAACTGAACTACTATCACCAGGCTCTACATTACATCCCAGGACTTATTTTATAGCTGCAAGTCTGTACCTTTTGACCCCTTTCTCCTGTTTTGTCCAACCTTCCCACGCCCCTCCCCTCTGGAAACCACCAGTCTGTTCTCTCCATCTATGAGCTTGGTTTTCTGTTTTTGTTTGGTTTGGTTGATTCTCCAAATATAAGTGGAATCATGCAGTACCTGTCTGTCTCCATCTGATTTATTTTGTTTGCCATAATGTCCTCAAGGTCCACNTTTAAGGAATCTCCACACTGTTCTCCATAGTGGCTGTACTAGTTTGCATTCCCACCAACAGTGTATGAGGGTTCCCTTTTCTCCACACGCTCTCCAGCATTTATTGTTTGTAGACTTTTGGATCTCAGCCATTCTGACCAGCATGAGATGGTATCTCATTGTGGTTTTGATTTGCATTTCTCTGATAATGAGTGATGTTGAGCATCTTTTCATGTGTTTGTTAGCCATCTGTATGTCTTCCTTGGAGAAATGTCTGTTTAGTTCTTTGGCCTATTTTTTTGACTGGGTCATTTATTTTTCTGGTATGGAGCTGCATGAGCTGCTTGTATATTTTGGAGATTAATTCTTTATCAGTTATTTCGTTTGCTATTATTTTCTCCCATTCTGAAGGCTACCTTTTCCCCTTGCTTATAGTTTCCTTCATTGTGCAAAAGCTTTTAAGTTTAATTAGGTCCTGTTTGTTTATTTTTGCTTTTATCTCCATTACTCTGGGAGGTGGGTCATAGAGGATCTTGCTGTGATGTATGTCAGAGAGCGTTCTGCCTATGCTTTCCTCTAGGAGTTTTATAGTATAAAATTTAGCTTAAAATTTTCTCATACATGTGTCTGTGTTAATCATTCAGTTGTGCCCAACTCTGTGCAACTGCATGGACTGAAGGGGCACAGAGGATCGACCTCTCAGAGTACAGAGTCTCCTCCTTCCTTCTCCCCACCCACCTCCTCTTTTCTCCCTCTTTAGTCCCCTCCCCTCCCCTATCCTCTCTGTGGAATAAAACACATTTTTCTCCTTGACTCATGCAAAGAAGATTATGTCTTTTGAGTCTGAGCCCATTTCCCAAGAATTTTCCCACATATGAAGCAGTTTATTAATATGCGGTATGTATTCCACAATAACCTTGAACTCTCCTAAGAGGAGTCTTTGGGTAGATTCAGTCACTCAGTCGTGTCCAACTCTTTGCAACCCCATGAATCGCAGCACGCCAGGCCTCCCTGTCCATCACCAACTCCTGGAGTTCACTCAAACTCACGTCCATCGAGTTGGTGATGCCATCCAGCCATCTCATCCTCTGTCGTCCCCTTCTCCTCCTGCCCCCAATCCCTCCCAGCATCAGAGTTTTTCCAGTGAGTCAACTCTTCGCATGAGGTGGCCAAAGTACTGGAGTTTCAGCTTTAGCATCATTCCTTCCAAAGAACACCCAGGAGTGATCTTTAGAATGGACTGGTTGGATCTCCTTGCAGTCCAAGGGCCTCTCAAGAGTCTTCTCCAACACCACAGTTCAAAAGCATCAATTCTTCGGTGCTCAGCCTTCTTCACAGTCCAACTGTCACTGTCCACTTCATTTGTGTGTCTGTCCCTATGACTATAAATCTCCCTGACCTTCCACCTCTGTCTTGCCCTGCTTGTCCCGTGCAGAACCTTACACACGGTGGTTTTCCTAAGGTTGCCTCTGGAAGGATCACTTCTAAACTAACCACAGTTTGATACTTTGTATAAAATAAATAACTAATGAACACCTGCTGTGGAGACTTGAATGGGAAGGAAGTCCAAAAAAGAGGGGATATATGTGTATGTGTGACCTCCCAGGTGGTGCTAGTGGTAAAGAATCCACCTGCAATGCAGGAGCTGCAGAAGGCTCGAGTTTGATCCCTGGGTCGGGAAGATCCCCTGGTGGAGGGCATGGCAAACCATTCCAGTATTCTTGCCTAGAGAATCCCATGGACAGAGGAGCCTGGTGGGCTACAGTCCATAGGGTTCCAGCATTAGACGTGACTGAAGGGACTTCGCATGCACGTGACTGATTCATTTTGCTTTATAGTAGAAACTAATACAACATTGTAAATCAACTATTCTCCAGTAAAAATTAAATAAAAAAAATAAACCAACCACAGGTTTTCCTGACTGGGACCCCTTTTCAGAGAAGTGGTCTGACTTTCTCTTTTTTTTAATTTTATTTTTATTTTTATTTTTATTTATTTATTTTTTTTTTGTATTTATTTATTTTTTTACACGAACTCCCAAACATGAACCCCCCTTGACTTTCTCTTATAACAACCCATTCTTTTTTTTTTTTTTTGTCTCCCCCACTCCCCAACGACCCATTCTAACATAAACAGCTTACTTTTAAATAATGAGATCTTTCTTGGCCTGAAAATCAATCAAAACTCCAAATTCCAAAGGTGAAACTGAGCCCTTCCTTCAGGACCAGAATTCCTCATTTCAGGAAGGGTTTGCATGCCCCAGAAGAAAGCTCAGGCAGGAATCAGTGAGCAGAGGGCTCTGAGACCTGGAATTCTGTCTTTCTCCAACATGCATGCCAGTCACCAAATCCTTGAGCATAAACTCTGTTTTTAGTAGTTTCCACCCCTCCACAGGAAAAGGGAATTAGAAAGGTTATGGACTCACTATTTCCATAACTGATGCTGAAAGCTCAGCTTCTCTGTACACAGGTGCCGAATCGAATCTCAGAGACAGGTTTGGATGAAGTAGAAATGAATAGCTTTATTGCTTTGTCAGGAAAGGGGGGTGCCACAGCATGCTATTGCCCTCAGAAATGTGGGTCCCAACTTGGGGAAGATAGTGAGAAGCTTCATAGTCATTGCTCAGAGAGGGTGTGATCAGCTCATGGACGTTCTTCTGATGGGTGATGGGTTGGTGGTGAGTTAAGTAGGAGGCAGCATCATCAACCTTCAGGTCTAACTAGTCTGGGGTCTACATGCTTGTGGGCAGCATATCATCATTAAGAGTTAACTTCTCTCACCTGGAGGGGATTTCAGGATCTGTAGAACAGCTCAAAGATATTATGTGTATCCACTGATGTGGAAACAGGACCTTGCTCCAAGGCCACGTTATTGTTTCTCCCTGATCTCTCATCCCTTTCGTAATTAACGACTGCTTGGAACTGCCCATTGGAACTCAGGGAAGGTCATGGAGGCTGAATGAAGGCTCTTTCCTGTAATCAAAGAAATGGGGGACACAGAAAGGCCTTAGGCCCAGGAGCCCCACAGGGTCCTGCATGGTATCATGCTGACTTGATGATCATAATAATTATGTAGAAGTGGATGACTGGATNAAGGTCATGGAGGCTGAATGAAGGCTCTTTCCTGTAATCAAAGAAATGGGGGACACAGAAAGGCCTTAGGCCCAGGAGCCCCACAGGGTCCTGCATGGTATCATGCTGACTTGATGATCATAATAATTATGTAGAAGTGGATGACTGGATGGGGCAGGGAAAAAAGGAAAAAACAAATGACAGGAAAGTGTTACTAACCTCGGACCACTGGGCTGTGGCTGAGGTCGGAAGTGAATACTCAGCCCCACTGGCTGGGGTTGCCTGCTCTGCTCCTGTGTGCTCCCTGCCATGGATGTATCACGGTGGACGTACTCAGTGGCCTTGAGGAAGAGCGTCGGGCAGGCTGGACTCAGTGCCCATGGGAAGCCCTGAGTGTGGCCCTCCTCATTCTGCCTTTGAGCTGATGGGGTTCAGGATGTAACAGCCCCAGGTTATGGCACTTTGGCGTATCGTATCTCATAAGCTGAAGGAGTTGGAGAGAACAGCAGAAGCAGAAAGGTCACTCTGACCTCCCCTTGCTCCCCCTTCTTCCCGGAAACAGGCCATAAATCTCCCACATGGGAGGTGCTTTCCCTGAGCCAGGAGAAAGAAGACGCTGTTCTCAGGGGCCGTGGCTGTTGCTCCTCAGACGAAGGAGGCTGTACAGACAAGCCCCGTTAAACAAGCCCTTGTCATCCTGATGACGTCTCCACCACTGTTCACCCAGCTCCCTTTGTTCTGTCTGTTCTTCACAAATGCACTGTTTCTAAGGCGTCCCTGGTGGCTCAGATAGTGAAAAGTCCGCCTGCAGTGCAGGAGACCTGGGTTCCATCCCTGGGTCAGGAAGACCTCCTGGAGAAGGGCCTGGCAACCCACTCCAGTATTCTTGCCTGGAGAGTCCCATGGACAAAGGAGCCTGGTGGCTTAGTGTCCACAGGGTCACAAAGAGTCGGATGTGACTGGGCAAGTAACACACACGCACACACACACACACGCACATGCATGCATGCACACACACGCACACACACACGCACACATGCACGCACACACATGTACACGCACACGCACACACACGTGCACACGCGCACACACACACATGCACACACACACACACACACACACACAGTATAAAAGCTTCCTGCACTGGTCACTTCTTTGGGACGTCATTCTCTTGTGAAGGCTCCCACAGGTACGTAAAAATTTAGTGAAATGTGGGTGCTTTACTTCTGTTAATCTTTTTCAGCTGCGTTGTCTCAGTTGCAGCACTCGGAATCTCAGTTGAGGAATCTAGATCCATGGCTGGGGATCGAACCCAGGCCCCCTGCATTGTGAGCACAGAATCTTAGCCGCTGAACCACCAGGGAAGTCTCTACTCCTGTTAAATCTGTCTTTGCCAGTTTAGCTTCCAAGCCCAGCCAGGGAGTCTAGGATGGTAGAGGAGAATTTTTCCTCCCCTACAGGACCCTGGCTTCACGTCTGTCTTCAGCCCTGTTTGCTGCCTCACAAGCTTCCGAAATGTCCCCCTGGCAGGTGTCCCTAGGATACCTTTGCAAAGGAGAGGTGTTGAAATCTTCCCTTGAGAACTGCTGTTCTGCAGAGCTGGGGGAACACAGGTCATATTATAGTGTAGACCAAAGGAAAGCCAAGCATCCTACTTAATTGTAAATTAGAGTAATTGTGCTTGCAGCTGTCAACACACCCACTCCAAAATCCCTAGGGAATAGGGTGTTATTTTCCCCAAGAGGAAAGCAAAGACAAAATTTGCATTTTTTCGGTGGTACCACAAGGCATGTGGGATCTTAGTTCCTCAAGCAGGGGTGGAATCCGACAGAGCCCACTGCGGTAGAAGCACGGGCCGCCAGGGAAGTCCCAGTGAATGTGAATCGTAACGTGCTTCCTGATTTGGGGTCAGCTTTCCCTGGTGGCTCAGATGGTAAAGAATCCACCTGCAACGCAGGAGACCTGGGTTCAGTCCCTGCATGGGGAAGATCCCCTAGAGAAGGGAATGGCAACCCACTTAAGTAGTCTTGCCTGGAGAATTCCATGGACAGAGGAGTCTGGTGATTACAGTCCATGGGGTCGCAAAGAGTCAGACACGACCGAGCAACTGACACTTTCTCAACACTTCCACTCGGCCTCATTTGGCTTCAGTTGTGTTCTTGCCTCGCCTGGGTTATCTAATAACAGGAAGATCAGCTCCAGCCAAGAGTCCATGATGTGGGCCAACAGGGTTCCCTCTCCTGTGTCCCTGTCTGGACCCAGGCCGAGGTGCAATTGCAAAGGCCACACGCCCGGGAATGGCAGCGCCAGCTCAGGAGGCTCTGCTGTGCTTATATACCTGCAATTTTAGGAAGAGCACCTATGCTTTCACTAGGTTCTCAAAGGGGTATCCAGCCCAGTCAGGAGTTTAAGAACCACTGTGTTCAAGCTTCAGAAAAACGAAGCTGTGCCATCCTGGGCTTGGTGCTGGGGAATTAAAGAACCACTCGTTTCTATTTCAGCGACTGCATTTTCCCGTGTGATATTCAGCCTCACTTCTCTCTCTCTTCCTTTGTCTCTTTACATCCTCAGTCCCTTGGTTGAAGAAAGAATGGGAGACGCTCTTATGACTAAAGCCTTTTCTCCCCAGAAGAAAGATTTGTTGGAAGAGGTGCTAGAAACTGTTTTTGAATTTTTAGAGCGGGCTCTTCCATTTTCTTCTGATTTGATGTGTGAGCACAGACCTTGATAACTTGGCTTCTTAGCCAAGTCTGTGTGGTCAGAAATCTCCTTAACGTGATTGTTATATATGACGAAAGCCTTTTCTCCCCAGAAGAAAGATTTGTTGGAAGAGGTGCTAGAAACTGTTTTTGAATTTTTAGAGCGGGCTCTTCCATTTTCTTCTGATTTGATGTGTGAGCACAGACCTTGATAACTTGGCTTCTTAGCCAAGTCTGTGTGGTCAGAAATCTCCTTAACGTGATTGTTATAGAATTCAGTGGTTGTCTTAAACATTGATTAACCTGAAAATCACTGTCTTAATGAGTCAGGATTGCTCCTTGGAGCTACCTGCTGACATTGGACAAATGGACACTTTCCAGGTCTCTTGTGTTGCTGAGTCCAAGCTTGGTCTGCTCACCACACGACAGGCCAATAAGTCGGGAGAGGAGGTGTTGAGGCAAGGAAGAGAGACTTTCTTTGGAAAGTTGGGTGTCCAAGAAGATGGTGGACTACCATCTTATTGGGGTCTGGGTGCTAGTTTCTTTTATAGAATAGAGACAGAGAGGAGATGAGGAAGTAAAGTAAAAAGGCCATAAATCTTGCAAAACATCTCCTGGCTTAGCCAGCCTCTGGGAGGGGATGTGTTCATTTCTTCTTTCCTGTAGCCATTCACAGGTGGGCAGGGTCAGGGTGTTTCCCTGTGAGCTGAACAAAGACACTTTAGTTTAAAGTCAGTAGAGGGGTGGGCTTTCCAGCTGGCTGTCGTGGTAAAGAATCCACTTACCAATGCAGGAGGTGAAAGAGACGAAGTTTCTATCCCTGGGTCATGAAGATCCCCTGGAGAAGGAAATGGCAACCACTCTGGTATTCTTGTCTGGAGAGTTCCATGGAGAGAGGAGCCTGGTCAGCTACAGTCCATAGGGTCACAAAGAGTTGGACATGACTGAAGCAACTTAGTATGCACGTAGAGGGGCAGAGTTCCCCAAGCAGGGAAAGCTCACAGCTGTAGACAGCATCCTTTTAGTAACAAAAGCCACAGAAAGCAAAGGTTAAAGAAACATATCCAAAATGAAGTCAGATTCTGTTCTTCCTTGTTACACACAGCCTTGTTCCCACTCCCTACCTCTTTGATTTCCAACAGGAAAACCAGAAGTACCAAGGAAGACCTAATTTCTCTTTTTAAAAAGTGAAGTAAAGTTGCTCAGTCGTGTCCGACTTTTGTGACCCCGTGCACGTAGCCTACCAGGCTCCTGCGTCCATGGGATTTTCCAGACAAGAGGACTGGAGTGGGTTGCCAGTTCCTTCTCCAGGGGATCTTCATGACCCAGGGATAGAACCCGGGTCTCCCACACTGTAGGCAGACGCTTTACTGTCTGAGCCACCAGGGAAGTCCCTTTAAAAACAAACTGAGGTATAACTGGCACGTAACATTGTGTTGGTTTCAGGTGTTCTGTATAATGACTTGGTATTTGTATACATTGCAAACTGATCACCACAATAAGTCTTATTACCATCTGTCACCACACAGTTACAAAATGTTTTTTCTTGTGCTGAGGACTCCAGATTTACTTTCTTAGCAACTTTCAAGTAATGAATACAGAGTATTATTAGCTATTATCAAACCAGTCCATCCTAAAGGAAATCAGTCCTGAATATTCATTGGAAGGACTGATGCTGAAGCTAAAACTCCTGTACTTTGGCCACCTGATGCAAAGAACTGACTCATTGGAAAAGACCCTGATGCTGGGAAAGATTGAGGACAGGAGGAGAAGGGGACGACAGAGGATGAGATGGTTGGATGGCATCACTGACTCAATGGATGTGAGTTTGAATAAACTCCGGGAGTTGGTGATGGACAGGGAGGCCTGGCGTGCTGCAGTCCCTGGGGTCACAGAGTCGGACACAACTGAGCGACTGAACTGAACTGAACTACTATCACCAGGCTCTACATTACATCCCAGGACTTATTTTATAGCTGCAAGTCTGTACCTTTTGACCCCTTTCTCCTGTTTTGTCCAACCTTCCCACGCCCCTCCCCTCTGGAAACCACCAGTCTGTTCTCTCCATCTATGAGCTTGGTTTTCTGTTTTTGTTTGGTTTGGTTGATTCTCCAAATATAAGTGGAATCATGCAGTACCTGTCTGTCTCCATCTGATTTATTTTGTTTGCCATAATGTCCTCAAGGTCCACCCACGTTGTTGCAAATGGCAAGATTTTATATTTTATGGTTGGTTAGTATTCCTCTGTGTGTGTGTATCACATCTTCTTTATCCTTTCACTTATCAGTGGCCACTTGGGTTGTTTCCATATCTTCACCTTTATAATAATACTGCAGTGAAGATGGGAGCAGAGATATCTTTTTGATTTAGTGTTTTCATTTCCTTCAGGTAAATATCCAGAAGTGGAATTCATAGATCATATGGTAGTTCTATTTTTAATTTTTTGGGAAAACCTCAATACTATTTCCCATAGTAGCCTCAGCAGTTTACATCCCCAGCAACAATGCAGAAGGGTTTCCTTTTCCCCACATCTTAATGGACATGTGTTATTTTTTGTCTTTTTGGTAATAACTATTTTAGCAGGTATGAGGTGATATCACAATGTGGTTTTAATTTGCATTTCCCTGATGATTAGTGATGCTTAGCATTTTTTTCACCTGCCTATTGGCCATCTCTATGTCTTCTTTTGGAGAAGGTAATGGCACCCCACTCCAGTACTCTTGCCTGGAAAATTCCATGGGCAGAGGAGCCTGTTGGGCTGCAGTCCATGGGGTCGCTAAGAGTCAGACACAACTGAGCGACTTCACTTTCACTTTTCACTTTCCTGCATTGGAGAAGGAAATGGCAACCCACTCCAGTGTTCTTGCCTGGAGAATCCCAGGGACAGGGGAGCCTGGTAGGCTGCAGCCCACGGGGTCGCGAACAGTCGGACACGACTGAAGCGACTTAGCAGCAGCAGCATGTCTTCTTTGGAGAACTGTCTATTCAGATCCTCTGTCCATTGTTTTAATCGGATTGTTTCCTTTTTTTTTTTTTGCTGGGAGTTGCATGAGTTCTTGATATATTTTGAATAATAGTCCCTTGTCAAATTTATGATTTGCAAATATTTTCTCCCATTCAGTAGGTTGTCTTTTCATTTTGTTGGTGATTTCTTTTGCTGTGCAGAAGGAGGACTTAATGTCTTTTATTCTGCTGCATTTAAAGCATGTCTTACACAGGGCTTCCCTGGTGGCTCAGTGGTAAAGAATCCGCCTGCCGATGCAGGGGACATGGGTTTGATCCCTGATCCAAGAAGATCCCACATATTGTGGAGTGACCAAGGCCATGTGCCACACTATTGAGCCTGTGCTTTAGAGTCCGGAAGCTGCAGCTACTGAAGCCTTGTCCCCTAGAGTCTGCTCCACTGCAGAAGCCACCACAAGGAGAAGCCTGCAGTTAGGGAGAAGCCCCGACCTGCCACAACTAGAGAAAGCCCGTGCAGCAACAGAGAGCCAGCACAGCCAAAATCAATGAAGTGCCTGAAAGCCTCCAGAGCAAGCCTCCCCTCCTCTCACTCACGCACACACACTGTTGTCTGTGCAGGCTCGGGACTTCTCTGATGTTAATGCCTGTTAAGGACGAAGTGAAGTGAAGTCGCTCAGTCATGTCTGACTCTTTGCAGCCCCATGGACTGCAGCTCACCAGGCTCCTGCCTCCATGGGATTCTCCAGGCAAGAGTACTGGAGTGGGTTGCCATTTCCTTCTCCAGGGAATCTTCCCAACCCAGGGATCGAACCCGGGCCTCCTGCACTGCAGACAGATGCTTTACCACCTGAGCCACCAGGGAAGCCTGTAAATTTCAAGGTGCAGCCAACTCTATTATGGGCAAGTAAGATATAGACAGGACCTCAGTGTATTTCCCAAAGCCATAACTGAGTGAAAAAACTCTGAATCATCTCTCTGCAGTGGGACAATATCTACCTGAGAAAGATCGCTAAGAGATGCTATGTACAATTTTGGTTAAGAATTACTGAACTAGAGGGTCACCGAAAACTCCTCTAGCCCTAAGGAAGTTAATAAAGTCAGTTACAGTCAACTAAACATTGAAAAGTCAAAGTAAGTTTGAGATTCTCTAGCCTGTCTTTGCTTCACAGGTTTCCAACATTAAAACTCCCAAGCAAATGGATGAGTTCATTGAGATCCAGAGTTCAACAGGAACTTGGTATCAACGCTGGTTGGTCAGATTCAAGACCACTTTCAAGCAGGTAAGTGTGGAGACCTGGGGTGGGTGAGAGGGAGGCTTTATGGTGAGCTGTAACAACAGTGGATGAGGAATAGAGATTCTGAATACGCCCGTCAACCCAAGGCCCAGTGATGGGCAGGAAGCAACATCTGGGTCCTAGCCCACACCGATCTCCAACTCCTGTGAGCCCTGAACCACAAAGTGTCTAATCCTTAGTTTCTTTACTTTGCTCTTCTTTCCAAAGGCAGAGATTGTGAATGTAGATACAATGTCTAGTCCGAGAAAGCACCGTCCTTTCTAGCACCTTCTTCTCCTTTTTTTGGTCTGAGAGTTACGTTTTATTCAGTGGGAATTTTAAGGACTTCAAGCCCAGGAGCTAGCAGCTCAAGTAACTCTGAGAGAACTATCCAAGGAGGTGAGGACGGGGGCAGCCAGACATATAGGAGTTTTGCAACAGAGGGCAGGTGGCCTGACAGTCAAAAGTTTATTGTTAATGAAAGAAAACTAGATATGCCAAGTTAAAGAATTCAGCGCTTTTCCATGCCTGGGAAGATGCAAAAGTCTGGGCTCACTGAAATTATCCCTTTTATATGCACCTCAGCTGTCTGGGGCCATGTCCTTCCTGTGTTCTCACACCCTGAGCTTCCTCGGGGCTCACCGTGGGGAGAGGCTGCGGTCTGGTGGCTGCTGAAGGGCAGGCCTTGCTTTCCCTTCTGAGCTTCCTCAGGGCTCACCGTGGGGAGAGGCTGCGGTCTGGTGGCTGCTGAAAGGCAGGCCTTGCTTTCCTTTCTGAGTTCCCTCAGGGTTCACCAGCTTGCCTTCTGGTGATGGCTGAAGTCACTGATGAAGGCGACCAATATGACAGGCAGTATTCCACTTATCGGTTCCTCCTCCTGGCCCAAAATTCAACCCATATTTGGGAGACATTTCAGGATCAATTTTTGTCCACAGTGCTGGGAGTCTCATCCTAGACCAGGTGAAAATTCTTGATGTGCCACTCCAGTGGCACTTTCTCTTTAAATAAACTGTGGGAAGGAGGGAGGGAGTGAAAGAAAGGAGCCCTTTAATGTTTGTTGATCTCTGAGAAAGTCTTTATGAAGGGCAAGGCCATTTCTCCAGAGAAGTGGTCCCGTGAGACAAGCCAACTGTCAAACACTCAGGCAGGCAACGGCCAGAGTCTACTGAGCCTGGATAACCTTCTTGGTGCAGGGCGGTTCAGTGTTTGAAACGGTATCCATTCCCACTGGCGGGGAGAAGAGCTCAGGGCTACTCAGCCCCTTGACATCCCCACTCACTGTGCTTTTGGCCACATGCATCATTGTGTTCGTGGATGCTGCAGGACTGTTAGAGCATGACAGCAGCTAAGAAGAACAGAAGAGGGTTCCGTGTTCCTTGAGCAGAATTGCTGCCTCTGGAAGACATTGCTCCCTGGAGAGATCCATGGGTTCCTAGGCAATTTAATAGAGAATCTTAAAAAGGAGCTCTTCCAAGTCACACGTTTCTGCCTTTAACCACCCATCTCTGCTGTGGGTTACAGGTCTGGGAAAATGCCCTGTACTGTGTGATGGGGCCCTACAGGATGAACACGCTGATTCTGGCTGTGGTCTGGTTTACCATGGCTTTAAGGTAAGTTCTGTCTTCCTTAAGTTCATTAATTAATAAGAAGCTATCACAAACGTAGACAGTGTAGTGCTGGAGAAGATTCTTGAGAGTCCTTGGACTGCAAGGAGATCAAACCAGTCAGTCCTAAAGGAAATCAACCCTGAATACTCATTAGAAGGACAGATGCTGAAGCTGACGCTCCAGTACATTGGGCACCTGATGCAAAGAGCTGACTCATTGGAAAAGACCCTGATGCTGGGAAAGATTGAGGGCGGGAGGACCAGACAGGCAACAGAGGATGAGATGGTTGGATGGCATCGCCAACTTAATGGACATGAGTCTGAACAAACTCTGGGAGAGAGTGAAGGGACAGGGAAGCCTGGTGTGCTGCAGTCCATGGGGCTGCAAAGAGTCAGACTCAGCTTAGCAACTGAACACAAAGTTCATTAATTTTCTTGTGCTTCCCATGCCTCATCTGTATGTTGAGGGTTACCGTTGGTTCTAACTCATCTAGAGTCTGTGTCAGATTGGATGCTTTTGGCTATGACAGGCAACCCACTCTAGTGGCTTCTACAAGGAAATTTCTGATCCTTTGTAACAGGAGCTCCATGGAGAGGCAGCCTCCAGGTGGGGATTCAGCCTCAGGCTAGTTCTCATCTGCTAGCAAGATGCCTGCAACTCTCTTGGCATTCTCAAATGTGGAAAAGTGTCCCAAGAAGGAACAGGCTGCCTTTCTCTGAGATTGATTTTTAAAAAATATATATATATTTTTACTTGGTTCTGCTGGGTCTTGGTTACAGCATGTGGGATCTTTGATCTTCATTATAGCATGCAGAATCTTTAGTTGCTGCATGGGTGACTTTTTTTTTTTTTTAGTTGCAGCTTGCAAAGTCTTAGTTATAGTGTGTGGGATCTAGTTACCTGACCTGGACCCCTGTCTTGGGAGGATGTGGAGTCTTAGCCGCTAGACCACCAGGGAAGTCCCTGAGCTCCACTTTTTAACATCAAGGAAACCTTTCTCATCTTTGCTGGTGGCTCAGATGGTAAAGAATTTGCCTGTGATGCAAGAGACCTGGGGTTCAATCCCCAGGTTGGGAAGATCCCCTGGAGAAGGAAATGGCAACCCACTCCAGTATTCTTGCCTGGAGAATCCCATGGAGAGAGGAGCCTGGCGGGCTACAGTCTGTGGGGTCGTAAAGAGTCAGACATGACTGAGCGACTAACACTTTCACTTCAAATCTTTCTCAGAAGCCGCCAGCAGACTCTCCCCACCCCCACATTATAGTAGCCAGACGTGTGTCACATGCTTCAGGGCTAAACTAGCCACTGGTGAACGGGGTGTGATTTCCCAGTGTCTTCAGCCTAATCGGGATTTGCCTCTCAGCTGATGATACCTAGCTTTCCTGAGCATTGACACCCAAACAAAATCAACTTCCTGTTCCCAAGGAAGAAGCAGGGAATGAATGGTGGATCAGCAGCTGTCAGTGTCCTTGTGAATATTAAATGGAGAAGGCAGAGAACCTTTGAGATAATATCCACAGCAATAAAGTAAATGAAATATACTTTATTTGAATTGAATATGGTGGGGCCTGAGCTCTGACTGGGAGAGTATCACCTTTGCCTGACTGATGATTAGCTGGCTTCTCTCTTAAATAGTAGTCTCTCACCCTAGTCATTTTATTCACCTCCAGATAACATGACCCTTCTTTCCATGCCAGTTTTGGGGCCCATTTATAGTGTTAAGAGGCTGTTTCCTAGCACGGATAAAGTGCACTTGTTTCTGGCACGTCAGTAAGTGCTCAGTAAATTGCTATTATCAACTAAAATCTTTTGGTGAGATTTTAAACTTTCTTCTATGAAGTTATTTTGTTCACCACCGCCCATGGCCAAAGACACATTCCCCTCAACCCAGGGAACTCAACTGGCTTTAATGACCTCTTGGATTATGGGAGGAATGTGGGAAGACCTGCTTTTTCCAATATCTAGCCAAGTGACTTCCAATAGATATTGATGGAGACCCAAACAGTCTCTACCAAACAGGAAAAGGTAGAAGCAGACTGCTCACTTCCACTTGACCCATCTAAGCTAGACGAGAACGCAGAACATTTCAGAAGCTAAAATGTAGACCCTTGGATCCAGTTCACTGAAAGTTTTAAGAAATTTCCTTACGTCTAATTTAATTTTGTCAAGTAGGTGATGACTTTCCAATGTTGGAACCTCAGAGAGATCTGGTCTCCCTTCCTTCCGCCACTATTTACTCCCTTCTGCCTCCTCTATGTAATTATCTTTTATTTTTCTATTTATCATTCTAGTATTTCTTTTTGTAAATTTAAGCAAATAAATGTATACTTACAAATTTCTTTATTGTTTTCTTATGAACAGGAACTGCAACAAAGCAGTTTTGCATTTCCTTTTTGCATTCAACAATATATTCTGGAGCTCTCTCATACCACTAGATAGAGATTTACATTCTTTTTTTTACAGTGGCATAGAACGTGTGCATAGCTCTTCACAGTACAACTCTACACTTGATTCAATCGGGACCCTGTTGCCAGATTGTTTTCAGACATTTGTTGTTGCAAATAGTGCCACGATGAGTCACTCTTTGTGGGCTCCTTTGCATTGGACAAGTTAATCAGTGGAATAGATTCCTAGAAAGAGAGTTATGGAGTCGAAAGGCGATAAATCCACCAGTAATTGTTGTAGGGACTGACCAGTTTGCCTCAGGATGGTCTTGCAAAATGCTGTCCTCTTCCCAGGCATGCATAAGAGCACCTGCTTACCTGCAGCCTCGCTAGCAGAGTTTTTGCAAACTTCAAGGTTTTGAGTCTGGTGGGCAAGAATGATAACACAATGTGGTTTTTAATTTTCACTTTTCGGGTTATGAGTGGGGTGGAGCATGATTTTTGTATGTTTCATGGCCATTTTTTTGAGTTGGTGATCTTGAGATTTTAGGTATAAAATGTTGTCTGCAAATATAGTTTTACTATTTGCTTTGTAACTTTATATTCCTATGTTCTTTTTCTTGTGTAGCTGAGTTAGTTAAGACTAACTTAATTAACTGAGTTAGCTAACACTACAACATAGTGTTGAATAGTAGTGATGACATGGGTATCCTGGTCTTATTTCTTATGTTGATGGGAGGGACCCAGTGTTTTCCCCATTGAGAGATCTTCCCTTTTGAGTTGAGATATATTTATATATATTTTGGGCTTCCCTGGGGGCTTAGATGGTAAAGAATCTGCCTGCAGTGTTGGAGACCTGGATTTGATTCCTGGGTCAGGAAGATCCCCTGGAGGAGGGCATGGCAACCCACTCCAGTATTCTTGCCTGGGCAATCCCATGGACAGAGGAGCCTGGTGGGCTAAGTCCATGGAGTTGCAAGAGTCAGACACAGCTTAGCAACTAAACCACCAGCACTGTATATATTTTTACATGCTAAGGAAGCACGCATGATTTTCTAATCTATTGGTGTTTTAATCAAGAATCATGTTGATTTTTTATCAAGTGCCTTTTTGGCACCTATGGAGACGATTGTGACTTTTTTCCATTATATGGACAGAGGAGCCTGGTGGGCTAAGTCCATGGAGTTGCAAGAGTCAGACACAGCTTAGCAACTAAACCACCAGCACTGTATATATTTTTACATGCTAAGGAAGCACGCATGATTTTCTAATCTATTGGTGTTTTAATCAAGAATCATGTTGATTTTTTATCAAGTGCCTTTTTGGCACCTATGGAGACGATTGTGACTTTTTTCCATTAGATCTATTTATAAGAGTTATATTTTCTGATGAGCCATATTGACTCATTTAAAATGGGCTTGATTTACATCATATCAGAAGTACAGACTCTGATGGTGTTGCTGCTCCGATATTCTTTCTTTTCTATTACAGTTACTATGGACTGACCGTTTGGTTCCCTGACATGATCCGGTATTTTCAAGATGAAGCGTACAAGTCCAAAATGAAGGTGTTTCACGACGAGCACGTGTATGGTGTCACAATCAACTTCACGATGGAAAATCAGATTCACCAACACGGGAAACTCGTGAATGACAGGTAAGTGCGGGATCGTGGACTTTCCTTAGATCAAGAGGAGTGTGTGTGGGTACTGTCTTGGGGAGGGAGGCATTGGCCAGATAAGAATTTAATATGGTGGGGCCTGAGCTCTGACTGGGAGAGTATCACCTTTGCCTAGGCCGCCAGAGGCTAGACAGTGCCCCCTGCTGGCCCTGTCCCTACCGTGTGGTCCTGCATCATCCGGGCTAGGGTTGATTGATCAAGGAGGGTCAACCAGGCTGTCTTGTCTGAGACCTCAGAGAGCCCCTCAGTGATGCCTGCCTGGAGGGAGGGCCCAGAGGTCCAGCAGCAGCTCACAGCCTGATTGTTGAGCTTTTTCTTTGATTCTGGATGCTTCTTCAGCAGCAAGCCCAAGGCTAACATGACACTATTTTATCGTATTCATTCACCTATTATTGGCTTCCCCGACAGCTCAGTGGGTAAAGACTCCTCCTGGAATGCAGGAGATGTGGGTTTGATCCCTGGGTCAGGAAGATCTTACGTCCAAGCGTCTGTCGGCATGGCCCTTTGCCATCAAGAGTGTTGTTGTCCTTTGGGGAAAAAAATTAGCAGTGTTGAAAAAGCCCTGCCCGTATCCCCTTCAGGGCTTCCCTGGTGGCTCAGTGGTAAAGAATCCACCTGCAGTGCAGGAGACACAGGAGAGACAGGTTCGATCCCTGGGTCGGGAAGATCCCCTGGAGAAGGAAATGGCAGCCCACTCCAGTATTCTTGCCNAGCCCTGCCCGTATCCCCTTCAGGGCTTCCCTGGTGGCTCAGTGGTAAAGAATCCACCTGCAGTGCAGGAGACACAGGAGAGACAGGTTCGATCCCTGGGTCGGGAAGATCCCCTGGAGAAGGAAATGGCAGCCCACTCCAGTATTCTTGCCTGAAGAATCCCATGGACAGAGGAGCCCGGCAGGCTACATAGTCCATAGGGCTGCAAAGAGCTGGACACAACAGCGCGCTCGCAGACAGACCTTCTTCAGTCTGCTGACTCCTCCTCTTTCTACTCCTGGAACACTGAGATGGATGGTCCAGACTGCTGGGCTTTAAGAATCCCTCCTTGAGGTTGCCTCCAATGGCCCCAAATGGGTCAGGACCGCACAAAGTTCCCTCCAAGCCATGTGATCCACTAAGCTGAGCATTTTCACCTCTGCTGTTTGGCATCTTGAATTATCCTTAGCAAGTTCACTGGGTCAGGGGAGGGCTACAGCAGAAACCCCACAGCCCAGGCAGTTCAGTGCCGGCGATAGGCACTGCCCCTCAGTTCATGCACCTGTGCAAGGATTATCGCCAGGGATTCTCTCCTCCAGTGCCAGCTCTACTTTTCCAGCCCACACCCAGCTATGTGTCCAAGTGGCTGTGCCCATTGACCCTTAGCTGCTGTGGGAAAGAAGTACGTGTCTGGATGAAATCCAAGGAGGGGGCCTTGGGCTGTCTAGTCCATATGTTACTGGCCAGACCTCAGCAAATGTTCTCTGTTATTTAGGATGAGAAAGAAAGTGTAACATGAAAAGAGGAATGTTATTTCTATAAATATAAGGCCTTTGAGGAAGGAACGTTAGGCGTGACTATCAGTAGACATGGAATTCAGATTTTCAGATGATGTTTTAAAATGCCGAAGCTCAGTCACAAACTTCTCCACGTTTACATGCCCGTGAGTGCGCACGCCCTCGCTGGGGACACTTGGGCCACTGGAATCTGCTGAGAGGGGCCACTCCAAGGATGGCAGTTCCAAGGCTGATGGTTGGTGGTGGATGGTAACCCCCCTGGGACTTCTCACTGCCAGGGCTCTTCAGTATAAAGCCAGAAATCTTGCATTGGCATTGCCAAGGAAGAGATGTTGCCCTTCTTGGGACTTCCCTGGTGATCCAGCAGTTAAGAATCCTCCTTCCAATGCAGGGGACTCAGGTTTGATCCCTGCTCCAGGAAGTAAGATCCCACATGCCTTGAGGCAATTAAGCACTAGATGGAAAAAAAAAAAAAAAAGCCCTGTGATTTGCAGGAAGACCCAGCACAGGGACCCCCCGCCCCTGACCAAAAAGAAGAAGAAGTGTTGCCCTTTATTAGAATGCTTTGGAAGTGTTGAAAAGTAAGGGATGTTATAGATGGCTAGATGTCCCTCTGGTATGATGTTATTCCATGGAGAGACAAATTCATTAAAAGAGACTTCCTCTGTTCAGTGATGCTCTGTTGTGGTGGTACTGTAGTGGTGATGGTGATGACAGTGATAACAAGGCTGATTATTTTGTAGATAATTTCGTATGTTGTTGTTCAGTCACTAAGTCATGTCTGACTCTTTGTGACCCCGTGAACTGCAGCACACCAGGCTTCTCTGCCCTTCATCATCTCTTGGAGTTGGCTGAAACTCATGTCCGTTGAGTCCCTGATACCATTTAACCATCTCATCCTCTGCCATCCCCTTCTCCTCCTGCCTTCAACCTTTCCCAGCATCAGGGTCTTTTCCAGTGAGTCAGCTCTTTGCATCAGGTGGCCAAGGTATTGGAGCTTCAGTTTCAGCATCAGTCCTTCCAATGAATATTCAGGATTGGTTTCCTTTAGGGATTGACTGGTTTGATCTCCTTGCTGTTCAAGGGACTCTCAAGAGTCTTCTCTAGCACCACAATTCAAAAAAGATTAGGAACCTTTGCAGCTAAGGAATTGAATATGGGTTTGTTTGTTTTTCTTGAGTTATGCTGCCATCTGCTGGTCACAAACTAGAAAACACCTCACCTGTGAGAATCTTGAGCCTCTTGACAAATTAAATTCTTCACATTCGTTAGCATTGTCCTCACTCTTACCAGTAGTCCCCTTTTGACTTTATCCACACTTTGCTGACTAAAAATTTGGGTAAAGTTATTTACTTTATTAGCTACCACACATGGGGGAAGATTACTTTTAGCAGGGAGAGCAGAGAGAAAGAAAGTCAGTCTAGAAGAGAGAAGGCTGATTTCATGCATCATAGTGGCATGCTATACACACAGTTAAAAGCTCTTTTTAGTGAGGCATTAGTAAAAATTATCTTCATCTGCAGTGGGTGTGTTTCAGGGCAATAACGCTCCGGGAAGCTGCCAAGGGTGGGAAATGTGTTAAACTTACCTTCTGGCTTCAGGTCTGAGAAAGCAGCCAAGACTTGGGGGTCTAGGTTCCAAGCCTTGGTGGGTCAGTAACTAGCTGAACCCTCTCTGACCTGTGCAAGCCTCTGATTGCACATCAGAAAGTCATAATATTGAGATAAAATGTCCGTCATGCTTCGGGGTTGCTGAAATGACTGTTGATGTTGTTTGGTTGCTACGTCGTGTCTGACTCTCTGCGACCCCGTGGACTGTAGCCTGCCAGGCTCCTCTGTCCATGGCATTTCCCAGGCAGGAATTCTGGGGTGTGTTGCCATTTCCTTCTCCAAGGCATCTTCCTGACCCAGGGATCAAGCCCGTGTCTTCTTTACCACAGAGTCGTCAGGGAAGCCCACTACTAAAATACCTCAGCCTGATTTAGAAATTTAATCTAGGTTCTGCGTAGCTCTTATAGAGCTTCTTCCTGAATATTTTACAGCTGTGCACGTGTGCATACTCCATTGCTTCAGTCATGTCCAGTTCTGTGTGGCCCCATGGACTGTAGCCCTCCAGGCTTCTCGGTCCACTGGGATTCCCCAGGCAAGGATACTGGAGTGGGTTGCCATGGCCTCCTCCAGGGGATCTTCCCTATCCAGCAATCAAACCTGCATCTCCTGAACTGCAGGCGGATTCTTACCCATTGAGCCACGTGGGAAGCCCATTTTACGACTAAATAGCTACCAAAAATGGGGTGGCTGTTCTTCCATCAGACCTTTACCCAGATTATTACTGCAGATCAACAGAAATCCTGTTGATCTGGGGATGTTTGAGCTGAGCTTTTTATTAGTTCTAACAGCCCTGTCATCTGCCAGTAACAATCGTTTTGTCTGCTTTCTTTTCTTTTTTATTACATCATGAAATATATCAAATATACAAAGAATAGGGAATAACACAACAACCCTATTCAGAGCACCTAGCTTTGTAAAATCATAAACTACGCTGCACTGACTCTGGGCTTCCCTTGTGGCTCAGCTGGTAAAGAATCTGCCTGCAATGCGGGAGACCTCGGTTCCATCCCTGGGTTGGGAAGATCCCCTGGAGAAGAGATAGGCTATCCACTCCGCTATAGGCTACCCACTCCAGTACCCGCAAGGGCTTCCCTTGTGCTCAACTGGTAAAGATTAGGACTGCAATGTGGGAGACCTAGTTTCGATCCCTAGGTTGGGAAGATCCCCTGGAGAAAGGAAAAACTACTTGCTTCTGTATTCTGGTCTGGAGAATTCCATGTACTATACAGTCCATGGGGTCACAAAGAGTTAGACACGACTGAGCGACCTTCACACTGACTTCAGATTTTAATATAGATTAAACATCACTCACTTGGTTGCTCTGTTTGATGTTGTTTTTCTTCCTCCCAAGGAGTAATGATCACCACAGTCATAAATTTGGTGTTTTACATGCATGTGTGTTTGTATATTTTCCCATGTATTTGTATATCTGTAAATACTGTACAGCCTTCTTTTTGTGCTTTAAGTTTTAGGTAAATAGCACGCTTTGTTATAGATGTGAATGTATAATTCTCATACTATAAATTTTGCAATTAGTTTTTTTTGTTATTTTTAGGCCATTTACTTCTTTTATTTTAAATATTTTTAATTGAGGTGTAGTATTGTGTTGATTATAATGTCAGTGCTAATGGGTATCCTGACTTCAGTGGGGGCAATTTGGGTGTCTTACTTTGCAGTATGATACTTGCTATGTTTTTGATTGGTCTTCTTTATAAAGTTAAGGAAATTCTCTTTTAAGTGTGCTGAGAATGTTTATCATGAAGGCATACTGAATCTGTCACGTGCATCTATTATTTTCTGCATCTATTATGACAACCATATGGCTTTCTCCTTGGACCTATTAATATGATAGACTAAAGTAATATTTTTTCTGGATATTCAACTGTACTTAATTCCTGGGATATATCTTGATCATTCCATGTGATTTTTTAAAATGGCAATACATCGACAAATTTGATTTACTAATATTCTTTTTTCTGTTGTTTAGATGTTTATAGCTGTTTTATTCATAACTGTCAAAATATGGAGGCAACACACATGTCCTTTATTTTTTATTATCTACAGAAAATTGTGCAAATATTTCAGATTTGTTTTCAACTTATTATTTTGTTAAGATTATTTTCAGAGCTGTTTAGGTTCACAGTGAAATTTAGAGGAAGTCACAGAGATGTCCCATATACCATCTGCCAGAACTACCCTATTATCTAGCAATGATCCAAGATGTCCTTGTGTAGGTGAATGGATAAATTAACTGTGGTACATACTGGCCCTGGAATATTATTTAGTGCCAAAGAAGTAAGGGGTCAAGTCATAAAAAGCCTTTGAGAAACCTAAATGCATGTTCCTAAGTGAAAGAAACCTCTCTAAAAAGGCTGCATCCTTATGATTTCAACTGTATGTCATTCCTAAAAAGGCAAAACTATGCAAATCAGTGGTTGCCAGAAGTTAGGGGAGAGGGAAATATGGATAAATGAGCAGAGCACAGTGAAAATAGTCTGCATGGTACTACAACGATGGGTGCAATTGCTAAAATCCAAGTGGCACTAGCTATAAAGAATCTGCCTGCCAATACGGCAGCCCACTCCAGTACTCTTGCCTGGAAAATCCCATGGATGAAGGAGCCTGGTGGGCTGCAGTCCATGGGGTCGCTAAGAGTCAGGCACGACTGAGAGACTTCACTTTCACTTTTCACTTTCATGCACTGGAGAAGGAAATGGCAACCCACTCCAGTGTTCTTGCCTGGAGAATCCCAAGGATGGCACAGCCTGATGGGCTGCCGTCTGTGGGGTCGCACAGAGTTGGACACGACTGAGGCGACTTAGCAACAGCAGCAGCC
Organism: Oreotragus oreotragus; assembly: GCA_006410675.1. Taxonomy (NCBI): domain Eukaryota; kingdom Metazoa; phylum Chordata; class Mammalia; order Artiodactyla; family Bovidae; genus Oreotragus; species Oreotragus oreotragus. Next base: position 535,936 of record SJYX01019110.1, on the reverse strand, counting down.
AATACAAGAGATGAAAGAGATGTGGGTTTGATCCCTGGGTCTGGGAGATCCCCTGGAGTAAGAAATGGCAATGCACCCCAGTATTCTTGCCTGGAGAATCTCACAGACAGAGGAGCCCTGGCGGGCTATAGTCCCTGGGGTCGCAGAGTTGGACACAACTGAACACACACTTGTGCACACACACACGCACACACATGCACACAGAACTACTTATGTTCTATTTAGGATTTTTGCATTTAAATGAGATTAGTGTATATTTTCCTTATACTATTCTTATTGATCTTTGGTATCAAGGTTATGTGGTGTTATGTGGCTGAGCCATGGTGGCTCAGACCATAAAGAATTTGCCCGCAGTGTATGAGACCCGTGTTCGATCCCTGGGTTGGGAAGATCCCCTAGAGTAGGGAATGGCAACCTACCCCAATATTCTTGCCTGGAGAACTCCATGGAC
>SJYX01019110.1:433159-524843 GCA_006410675.1 Oreotragus oreotragus | reverse complement strand
GTGTTGACCATCTGGTGATGTCCATGTGTAGAGTCTTCTCTTGTGTTGTTGGAAGAGGGTGTTTGCTATGACCAGTGCATTTTCTTGGCAAAACTGTATTAATCTTTGCCCTGCTTCATTCCATATTCCAAGGCCAAATTTGCCTGTTACTCCAGGTGTTTCTTGACTTCCTACTTTTGCATTCCAGTCCTCTATAATGAAAAGGGTATCTTTTTTATGTGTTAGTTCTAAAAGGTCTTGTAGGTCTTCACAGAACCATTCAATTTCAGCTTCTTCAGCATTACTGGTTGGGGCATAGACTTGGAATACGATGATATTGAATGGTTTGCCTTGGGAACAAACAGAGATCATTCTGTCATGTTTGAGATTGCATCCAAGTACTGCATTTCAGACTCTTTTGTTGACCATGATGGCTACTCCATTTCTTCTGAGGGATTCCTGCCCGCAGTAGTAGATATAATGGTCATCTGAGTTAAATTCACCCGTTCCAGTCCATTTTAGTTCACAGATTCCTAGAATGTCGATGTTCACTCTTGCCATCTCTTGTTTGACCACTTCCAATTTGCTTTGATTCATGGACCTGACATTCCAGGTTCCTGTGCAATATTGCTCTTTACAGCATCGGACATTGTTTCTATCACCAGTCACATCCACAGCTGGATATTGTTTTTGTTTTGGCTCCATCCCTTCATTCTGTCTGGAGTTATTTCTCCACTGATCTCCAGTAGCATATTGGGCACCTACTGACCTGGGGAGTTCCTCGTTCAGTATCCTATTATTTTGCCTTTTCCTACTGTTCATGGGGTTCTCAAGGCAAGAATACTGAAGTGGTTTGCCATTCCCTTCTCTAGCGGACCACATTCTGTCAGACCTCTCCACCATGACCCACCAGTCCTGGGTTGCCCCGCGGGCATGGCTTAGTTTCATTGAGTCAGAAAAGGCTGTGGTCTTCGTGTGATTAGATTGACTAGTTTTCTGTGAGTATGGTTTCAGTGTGTCTGCCCTCTGATGCCCTCTTGCAACACCTAGCATCTTACTTGGGTTTCTCTTACCTTGGGCGTGGGGTGTCTCTTCACGGCTGCTCCAGCAAAGCGCAGCTGCTGCTCCTTACCTTGGACAAAGGGTATCTCCTCACTGCCACCCTTCCTGACTTTCAACATGGGATAGCTCCTCTAGGCCCTCCTGTGCAGCAAGTACATATTATTTATGTAAAATATTTTAGGAGTTTCAAAGATAAAATCTGCTATTTCATTACAGTTTTTTATATATATATATATATAATTCTATGAATATATGTATTCATAGAATTTAGTGACACTTAAGCCCAAGTAACTTTATGTGTCTGTATACTTTGTATGTATGAACTATATATATATAGATATAGATATAGGCTTCCCAGGTGATGCTAGTGGTAAAAAACCCTCCTGCCAATTCAGGAGACACATAAAAGCCAGGTTCAATCCCTGGGTCAGCAAGATCCCCTGGAGGAGGGCCTGGCAACCCTCTCCAGTATTCTTCCCTGGAGAATCCCTTTGGACAGAGGATCCTGGAGGGCTATAGTCCAAAGGGTCGCAAAGAGTTGGATAACACTGAAGCAACTTAGCACGCACACAGGCACTAGGTATATTTATCTGTTCTCACATACCACAATATGACATAGATGTTCATACACACTACACATAATTCATGAACACATATTTGCTACATATTGGCATACATTATATGCACACAGGTGCAATCAAGTCTGTACATTCACACTTATCCATGTGTATACAGACATGGGCAACATAGCAATTCATTTAGTAGAATCTGTCCTTACTACTCTTCCCAACATTTAAAAAAGTTATAAAACTTATGTATGATCATTGCAAAAGTTTAAACATTAGGAAGGACACCGAGCTGAAAGAAAACCTTGTTTCCATCTGGCACGTGATTTCTGACAGCGTTTCCTCTTTTTTCCAGAGGGAGCTGCTACGTAACGGTGTCCTTGCAAACTTTTTATGTTTATTCACATAGGTAACATATTTGTTTGTTTAAAAGTAAATTGATTATATAGTTCATGTTTTTGTGACACCTGCTTTTTTAAACTTAATATGTCATAGATATGCACCGTCTAACGTGGTAGGTGAGTGAGAGCTCAGTTGGGTCCAACTGTTTGGGACCTCATGAACTGTAGTCCGCCAGGCTCCTCTGTCCATGGGATTTCCCAGACAGGAATACATGCCCTCCTCCAGGGGATCTTCGTGACTCAGGGGCTGAACCCAGGTCTCCTGCATCTCTTATATTGGCAGGTGGATTCTTTACACTGTGCCACGTGGGGAGATTGGGGTTTTGCAAACACTTGTTAGTCACGAAATATCAGAGCTGGGAAGCAGTGGCTATCATTAGGTGTTTCCTCTGACTTTATAGGCAGAAGCTCAGGGACATTAAAGAGGGCCAGCCACTGAGCCAGTTCCCAAACCCAGGTTTGCAGAGAGCCTATATAGTGATCTTTCTTCTAGAACAGCTGATGTTAGAAGGTACCAGAGAACATGAAACTGGTTCCAAAGCAAATGCTTATTTTATTAACTTTTTAAGACTTTATTTTTTTAAAGAGAAGTTTTGGGTTTATCACAAAATTAGAAGAAAGGTACAGGAATTTCCATATGCTGCCTACTCACACACCATGGCCTGTGCCATTATCAACATCCCCCACCAGGGTGGTACCTTTGTTATAATAAATGAACATCATCACCCAAAGTCCATAGTTCACGGTAAGGTTTATTCTTTTTTTTGCATAGTAAGGCTTTTGTTTTTTAATTTTTAAAGTTTTTAATGGAGGATAACTGCTTTACAATGCTGTGCTGGTTTCTGTTGCACAACAGCGTGAATCAGCTCTGTGTGTGCATAGGTCCCTTCTCTCCCGAGCCTCCCTCCCACCACCCCACCCTCTAGGTCAGCCCAGAGCCCTGAGCTGAGCTTCCTGTGCCATCCAGCGCTTCCCACAGCTCCTGTTCCACGCCTCGTGGCATGTATATGTCAGTGCCACGGCCCAGTTTGTCCCACCCTCCTCTTCCCCCGACCCCTGGTCCACACGCCCATTCTCTGCATCTGTGTCTCTGTTTCCGCCCTGTGAATAGGTTCATCTGTGGCATTTTTCTAGATTCCACATACATATTAGTGCATTCATTTATGAAGCTGCTGCTGGTAAGTTGCTTTAGTCATGGCCGACTCTGTGCGACCCCATAAGCGGCAGCCCAGCAGGCTCTCCCGTCCCTGGGATTCTCCAGGCAAGAACACTGGAGTGGGTTGCCACCTCCTTCTCTAGTGCATGAAAGTGAAAAGTCAAAGTGAAGTTGCTCAGTCGTGTCCGACTCTTCGCAACCCCGTGAAGTACAGCCTACCAGGCTCCTCCGTCCATGGGATTTTCCAGGCAAGACTGCTGGAGTGGGGTGCCATTGCCGTCTCCCATTTATGAAGCACCTCCCACAAAAGAGTAAATCAAAATGGGGATGATCCGGAGGGATGATGTGGGGTGGGAGGTGGGAGGGGGGTTCATGTTTGGGAGTTCATGTACACCCATGGCGGATTCATGTCAATGTATGCCAAATCCAATACAGTACTGTAAAGTAAAATAAATAAATAAAAAAATAAAGGAATCTCCACACTGTTCAGCAAAAAAAAAAAGAAAAAAATTTAAAATTCCGCACTCTTCACGTTTTTCTTCTTTCCGCACACATTTCTGCCCAAGCTTTCAAAGTTTAGTTCGAGATAGGAACAGACTTCCAGAGCAATAGGCGGAGGGAAAGGTCTTTGTTCTTGGTGTTATCCATTCAGTGGGCTTGGATACATAGATAATATGCATCATTGTAACATCCTGCAGAGTATTTTCACTCTACCGAGTCATCCATTTCCTGCCTAACCCCCACAACCACTGAGCCAATGGTGTTTATGTAGAAGCATGCTCCGGTTTATGTGACTAGCTCAATCTGGACCCAATTCTCTGGTCATTTGCCTCTTATAAGCTGGGAATCCTTGAAGGAGTACCCCAGGCAAGGTGGGCCTCAGTGTCATATTGTTCATACAAACAGGGCTGTTAACTGACTTGAAAGATGTTCTACTTACACATGTCCCTCAGTGAATGTTCATTTCATTTCCCCTTGCTTAGATAAACTTACGCACGTTGTTACAGTTTTAAAGATTTCTTGCTAATCTGTGGGAGAAGGCAATGGCACCCCACTCCAGTACTCTTGCCTGGAAAATCCCACGGTCGGAGGAGCCTGGTAGGCTGCAGTCCATGAGGTTGCTAAGACACGACTGAGCAACTGCACTTTCACTTTTCACTTTCATGCACTGGAGAAGGAAATGGCAAACCCACCCCAGGGTTCTTGCCTGGAGAATCTCAGGGGCAGGGGAGCCTGGTGGGCTGCCGTCTATGGGGTCGCACAGAGTCGGACGCAACTGAAGCGACTTAGCAGCAGCAGCAGCAGCCACCCCTGTACATTGCCCCCTGTTGTTATTCTTGTTGTTCAGTTGCTAAGTCAGGTCCGACTCTGCAATCCCATGGACTGCAGCATGCCAGGCTTCCCTGTACTTCACTACCAGAGTCTGCTCAAATTCACGTCCATCACATCCATTGATGCCATCCAACCATCTCCTCCTCTGCCGCTCCCCTCTCCTCCTGCCCTCAGTCTTTCCCAGCATCAGGATCTTTTCCAGTGAGTAGGCTCTCCACATCAGGTAGCCAAAGTATTGGAGTTTCAGCTTCAGCATCAGTCCTTCCAATGAATATTCAGGAGTGATTTCCTTTAGAATCAACTGGTTTGATATCCTTGAAGTCCAAGGGACCCTCAAGAATCTTTTCCTGCACCATAATTTGGAAGCATCTGTTCTTTGGCGCTCAGCTTTCTTTATGGTTCAACTCTCATATCTGAACAGGACTACTGGAAAAATCATAGCTTTGACTATGCAGACCTTCGTCCACAAAGTGACGTCTCTGCTTTTCAATATGCTGTCTACGTTTGTCACCACCACGTGTTACCTTGACTTTGTCTGAGTGCCAGGGGGTGGTGCTGCCTGCTCGAGGAAGGGGAATAACTCCAATCCCTGCCTCTGCCCCACAACTCTGCAGCACTCTCCCCCTCCCCCACCCCTGTTTCACATGAACCTCATGTTTCCTTCTCTCTGCAGACCTCTATCAACATAAGTTCATCAACTGTCATTTTATCAACGTCACCTTTCTGGAGCAGAAGGAGGGCTGCCATATGGACTTAGAGCAAGACAACGACTTCTTGATTTACCTCGTGAGCTTCCTTGGCAGTCTGTCTGTCTTGCCTGGGAACATCATTTCTGCCCTGCTCATGGACAGAGTCGGAAGACTCAAGATGATTGGTGAGTTGTCAGGGATGTCACGCCTGTGTTCTAGTGGGCTAGGGTGGAGGCTTAAGGTGGAGGAAAAGCTGTGGGATTTTCCTTTTTCTTTTTCAAGAAAACTCGCACAGGAAACCACGTAGGTAAGATGGATTCTGCTGGTATAGAACCAAGTCTGCAAAACCCCAGGGCACCTTGGAGATCTCTGAGATCCCTAGTCCAGGTCAGGCACAAACCTTCATGTCCTGATTCAGCAATTCTGTCACAGTTACGTATTCTATCAGTACTTCAGTAGGATGTTATATACGTCCGTGTACCCACTTTGTATTCCTCTTGGTGGAAAAATACACTAAAATGCTTTTAAATGAGCATCAGTTTCATTTGATGATCTTAGATGAATCTTGTTACTCTTTATTATTTAATAGTAATAACATTCTGGGCTTTGGAGTTGGACAGGCTCATGTTGGAATCCTGTCACTTAAAGACTGTTTGACTTTGGACATGTTCCTTTTCCTCTCTGGGCCTCGTTTTATAGATAAGTAGACTTATGATGAGCTGGCAGGGGTTTGTGAGAATTTAACACAATGCACCCAAAGCATCTCCTAGTGGTTCTAGGTTCTCATGTCTGCCTTGCTTCATTCTGCCAGATTTGCAGCAGTTTGTTACCAAAACACAAGCCAGGCATGGTGAGCAAGAAACAAAATATATATATACCCAGAGCCAGGGTAAACATGGGGCTTCCCAGGTGGCACTAGCGGTAAAGAGCCCACCTGCCAGTGGGAGATATGCAAATGATACGAGTTCAGTCCTTGGGTCGGGAGTGGGAGGAGGAGATGGCAACCCTCTCCAGTATTCTTGCCTGGAGAATCCCTTGAACAGAGGAGCCTGGCAGGCTACAGTCCGTGGGGTCATGAAAGAGCTGGACACGATTGAGCAACTGAGCACAGCACAGGGAAAATGTACACAGAAGAACATGGTCAAGGGGCTCCCCTTGTGGCTCAGTGGTAAAGAATCCGCCTGCCAATGCAGGAGACACGAGTTCGATCCTTGGTCCGGGAAGATCCCACGTGCCCTGTCCATGCGCCACAACTGTTTCGCTTGTGGTCTAGAGCCTGGGAGCCGCAGCTGCGGAAGGCTGTGCGCCTAGAGCCTGTGGTCTGAAACAAGAGAAGCCTCCGCAGTGAAAAGCCCTCTCACCGCAGTGAAGACCAGCCCCCGCTGTCGCAGCCAGAGAAAAGCGCACACAGCACCGGAGACTCAGCACAGCCAAAAATAAGTTAATAAGATTATGAACTGTCTCTTATACACATCTAGTGATTGAGCTGTGTCCTCTTCAGCGACAGTGTTCTGGTTAGACCCGAAACCGATGTGGGAAGGTGGTGGCTTATCAACCTCTGTGATGTCTGTGCCCAGCTCGGTGTCTGCCACTGAGTCATGGCTTAGTCACGCTGTGGGACTGCGAGAACCAGCAAAGATGACCTCTTTGCTGGGTGAGCTGGAAGCACCAAGTTTTTCAGCAGAAGGTCCTGCAGGGCGGCGTGGTGTCAGAGCCTGGCGGCTGGGAGTCAGCTGGCCGTGTCGGCCGGCACTGGCTTTGTGAGTCCGCACGACTTCCTCGACTGCTCTGAGATTCTCTTCCACGATGGTTAAAATAATACCTCTGTTTGCTCCAGTGAGAGTAAGTGTGTGACACTTCTGCCACTGGCCCTTTTTTTAAACTTTGGAAATATTAGTATGTAAGGAGCTAGACAAATAGCATGTTTCAAGCAGTCTCTGTCGGTCTGTGTAATAACAATATAGAGAAGAAAAACAGTTGACTGAAGCCATACATTTTTACTTGGCATTTGAACTAAATCACTTGGAGTGGCTCTGACAGGTCTATTTTTATGGGAACTCCCCCTTCCTCAACAATTTTGGAGAAGAAAAGAGCAGTCTTCATACAAGAAGGTGAATTTTTTTTTAGCGATTTATTTGTTCATTTTTGGCGGCGCTGGGTCTTTGTTGCTGCACACGAGGCATCAGGGTCTGGGGTCTGCTCCCTAGTCGCGATGCACAGACTTCTCATGGCAGTGGTTCCTCTTGGTGCGGAGCGCGGGCCCTAGGATGCTGGGCTTCAGTAGCTGCGGCACGTGGGCTTAGATGCTCCATGGTTTGGGGATCTTTCTGGACCAAGGATCGATTCAGTCTCCTGCACTGGCAGGCAGATTGTTTACCACTGAGCCACCAAGGAAGCTCTGTCATAAGGCATTGAATGCAGTTCCCTGTCCTATGCAGTAGGACCTTGTTTATCCGTTCTGTATATGATAGCTTCAGGTAAGTAATATTTTTCTTAGTTTAAACATTCACTTCTTTGTTTATTTTATTTTCCGCGATGCTGGGTCTTTGCTGCTGCACGCGGGCTCGCTCTAGCTCTGGCACGCAGGGGCTACTCTCTAGCTGTGTGCATGGCCTTCTCGTTGCAGTGCCTTCTCCTGTGGCAGGGCATGGTCTCTAGGGCCCGAAGACTCCATAGTTGTGATGGAAAAGTTTAGTTGCCCTGAGGCACGTGGGGTCTTCCTGCACCAAGGACTGGTCCCATGTCCCCTGCGTGGGCAGGTGGATTCTTAGCCACTGCACCACCAGGGAAGTCCCCAGGAAGTGAATTGCTATCACAGGTCTTTTAAGTCCTAGGGTTGAATAGTGAATGCTGTGTCACCTCCTGGAGTAGCTGAAAGAGTTCTTGGGAGAGGAGGATGGATGAAGGGTTGGGGGCAGGGTGGGGGGGGTGCCCTTGTGAACAAGAATGGACCACCCCCCTCAACCAAGGGCGCAGGGAGGGCTGAGCACAGGGAACAGGCGGGGCAGGGAGAGAGCACATATCCTTTCCTTCTCCACGGAGTCTCTTCTTATCATCATGAATGTATCCCAGCTGAAAATAAAGTTCTCCAATGCTAACTGGTCATACTCCCCAAACTGGATATATGCAGCTAATATTTACCATTCATCGTTCTTTATATGTTGTTCAGTCACTCAGTCATGTTCAGCTCTTTGTGATCCCATGGATTGCAGCATTCCAGGCTTCCCTGTCCTTTACCATCTCCTGGAATTTGCTCAAACTCTTATCCATTGAGTCAGTGATACCATCCAGCTGTCTCATCCTCTGTCGTCCCCTTCTCCTCCTGCCTTCAAGCTTTCCTAGCATCAGGGTCTTTTCTAATGAGTCAGTTCTTTCCATCAGGTGGCCAAAGTATCGGATCTTCAGCTTCAGCATCAGTCTTTCTAATGAATATTCAGGGTTGATTTCCTTTAGGATTGACTGGTTTGATCCCCTTGCTGTCCAAGGAACTCTCAAGAGTCTTCTCCAGCACCACAGTTCAAAAGCATCAATTCTTTGGCGCTCAGCCNAAGTATCGGATCTTCAGCTTCAGCATCAGTCTTTCTAATGAATATTCAGGGTTGATTTCCTTTAGGATTGACTGGTTTGATCCCCTTGCTGTCCAAGGAACTCTCAAGAGTCTTCTCCAGCACCACAGTTCAAAAGCATCAATTCTTTGGCGCTCAGCCTTCCTTATGGTCCAGTTCTCACATCCGTACATGACTACGGGAAAAAACATAGCTTTGAGAATATGGACCTTTGTCTTTATATTTTCATCTTTTGCTAATGTCTATTTCATTTCTGAGCAAGATTGTTAAAAGCTCATACAGTGTTCTTTTTGTATGTTTAGAAAAAGGTCTGGTGTACAGAGTATCAACTGCTATATTCTCAGGGCCCAGTACCTACCAGGTACTCAATTAATGTCTCAGTGTGATGTGGAGTGACCTGTTTTGAAATTGCCTTTCCCAAGACCCTCGGACAACCCCCCAGTCAAGTCTGCTGGAGCATCATTTATCCTGCTTACTCTGCCACTGTGCCCTCTTCAGGCCAGAATTGTGCCTTGTTAACAGCAGAGAAGACGTTTTTCCTGATGAGCCCATTATTTCTCACTTATTCAATTTAATAAACATTAATTTGTCCAGAACAGTTTTCCACCAGGCTGTGTGATCAGCAATAGGAATACGATGCTAATTGAGACAGACAACATCCCTGTGCTTAAGGAACAATGATCTGTTGGAGAGATAAACATAAACTAGAAATTTCATTCAACTAACACTTAGGAAGTGCTTATTAGAGGTCAGATTTTGTTTCAGGCATTTTGTAAATATTAATATATTTAACCTTCACCATAACCCTGTGATGGGGAAAGTGAGACAGCTCAGGGAGGTTAAGTGTCTCACTCAAGGTCACACAGGGGCAGCTGGGGTTGACCTCAGGCCTCTCCAAAACAAGGGGAATAAGGACTAATGATGAGAATAGAAGAACTGGGGACCAGAGGGATCTATAGTGGAAAGACTCCTAAAGGAAGTTAGCCTTGAATATTCATTGGAAGGCGGCCTGTTGCTGAAGCTGAAACATCAGTACTTTGGCCACCTGATGTGAAGAGCCAGCCCACTGGAAAAGACCCCAATGCTGGGAAAGATTGAGGGCAGAAAGAGAAGAGGGGGACAGAGCATGAGATGGTTGGGTGGCGTCACTGACTCGATGGACATGAGTTTGAGCAAGCTCCGGGAGATAGTGGAGGACGGAACAGCCTGACAGGCTACAATCCAGTGAGTGGGGGTGGGAGGGGGAGTCTCAAAGAGTCAGATGTGACTTAGCAACTGAGCAACAGCAATGGTTCCCTATCACTTGATTTCTTTGATAATATTTTGTGTTCAATAAACATTGTACACCAAAGCCCATGGCTGGCCACTTTGAGCAGTGCATGCATGTTGATACAGTTCTTCAGGGCACTTGTGGTCCAGTAGATAGCAATCTCCTTCCCCTCTAGTTCTCTCTTCACTGTTGGAAAGAGGTTAGCATGCTACCCAGTCACAGCCCTATCCCTCCCCAGAATCAGCAGAATGCAGGTGGACAGTTACCATTCCCCAGCTCGTCAGCAGGGTTTGGCATTAGTCTTAGCGGCTCCGGGTCTGATGGCGAGGCTCTGGGCAGAGGCCTCCTCCCTAACCCCCAACCAGGGAAGCACTTGCAGGGGAGGCCAGACCAGCCTTCTGATTCCTTGGCAACCTAAAGAACTCCCTCCTCCAGGCTCCTGATCCCTGGTGGGGACTCCTCTCTGTTTCCCAGCTGGTTGGTTGGGACCTGCTTCTTTCCTTCCTTTCTGCCAACTATTCCCACCACATTTCCAGACACACTCTTGATCCCTGCCTTGCACCCACTCAGGACTTCCCCAGCTATTCCGGGCTGGATATATTGAATTTGGGTAGGATGTGACATAGCCTTCATTGAAGGGAATCTCTTGTCATTAACTGTATCACCCAGAGTCCTGGTGGGAAAAGGAATTCACCCAAGATAGTTCTGGTGAAGACTGTATGATGGAGCAGCATTTAAACATGTGGGCAAGGTTATGGGGATAGATGAGGTTGATGAGACACCCAGATACTAGTGACAGTGGGCAGCAGGCTCTGTCTCCAGGGACAGAGGGAGGAAAGAGCAGTAACTGAATCCAGGGAGAGCTAGAACCAAGGAAGAAGGGGCATCCAGGAGAAACTATAGTCCTGGAGGGATGTAACATTTGCCCCCAAAAGGGCTTATAAAGCAGGCTGGGAACTAGCATGAAATACCCCGAGCCTTTTCTCCTTGCAACTGGCAAGGGAGCCAGCCACAGGCATGCCATCCACAGGGGTTAGCTTCCTGGGGCACAGGGGGGAGGGTAGCTTAGATATCTGGGATGCAGGTGGCATACATAGGAATGCGCAGCAGGGCTCTTGGTGCAGTGTTCTTCTGTAGCCAGTGTCCAGTCAAACTTGAGCTCCATAAGAATGGAGTCTTTAAAAAAAAAGATGATTGCCTATGCTCTGTGACAGCCTGGAGGCGTGGGATGGGGAGGGAAGTCGGGGGAGGTTTAAGAGGGAGAGGACATACGTATGCCTGTGGCTGATTCGTGTTGATGTATGGCAGTAACTGTCACTGTATTGTAAAGTAATTATCCTTCAATTAAAAATTAAAGGGCTTCCCTGGTGGCTGCATTGGAAACATCCCTTGGAGAAGGCAAAGGCTACCCACTCCAGTATTCTGGCCTGGAGAATTCCATGGACAGTCCATGGGGTTGCAAAGGGTCAGACAAGACTGAGCAACTTTCACTTATACTGCTGGCTCAGCTGGTAAAGAATCTGCCTGCAACATGGGAGTCCTGGGTTTAAAAATTTTTTTAAAATTTCATTGATTTATTTGTTTTTGGCTGCACTGGTCCTTGCTGCCGCGCCGGCTCATCTCTAGGTGCGGCGAGGGGGAGCTCCCCTCTTGTTGCGGAGCTCGGGCTCTAGGGCGACAAGCTTCAGTATTTGTGGCTCCCGGGGGCTCTGGAGCAGCAGCTCAGTTGCCCTGTGGCCTGTGGGAGCTTCCTGGGATCAGGGATTGGATCTGTGCCTCCTGGACTGGCAGGCGGATTTGTTACCACTGAGCCATCAGGGAAGTCCCAAGAATGGAGTCTTTGACACTGATGAATTTCAGGCACCTTAGGAAGTCTGGCATATAATAGTTTCTCAACTAATATCCACCCTCTCTGCCTTGTCTTCAGTTACTCTGGGCTGGACGGTACTCAGTTCAGTTCAGTTGCTCAGTCGTGTCAGACTCTTTGCAACCCCATGAACCGCAGCATGCCAGGCCTCCCTGTCCATCACCAACTCCCAGAGTCCACCCAAACCCATGTGCATAGAGTCGGTGATGCCATCCAGCTATCTCATCCTCTGTCGTCCCCTTCTCCTCCTGCCCTCAATCTTTCCCAGCATCAGGGTCTTTTCAAATGAGTCAGCTCTTCGCATGAGGTGGCCAAAGTATTGGAGTTTCAGCTTCAACATCAGTCCTTCCAGTGAACACCCAGGACTCCTTTAGGATGGACTGGTTGGATCTCCTTGCAGTCCAAGGGACTCTCAAGAGTCTTCTCCAACACCACAGTTCAAAAGCATCAATTCTTCGGCGCTCAGCCTTCTTCACAGTCCAACCCTCACATCCATACATGACCACTGGACAGTACTGGGGAGGGAGAATTTCGAAATCCTTCCTGGGGGCTCATTCTGGTGACATGACCCATGCAGAAGGCTCTAATTCCATGGCCGGGGTGCCAGGTAGGTGTCCAAGCTGTGCTCTTCGTGTGTGGAGATGAACCTGCTTTTGCAGGTGTTGTCTGACATGGGTTTCGTGTTTCTTTCTCCTCTGATATCCCTGGGCAGGTGGCTCCATGCTCATCTCGGCCGTCTGCTGCTTCTTCCTGTTTTTCGGCAACAGTGAGTCCGCGATGATCGGCTGGCAGTGCCTGTTCTGCGGGACCAGCATTGCCGCCTGGAACGCGCTGGATGTGATCACGGTGGAGCTGTATCCCACCAACCAGAGGTCAGCTCCCCTCTGCGCTTCCCTATGGAACTTGCTTGGGCTCCTTTGGCCAAGAGTCAGCCTGCCACGAGATCCTCCACCACGGCCGTCTTGGTCTTCTTGGNTGCTGGCTCAGCTGGTAAAGAATCTGCCTGCAACGTGGGAGTCCTGGGTTTAAAAATTTTTTTAAAATTTCATTGATTTATTTGTTTTTGGCTGCACTGGGTCCTTGTTGCCGCGCCAGCTCGTCTCTAGGTGCGGCGAGGGGGAGCTCCCCTCTTGTTGCGGAGCTCGGGCTCTAGGGCGACAAGCTTCAGTATTTGTGGCTCCCGGGGGCTCTGGAGCAGCAGCTCAGTTGCCCTGTGGCCTGTGGGAGCTTCCTGGGATCAGGGATTGGATCTGTGCCTCCTGGACTGGCAGGTGGATTTGTTACCACTGAGCCATCAGGGAAGTCCCAAGAATGGAGTCTTTGACACTGATGAATTTCAGGCACCTTAGGAAGTCTGGCATATAATAGTTTCTCAACTAATATCCACCCTCTCTGCCTTGTCTTCAGTTACTCTGGGCTGGACGGTACTCAGTTCAGTTCAGTTGCTCAGTCGTGTCAGACTCTTTGCAACCCCATGAACCGCAGCATGCCAGGCCTCCCTGTCCATCACCAACTCCCAGAGTCCACCCAAACCCATGTGCATAGAGTCGGTGATGCCATCCAACTATCTCATCCTCTGTCGTCCCCTTCTCCTCCTGCCCTCAATCTTTCCCAGCATCAGGGTCTTTTCAAATGAGTCAGCTCTTCGCATGAGGTGGCCAAAGTATTGGAGTTTCAGCTTCAACATCAGTCCTTCCAGTGAACACCCAGGACTCCTTTAGGATGGACTGGTTGGATCTCCTTGCAGTCCAAGGGACTCTCAAGAGTCTTCTCCAACACCACAGTTCAAAAGCATCAATTCTTCGGCGCTCAGCCTTCTTCACAGTCCAACCCTCACATCCATACATGACCACTGGACAGTACTGGGGAGGGAGAATTTCGAAATCCTTCCTGGGGGCTCATTCTGGTGACATGACCCATGCAGAAGGCTCTAATTCCATGGCCGGGGTGCCAGGTAGGTGTCCAAGCTGTGCTCTCCGTGTGTGGAGATGAACCTGCTTTTGCAGGTGTTGTCTGACATGGGTTTCGTGTTTCTTTCTCCTCTGATATCCCTGGGCAGGTGGCTCCATGCTCATCTCGGCCGTCTGCTGCTTCTTCCTGTTTTTCGGCAACAGTGAGTCCGCGATGATCGGCTGGCAGTGCCTGTTCTGCGGGACCAGCATTGCCGCCTGGAACGCGCTGGATGTGATCACGGTGGAGCTGTATCCCACCAACCAGAGGTCAGCTCCCCTCTGCGCTTCCCTATGGAACTTGCTTGGGCTCCTTTGGCCAAGAGTCAGCCTGCCACGAGATCCTCCACCACGGCCGTCTTGGTCTTCTTGGCGTTCGATGGACCAAATTCTCCTGGGTTGTTGAGTTTCTCTTGCCCAGAGGCTGGCATAGGCCTGGAGTTGGGAAGGCTAAGGCTTGACAGAGTAGGTTGGATGGCAGATGTAAAGGACCAGCGCAAACCTTGTCCAGGAGAGAGGAGCCAGGGCTAAACCTAGGTATGTGCCGTCCAAGGGGAGGTGAGAACAGACATGCCAGTGGGAAATGAAGGAGAAAGGGGAGGAGCTGGGCAGACAAAGGGTGGAGCAGAAATAAAGGTGGCCTGAGGCGCGACGGTTAGGACATTTTCAGAGAATGTGGCAGGAATGCCCAGCGTTTAATTTTCTTTCGTGCACACCCTTTAGGGAGAGGTCTGTTTTAAAGGCATAGAGTCAAAGCCCATTGCTTAGCAGGTAATTTCTTCTCATGGAGGGAGAACTTTTTTCTTCTGTGGATTTTTTCTTTATTTAATAGATAAGTTACACAGAAGGGTAAAATCAGACAGAGCAAAAAAAAGATTACAATGAAAAGTTCAGTCTTTCTTCCACCATAGGCTGCTGGCTCCTCTCTCAGAAGCGGCAATTACTACCAGTTTCTCGTGTATTCATTAGGAATATTCTTTGCATAAATAGGAATGCATATGTGTATGTGTTTGTGTGTTTTGTTTCCATCTTTGTGTATATGTTACCATCCCCCCTTTTAAAGCCAAGATGAGAACATGCCATGTTATGCCATTCTATGCCATGCTTTATTTTCACAGGTATATATTTTGGAGATTGTTCCATATTACTTTCTCAGTATTTTAAGTAGATTCATAGTATGTGGAGAGGGGATTTTTCAGGACTGCATGTGAGTGGCTCTTGGGCCAGAAATGAGTGTGAAGTGGTGTGGAAGGCAAGTAAATGCAATTCTGCTGAAAATAATGATATGCCCAAGACAATTGATGACAGAGGTATTGGATTACAGGTAGCTATGGAAAAGCACAGAATATTATATTTGAAACCTCTTCTGTTAATCAAAGAACTTCTATTACAAAAAATAAGAGATGGAAAGTTATCATTGTTTCAGTGATATATGATTTTAAATCCAGGGAACCTAAGGGAATTAAACAGGAGAGTAATAGAAGCAATAAAATGGTCAATAATAAAACTGACAAGAATTTATAGATCTTAAAAAAGATCAAATATTAAAAATAAAATGAAATTCATTTAATATTGGAAGAAATCATAAAATATTTCAGAATCCATTTGATGAGAATACTGAAAAGCTTATGTGAAGAAATCATAAAACTTTACTGAGAGATATAAAATAAGACTTAAATATATGTCAATATGTATCTAAGAAGATTTAATCTTACAAAAATGTTAAGTATTTTTTAGCATTTGAAGCATTCATTCACAACTCTATGAGATTTTTTTTTCCCACCCTGGGAAACTGAAAAAAAAAATGTGGAGAAATACACATGTGAAAATACCCCCCAAAATTCTGAAAACAAAAAGACTGGGGTCGGGGTTGGCAAAAATGGATAAAGGTGAAGTGTTGTATGGTTATAGGAAAAATGTTAAAAGAATTTAAATTAAAAAAATATATATATATTCTTTATAAACGTGTGGTATGAAATAGAGACAGTTTGCTTAATTTGGGGAGGACTAGTGCTCAGTCCCCCAAAATTCTGAAAACAAAAAGACTGGGGTCGGGGTTGGCAAAAATGGATAAAGGTGAAGTGTTGTATGGTTATAGGAAAAATGTTAAAAGAATTTAAATTAAAAAATATATATATATTCTTTATAAACGTGTGGTATGAAATAGAGACAGTTTGCTTAATTTGGGGAGGACTAGTGCTCAGAACATGGGCTGCTAAGGTGGCTCAGTGACTTGGAAAGAAAGCTATGACAAACCTAGATAGCATATGAAAAACCAGAGACGCTGCTTTGCTGACAAAGGTCTGTATAGTCAAGGCTATTGTTTTTCCAGTAGTCATGTATGGATGTGAGAACTGGACTATAATGAAGGCTGAGTGCCGAAGCATCAACTGATGCTTTTGAACTGTGGTGCTGGAGAAGACTCTTGAGAGTCCCTTAGACTGCAAGAAGATCCAACCAGTCTATTCTGGAGATCAGTCCTGGGTGTTCTTTGGAAGGACTGATGCTAAAGCTGAAACTCCAGTACTTTGGCCACCTGCTGTAGAGAGCCAACTCATTGAAAATGACCCTGATGCTGGAGAAGATTGAAGGCAGGAGGAGATGGGGACAACAGAGGATGAGATAGTTGGATGGCATCACCGACTCAATGGACATGAATTTGAGCAAGCTCCAGGAGGTGGTGAAGGACAGGAAAGCCTGGGGTACTGCAGTTCATGAGGTCGCAAAGAGTCAGACATGACTGAACGACTGAAGGACAACCAATTCAGGAGACACATGAGTCAAGGGTTTGACCCCTGGGTTGGGAAAATCCCCTGGAGAAGGAAATGGCAACCCAATCCAGTATTCTTTCCTGGAAAGTTCCAATAGTGCTTAGAACATTGTCTCTGTACATAAATGGAGTCAGAAGACAATTGATGGCTAACAGTAGTTATCACTGGGAAGTGTGGTGAATACCAATTAGGATTAGGTTCTGCCATGAGTGAGAGGCTCCAGATATTAGTAACTGCAGACGTAGGAAGATAGGAACTGCGGGCTCTTTTTATCTTGTTTGTTCCTCTTTCATGACCTCAGTCATGTTCTGCAGTGAGACCATCTCCATCCCAGGAAGCAGGATGGAAGGAAAAAGGACTCTTTAAAAACAAAGCAAAACAAACCTTGTTATTTTATATTGGAGTATACCCACTCCAGTATTCTTGGGCTTCCGTGATAGCTCAGTCAGTAAAGAGCCTGCCTGCAATGTGGGAGACCTGGGTTTGACCCCTGGGTTGGGAAGATCCCCTGGAGGATCCCTGGAGGAGGGCATGGCAACCCACTCCAGTATTCTTGCCTGGAGAATCCCGTAGACAGGGGAGTCTGGCCGGCTACAGTCCATGGGGTCACAAAGAGTCAAACACGACGGAGTGACTAAGCACACAGCACATAGCCAATTAGCAATGCTGTGATCATTTCAAATGAATGGCAAAGGGACTCAGCTATTCATTTACGTGTATCCATTCTCCCCCAAATGCCCCTCCCATCGAGACTGCCACATGACATCGATCAGAGTTCCCTGTGCTATGTAGTTGAAAAAGACCACTCTTGACATCTCTTAAGGAAGTTTCTCAGGAACTGCCCCTTGTACTTATATCCTATTGGCTTAAACTTACTCACATGGCTAGGCTTGGAAGCACAGGAGTCTGGGAAATATAGTCTTATATCCGGAGATCTGCTATTTAGGCAGAACTGTTTTTGCCATAAGAAGGTAGAAGAGTTATTAATGGGGAACACGTACACTTTCTGCTTCATCCTTTTTCATTCTTGCAATATGTCACAATACTCAGGTACTTGTGTGCATGCTAAGTTGCTTCAGCTGTGTTTGATTCTTTGTGACCCCATGGAAGCAGCCTGCCAGGCTCCTCTGTCCATAGGATTCTCCAGGCAAGGACACTGGAGTGGGTTGCCATGCCCTCCTCCATGGGATCTTCCTGATCCAGGGATCAAACCTGCCTCTCTTATGCCTCCTGCATTGACAGGTGGGTTCTTTACCACTAGCGCCACCTGGGAAGCCTGTGAACAACTCAAGTTGGAAGGAAATACTCCAAAATGTTAATAATGGTGATTCCTTTCAGTGGTGAAGTTACAAATTCTTGCATCTTTATGTTATTCTGTATTTCCAAATTAGACTAAAATAAGGGCTTCCCTGGAATGTGGGAGACCCGGGTTCGATTCCTGGGCTGAGAAGATCCCCTGGAGAAGGAAATGGCAAACCACTCCAGTACTCTTGCCTGGAGAATCCCATGGAGGGAGGAGCCTGGTAGGCTACAGTCCATGGGGTTGCAAAGAGTCAGACACGACTGAGTGACTTCACTTCACTTCACTTCAAGAATGTGCTACTTTGATATTTAGGGAAAAAAAAATTCCCTCCCACACCTTCACTATATTTCTTCTTCTTCTTCTTCTTCTTCTATTTTTTTTTTTTTTGCTTGAGGGATTCACTCCAACAGGGTTTTTTTTTTTTTTTTGAAAAAACTTTTTATTTTGTGTTGAGGTAGAAAAGAATGTGTTGATTAGAAAACAATGTTGTAGTTTCAGGTGAACATCAAAGGGACTCAGCCATACTTACACGTGTGTCCATTCTCCCCCAGACTTCCCTCCCATCCAGGCTGCACTCTACTTCTTTAACAAGGGAAAGGAAGAACCCAGTCCCACACATCTAAGGAGGTCTAGTTTGTATCCTCCAGAATGGTTTACTTTCTCCTTCTTTTACAGGGCAACAGCCTTTGGCATCCTCAATGGATTATGCAAATTTGGCGCCATCCTGGGAAACACCATCTTCGCGTCTTTTGTCGGGATCACCAAAGTGGTCCCCATCCTTCTGGCGGCCACTTCCCTCGTTGGGGGTGGCCTGATTGCTCTTCGACTGCCGGAGACTCGGGAACAGGTCCTGATGTGAACCACCTGCTGGGGAAAGGAAATGTTGGAAGAACCCCGTCTGGGAACCTCAACCGTGCCCTCACTTCCTGTCTGTCACTGTCTGGCGGACGCCTGGATAGCGCAGGAGGGAAAGTTGAACTTGTGACCCCTAGCTTAACGCTGTCTGTATGTCTGTAACTCAGGTGACTGACTTGGGGGTTTCCTGAGCTGTCCTCCCGTAGAACCCCAGAACTCCATGCTCGGCTCCTAGTGTCCCCAGCCAGGGGGAGAACGCCCCCCAGTAGGAGCACAGACTAAGCGAGGGGTGTGTATTTCTGGAAGTGAGGTACAAGGACTTTCTTGCATTTCAAAATGAACTTGAGAAACACTCACGTTCCTCCGTAAAGTTCCTCGGAGCCCAAGGACTTAACAAATGGACTTGGTGGGCAAGTTGAGTCATCATCTGAATACTGACGTACATATGATACATATATTTTTGCAGTTAAAGTGTCACTTCTCACAGTTTCCATTTGAAAATTGGCACAATAGCATTGAAGATACTCTGATATAGGAAACCAAATATTTGAGCAATATCTGTAGAAATCTGTGTTACCCCCCCTCCAAGAGTCCTAAGTTTTCCATGATGATTAGGGGGTAAATTGAAGAATAATATTTATTCCTATTTTGATCTAGTCAAAAACACTTAAGGGGATAGGCATTCTTTAAGCTGACTTTGTACATAATTGTCTTTGGGTTTCATTTGCAGAAATGGTGTCTGCAAATATTTGCCAGCATTTAGCCATATTTGGAGAGGAGTTGGTGTTTGAGATCCCAGGAAATTGGGGCTGATGGAGTAAAGTGCAAGCACAATTTCTTATAGCCATTTAACTTGCTTCAGGAGCTCACATAGCGCTGTTCGTTTCATTCTGGCTCTTTTCTTCTTGTGGAGGAGGAGTTATTTCCTCTCTTACACAGACTGCTGGTGAAACACAAGCTCACCATCGTCCATCCTGGCATTTGATGTGCCTGCTCACCTAGAAGCAACACAGGAAGTGTTCCGTGGCTCCTGCCATCTTCTTTGGGCAAGAATGAGATGCTGCGGGCATGAGAGATGGAGGGTGGGTGGGGATATGCAGCTGCAGGCCTTCAAAGTGTAAACTTGGCAGTGAAACACGATCTGTGTTTATTGTAACGGTCAGATCCGTGAAAATCTACTCTGTGTGTCTCAGTTGTGCTTCTTTTTGAAGCAAACATTGGCATGGGAGTTGGGGAGCACAGGATTGTCATATATGTTTTTGTTCAGTCCTCACAAGGAACACTCTCCTGAGATCTAGTATGAAACGTGAGTGGGGGTGGGGTGGCGGTGGGGAGAGGAACTCAGGACAAACTGCTTTGGTAAAGGTCAGTAATAGATTGAAGTCTTGAATCCATTGAAAAAGAACAACTATTTCACCCATCAGAACTGTCTTGCATGGAAGGGACTGTGAGCTATAAGCCCTCGGTCCCTGGAGGTGAACCCTGAGGCCAGATGGACCTCAGTCTGCAAGAACGAGGCCTTGATTTGTGATGCTTTCAATTCTATAAAGTGCCAGGCTTTTGCTACCAGAAACCTCAAAAATTTAAAGAAGAATAAAGATGGCTGCATTGAGTGTATTTTCTGTTTTGGAGAAACACTTAGGCCCCGTGATAGCTTCCAGCCATCCTTCGGTTATTCTCTGGAGTAGAAGGTGGAGAGGAGAAAGAGTAAATTCCTGGCACCTCTCTATCCTGGATCTGAGATCAGTTTTAATGATGAAAAGGTTTTCTTTGCTTCTCTTGTCCGCTGATAATTGAATCACCTTTTTTGTTTTTCTGTACAGGGAAGAAAGACGCATCAACTCTGGTTTGATATCCTGACTCCCCCAAATGTGTAAATGTATCATTGTGTATTAGTGTTTTTCTCAGTTTGTTACAGGAGTTACCTAACATCAGTGCTACATCAATAATGAGAGGATCAATGTAACATAGCTGTAATATACTTGCTTGTGATACAAAATACACTGGCTAGGTTCATAAAAGAGAATGGTGTAAACTGGGATTACTACGTCCCTTATGACATGATTTTTCAGTGGGATAGTACAATTCGATGAATAGTTACTGCTTGAGAAATTTATAAGGCAGCAAAAGCCTGCATTTCTAGTTAGGATGGATCTTGTAAATCTAAAGCCTGATTCATTTTTGAGCGCTGGGATGGCTGCGACGATTTGGGGTAAACTCCATTTGATTCCCAAGTTCTCAACTCTGCATTATCCTTATGGCTCCATACACCAACCGTCTAGCCAACCAAGGGCAATTCCCATCCCATCTATCACCCAGGCCTTTGGAAAGGTACAGCCATGCTCTGCAGACTTTTCCCATGCAAAATTGTCTGGCACTGGGACCTGGCCACTTCTTAAATGCTGTCACTCCTGCTGAGATAAATGCATCTTTAAAAATAGTCCCTTTGGCAGGTCACTGGGGGATAATGTACAGCATTCCTGGCCAGGCGCTTCTTTTTCGTTTCACATTCTACCCTGAGAAACTCCCTATGGCATTCGTGGAGAATCAGAAGGATGAGGCTGTGCCTCGTTGAGCAAATCTGTTCGCAGTTCATGATGTACTTTTATGATGCCCAGGTTGGGAGGAGTTGCTTTTAATGGTCTCGGCTGTATTGCGTCATCTCTTGATGCTGATTTCTCAATCTTCTGTTTTACTGGAAATAAATAGTGAGAGGGGTGTGCCTACTTGTGACGTATAGCACACAACCCTGAGGTCATGTAATACATAATCTCTTTCCCAGGGTTTCCTGGCACCTTGTATTAGTTCATTAAAAATAATAATAAAAGTAATTGTAAACAAGCCTTAAAGAACTGAGACTAAAGATTATTTCTAGACTCTGAAGTCTCTTCTGGAATCTTTGATTGATTGGATGTGCTGACAGGATGCTGACAACCATTCCCTTCTTATGTTGCATATGGGGACCTTGAGAGGTTCAATGAAGTGAGTTGCAAGTTGGTCTAGCTCTGGACTAATTGCTCACTGACATATTACTACAGAGTCTCCCATAGTCTTCGAGGAATGGGAAAATATGACCAACACTTACCTGGGACCATTCACTGCAAGTCCACTTGATTGCTTTACCTAGAATAAGTGGAAGGACCAGTATAAATTTTAGTGTGTATTCATGGACACACAGGCTCCAGCCCTGGGTCGGTAAGATTGGTAAGATTGCCTGGAGAAGGAAATGGCCACCGGAGCCAGTGTTCTCGCCTGGAAAATAACATGGAAAGAGGAGCCTGGCGGGCTACAGCCCACGGGGTTGCAGAGTTGGGCATAACTGAGTGACCGAGCAAGCATGCATTCACTGATTCATTTTGTTTATTCAAATCCTTACTTAGCCCCTACTGTGTGCCAGTCTCCACACTCAGTTCTGGGGATGCAGAACTGAAAGCCATGGCAGTGTGGCTGCTTTGTAATCTGATTATTGGGAGCAGACTCCTGCCTTTCAGCTGCTCAGTTTTCAGTGCTGTTTCCATCATCAAGGCTGCCTCATTGACTGAGATGGCACCGGCCCTCACATCCACAGTTCAGTGGGAAGCAGAAGGAAGGGCAATAGGCGAAGGGGCCACACTTCCCAGCTGGGGCAGCCTTTCTTGGACCTGCTCTCATGGATGCCCCTTCTGGTTGCTTCCACAAGTATATCATGGACTTCCCTTTATTGCAGGGGAGGCTGGGAAATGCCACCTTTACCCAGGAACATTGCCATCTGTCCTCCAAATTGAAGATCTTGGCACTAAGGGAGAAAAAGAGAAAGGAGAGGTGGACAATGCTTCTTAAAACTTAGCATGTGTCAGAATCACCTGGGGGCGGGGGGCGGTGGCTAAAACTCACACTGCTGGGCCCCACCCCATCTGGGGTGGGATCTGAGAATTTGCATTTTTAACCAACTCCCAGGTGGTGTGGATGGCCTCAGTCCTTGGATGGCATTTTGAGCAGCATCAACAATCTGCCAATTTGATTTGTTGGAGAAGTTCTGTTGTACCGATCATTTAAAACTTGCCCAAATCAGAAAAACTCACAGAAGTAGAAGCCATGAAAAAATGGTTACCATTGTCCTCAAGTTCAGGGACAGTCAGCTGGGGGCAGTGCATTAGTAACTGATGGGTGTCCATGGAGCTCTGGCTAGATATGGACTTGATCAGCGACAGTCAACCTGAACTTGGCATGGAAATATCTCTAGAAAAAGGCGAAGAGATTTCTTTAGAAAAGAGAAAGACTGATATGAGGAATTCCTCCACTTAGACCTCATCCAACACGTGTTTGCAGAATGGTTATGTGTGTCCCATGCTCTACAAGGGCCCCACATGTAAGTGATTGTCCCCATGTTCAAAGTCTGGGCTTTTGCGGGTAGCTGAGTCATGCTTCGGCACAGCCCTAAGAACTGTGTGGAAATAAATCACATGAAGCCTTTGCATTTGAGGCAAGCTTAAAACACATTTTATTTAATTTGCAGAAGCACGGTGGGGAGATTAATGTGCATAGCTTTTGTGGCAGCACTGAAGCTTCTGAAAAGGTTAATGATGAGCTGAAACAAATTCTAGAGCTACCCACAAAAGTAAATGGAGAAGTAAATGGTGCTGTATCGCTGTTAATTACAGGATGAACGAGATGTGCTCAGCAGTCTGGTAGTAACACATTCTGGGAGGTTCACGCCATGAGCTGGGCAGGGAGGACTCTTCACCATGTCCCCTGAAGAGACATGCTTGGTTATCCATTCATTTCTGGCCCCGCTGGCTTCAAATGTCTTCGAATTTCAGGGACCATAAATATGTACTCCTCTGGAAACTACAGTTCTTTCAGGAGATACCCCCCACACCACATTTGGTCATTTGGCTAGATAGGGAGGTCTGTTTAATTCCATGACTGTCCCTCAGGAAGGCAGGCTGTTCAAAACCAGCTATCTTGTTCACCTGTCACCTACACTCAGTCATGCCTAACTCTGCAACCCCAGGGACTGCAGCACATCGGGCTTCCCTGTCCTTCACTCTCTCCTGGAGGCTGCTCAAATTCATGTCCGTTGAGTCGGTGATGCCATCCAACCATCTCATTCTCTGTCACCCTCCTCTCCCGCCTTCAGTCATTCCCAGCATCAGGGTCTTTTCCAATGACTTGGCTCTTTGAATCAGGTAGACAAAGTATTGGAGCTTCAGCTTCAGTATCAGTCCTTGCAATGAATATACACCTACAATATATAATCTCAGCGATACAGATTTCTTTAAATCTAAATAAGAGTGTATGAATTCAATAGGATATGTGCAAAAAGCCAACAAAAATAGCCTTTCAGGAAAATTTGACTTTGAACTATCTCACAAAGGATTACTCTAAAAAAACCTTTTTGCTTGGTATTGGGGTGCAGCTGATTAGCAATGTTGTGATAGTTTCAGGTGAACAGCAAACGGACTCAGATATACATATACGTGTGTCCGTTCTTCCCCAAACTCCCCTCCCATCCAAGCTGCCACAGAGCATGTAAATGACCCTCATTTACAAAAGTGTTTCTTCCAAAGAATCACAAAGCTAATTCTTTCAACCTCAAAAGTATCTGGAAGTGGCAAAACTCTACTTCTTTAAAATTGATTTTGTGGTAACAGTTTTCTTTCCGATTTGGAGTTGGTCTGGATGGATCAAGAAAACTCAACTTTAACAAATATTGTTAAAATATAATAATTTTAACAAATAGTCATTGCCAATAGCTAATTTGCCCATATTCTTGCTGCTGCTGCTGCTGCTGCTGCTGCTAAGTCACTTCAGTCGTGTCCGACTCTGTGTGACCCCATAGACGGCAGCCCACCAGGCTCCCCCATCCCTGGGATTCTCCAGGCAAGAACACTGGAGTGGGTTGCCATTTCCTTCTCCAATGCATGAAAGAGAAAAGTGAAAGTGAAGTCACTCAGTCTGTCCAACTGTTAGCGACCCCATGGACTGCAGCCCACCAGGCTACTCTGTCCATTGGATTTTCCAGGCAAGAGTACTGGGGTGGGGTGCCATTGCCTTCCCCGACATTCTTGCTAATGCTTTTTAATAAGGATACCATCAGAAACCTGCACTCTACATACTTTACGGTTGAAATATCAAACCATAAGCTGAAGATTTTCGATCAGAATATAAATGGTATGTTGCTGAGATGTATGTTAGAATATGTGGTGTAACAACTGAGGCAGGAAAAGACCATTACATAGGTAGTCCTGAAGAGACAAATATGTAACCAATAGGTTTAATTGATGATTTTGAAAGGTAGTTCAACTTTTAAAAATTAAATTTTGGAGAAGTAAGATGGAGACATTTGTGACATATATACATAAAAATATCCATATATACATTCAAAATATCCCTCCACAATGTAGGAGCTTCCCTGATGGATCAGTGGTCAAGAACTCACCTGCAGTGCAGGAGGCCCAGGAGACATGTGTTCGATCCCTGGTGAAGAATCCCTTAAGGAGGAAATGGCAACCAACTCCAATATTCTTGCCTAGAAAATCCCATAGACAGAGGAGCCTGGTGGGTTGCAGTTTATGGGGTCACAGAGAGTCAGACACACACATGCACACAATGTACAGACAGGAAAACTATTATTGTCTAATACACATGCCATGAATTAGTCAGCTTTGATTCAGGCTATTTTCACTTTATGTGATAAAATCTAAAGGCTATTTTAAAGTTTAAAAGTGTGAAGTATTTATCAACTGGTTAGACACGGACTTATCAATTCTGCTACATTTCATATCATTTCAGTTCAGTTGCTCAGTCGTGTCCGACTCTTTGCGACCCCATGAATTGCAGCACGCCAGGCCTCCCTGTCCATCACCATCTCCCAGAGTTCACTCAGACTCACATCCATCTTTTTATTCCCTCTGGTGGGAGGGGAGTTAGAGAGGGGCCATTTTGGGGGGACGGTCACAGGATCCAGACGTATGACTCTTCACGATCTTCCTTGAATGTTTGACCAGTAGTTTTGAATGTGTTTTATAGTCCCTACTATAAACATGGCTATTTCAGTCCTTCGACTGGGTGGGGCACTTCTAACTTTTCAAATCTGAGCAGTTGAGTAGTTACGACCACTGTGGCTCTTGGTTGGGTGTCTGGAACAAAGTTGATAGGGACGATCTTGCCAAGTATCCAGTGCAGTCCTGCACAGTGCTCTCAGATTTGTAAAGAATGCAAGTAGATATAGAAGGAATTTATAGGAAGGCATATACAAGAAAGCAATATTACTGCACAAAACAATACTGATACATACATAGAAAGCAGTATTATTGCTGTTGATGAAATGTGCTGAAACACAGCCCACGGAGGAAGGAGCTCTTCCTTTGGAAGCCTGCCATCTCTCTTTGGAAGCAGCTTCAAGCAGAGATTACGAAGCGTGGGTTTGTTTCACAGTTGCATGTGACACTGACCAATCCCACGGCCACAAGGAGGATACAGGGCCACAAGCTGTGAGCCAAGAAAAGGAATTCTGCACATGATGGGCAAAGAGACTATTTATCCGGTTTACAATGACTCGACAGCTGGCTGGATAAAACTTTGCTGTATGTGCATTTAGAGCTGTCTGGAGAAGTCTGTAAATAATACCATACATCGTGAATGCACCTACTGAATGATTAAAGCGAGGCTGAGGCTGTGAAATGACCAAAGTCAGTTTTGTTTTCTCTTCACATTTTTTATGCTCCAGTTCCTTCTCCCTGTAAGTGTTTTTCCATCTGACTGTCTCTGGAAAGTGGAATTGCTCCGATGACCTAAGCTTTTTTGTTCTTTAGTGTGTTAATGTAGTAGAAAGATTTGATTTGGTGAATACATTAAACTATTAATACCTCGTGATCCTAATATTAGCAAACATGTATGGAAAGCTTTCTATAGGACATGCTGCTGCTGCTGCTAAGTCACTTCAGTCGTGTCCGACTCTGTGTGACCCCATAGACGGCAGCTCACCAGGCTCCCCCATCCCTGGGATTCTCCAGGCAAGAATACTGGAGTGGGTTGCCATTTCCTTCTCCAATGCATGAAAGAGAAAAGTGAAAGTGAAGTCGCTCAGTCTGTCCGACTGTTAGCGACCCCATGGACTGCATATGCTGCTGCTGCTGCTAAGTCACTTCAGTCGTGTCCGACTCTGTGTGACCCCATAGACGGCAGCTCACCAGGCTCCCCCATCCCTGGGATTCTCCAGGCAAGAATACTGGAGTGGGTTGCCATTTCCTTCTCCAATGCATGAAAGAGAAAAGTGAAAGTGAAGTCGCTCAGTCTGTCCGACTGTTAGCGACCCCATGGACTGCAGCCCACCAGGCTACTCTGTCCACTGGATTTTCCAGGCAAGAGTACTGGGGTGGGGTGCCATTGCCATGAGATATGATATATCTCCTTATAAAAAACTAAAGGTCTAAATGTTATTTTCTTCCTTTTAGAGATGGGGAAAGCTTCCCAGGTGGTGGTGGTAAAGAATCTGCCTGCCAATGCAGGAGACCCAGGAGGGGCGTGTTCGATCCCTGGGTTGGGAAGATCCCCTGCAGTAGGAAACGGCAACCCACTTCAGTACTCTTGCCTGAAATATTCCATGGACAGAGGAGCCTGGAGGGCTACAGTCCATGGGGTCGCAGAGTCGGACATGACTGAGCACACCCACAAAGTATACTTTTTGCTATTTTCACAGGACACTAGAGGGCAGTAGCTACCTTGAAGATGTATGACATTTATACTCAGGGTGGTTAGCTTTCGGTCCTGGTCTCCATCAAGCGGAATGTGACAGCTTTTGTAAAACGACAAACACTTCCCTCTATTCTTTAGGATCTATGTGAAAGTGGAGATGATTCCAGAATAATTTCTCAAGGCATCAGAGTGTTCTTCAGTCATTTAATATGCTCAGGTCTGAAACAGAAGGACTTACTTGTTGGGGGCAACTGTCTAGATTCAGATTGAGCAAACATTTATTAAATGTTCATGTGGAGTGAGGACAGAGGATGAGATGATTGGATGACGTCCTCGACTCAACGAACATAGGTTTGAGCAAACTCGGAGATAGTGAAGGACAGGGAGGCCTGGCGTGCTGAAGCCCGTGGGACTGCAAAGAGTAACTGAACAACACAACCTAGTGGCTGAACAAGGTGGAAACACTTAGCAACACCCTAGCAGATGACTAACATTGTTGTTTAGTCGCTAAGTCGTGCTCGACTCTTTATGGCCCCATTAACTGTAGCCCACCTGGCTCCTCTGTCCATGGATTCTCCAGGCAAGAATACTGGAGTGGGTTGCCATTTCCAGGGGATCTTCCTGACTCAAGGATCAAACCCAGGTCTGCTGCATTGCAGAAGGATTCTTTGCCTTCTGAGTCACCAGGGGAGCCCATATTTATAATGTATCTGTTCAAAAGTTGAGTTCTTCCACATATGGGAGCATTAAAGATGGAGAAGGCAATGGCACCCCACTCCAGTACTCTTGCCTGAAAAATCCCATGGACGGAGGAGCCTGGTAGGCTGCAGTCCGTGGGGTCGCTAAGAGTCGGACACGACTGAGCGACTTCACTCTCACTTTTCACTTTCATGCATTGGAGAAGGAAATGGCACCCCACTCCAGTGTCCTTGCCTGGAGAATCCCAGGGATGGGAGAGCCTGGTGGGCTGCCGTCTATGGGGTCACACAGAGTCAGGCACGACTGAAGCGACTTAGCAGCGGTGGCAGTGGTAAAGCACCCGCCTGCCAGTGCTGGAGACGTTAGAGACGCGGTTTTGGTCCCTTGGTTGGGAAGATCCCCTGGAGGACGGCGTGGTAGCCCACTCCAGTGTCCTTGCCTGGAGAATCCCAGGGACAGAGGAGCCTGGTGGGCTACAGCCACAGGGTCGCACAAAGTTGAACGTGACTGAAGCGACTTAGCATGCGTGCCTGTATGGGAGGCGGCTCCTGACATTAGCCATGTTTAAGCACATGCAGCCAGCATCCCAGCGGAGCTCGTGCGAGCAAGTCTCGTCAGCATATCTGTTCCACATAAAGGCAGGCAGATACACTCAGGGAAGCTCCCTTTGGGAGCCCAGAGTTTCTTGGCTCCACTCTTAACTTGTGTGATCTGGGGAAGGGCTGGGAGGTCTTGGATTGGTTTCTTAGCTCCAGTTTCGTCATCTTTAAAATAGAAGAGGTGGACCAATGGTTGTAAGGTCCCTCCAAGTTCTGATTGCCTACAGTGAGAACCAAAGCAAAACACGGAAATAGAATCTTCTGCGTGTGAATCTGGGTAGGATGCAAAGAAAAGGATGCATGCAAGGTTTGATAAACTTCACTTGGAGACACTTGACAGGATGTACTCTGCTTATTCCCCCCATGGCTGGCTTCTTCTGAAGGAAAAAAGCAGTGGTGATCTGTAAACATAATGTGGAGGGAAATCTGGACTCAGGGATAATTTACAGGAAAAAGAAAAAGGAGTAGTCATAGCAAAAATGGAGTCTAGTTTTATAGTCAGAGCTTAACTAAGATACCCAGCAAGTGGTGATAGGAGACTTCAGTCAGGCCGATGGAAACTACAAAAGAGAGTGGTCAGGGGGAGACAGAGATGGAGGGATCCAAATCCTGGTTCTTTATTTTATTATTTATTTAATTTTAATTTTATTCTTAGCTCCCTGACCGGGGACTGAAACTGCACCCTCTGCGATGGAAGTGCGGAGTCTTAACCATTGGACCCCAGGGAAGCCCCTTTATCACTTGTTAGACGGTTAGCTTGGGCAAGTGGGGGATCTCTCTGAACCTCCCTTTTTTCTCATCTGATGTTTGTAAATGTTAGTTGTCTCCCTCTCTCTGCCTTTACTTGAATCTGTAGTTCTAAGGGAAAAGAAATTTTACCTTTTTTTAATGCAAAATAGTTGCATGTTTCATCTATTCAGTGCATATCACTCTCCCTGAAGCCCAGTGAGGAGAGAGGAGGCCAGAAAGTACAGTACCACAGGGAAATTGGGGTACAGTAAGTCTGGCCAGAAGGAACCATGTTTTTCCAGCACGCTTCTCATCTAAAGATGAGCAGGCATTGAAAGAAGACCAGAGAGGACAGATGGGTGAAAGACGTGAAGATGTGGCTGAGTGTGAGTCCTGGTGTGTTTCACGAGACGGACCTTTCCGGCATTGGTTTGTGTGGCAGAGTTCATTTTGGCAGAAGAAGAACAGAGGTCAGCTGTGTGCACCAGGTCCCAGGGAAGGAAGGGCAGGAAGACAATGTCATCTTGGAGACCTGTCACTGGCCACCTCCCCGGACTTGGGTGGGAGCCCTGGGCGAGCAGCTGCAGGACTGTGGGTAGAGGCTCAGCGATGGTGAGAGTGAAGAGAGGCTTTGTATTAACAGGATGCGCTAAACATCAAAAGTGGGAACCAGTGTGCAAAAGACGGTGAGGGAAACACTTGTCTGCAGACAAGTGGCACCCCTGTGCACTTTCTGAAAAACCAGGAGAAATTATTTCTTTTTCTTTTTCACTATGATTTGTTACAGGATAGTGAATATAGCTCCTTGTGCTATACAGTAGGACCTTGCTTATCCATTCTACAGTTTGCTTATCCATGTAACAGTTTGCATCTGCTAATCCCAGACGCCCCAACACTCCCTCCCCAGCTCCCCTCTGCCTTTGCAGCTGTGAGTCTGGTCTCGAGGCCTCTGAGTCTGTCTCTGGTTTGTAAAGAGCCCCATTTGTGTCATAGTTTAGATTCCGCATGTGAGTGATATCATGACGGTATTTGCATTTCCCTTTCTGATCACTTCATGCAGTGTGATAATCTCTAGGTCCATCTGTGTAGCTGAAAATGACATCATTTTGTTCTTTTCTAAGGCTGAGTAAACTCCATTGTGTGTGTGTATAACACACACACACATTCGATTGTGTATGTGTATACAGTGTTCATCTATCCCTCTGTTAATGCACGTTTAGCCTGTTTCCATGTCTTATCCATCCCAAGTAGTGTTGTTCCTGTATCTTTTTGAATCACAGTTTTCCAGGAGAAGCTCTTACTGTGGAAATCTTATATTAACAGCCTGGAGAAAATCCTAAGAAAAACGAGTGTTTACTGCAAATGAGATCCAGTTTATAAGAAGCTTAGAAACATACAGAAAACATGCAGCTGTAAGTCATGTACCCTAGAAAGAATGGTTGAGGGAGTTTCAGGTTTCTTACGTGGAAAAGCGATGGAAGAGGCCTGGGTGAAGTTCAGCAGAAAGTATGTGTCTTCCAAAATTCGGATGTTAGGTTTTCCTAGAATCAGGATGCAGGGTCTGTGATACCAACAGACTGCTTTGGTATCACATGTTTTCATGATTTGATCATTATGTATTTACTGTTTGAGCCTGCCTCGTATTAAAGAACTTCATAATTTTGTTAAAGATATTTCAGCAAGCATACAAATGGGCTACCCACGATTTACATAATCTTGCTTAAAAATCAGTGTCGCATTTGCATCGAGTTCGCAATTGTAATTTACACTGTATATAGGATTTTGCCTGGGGAAACCTACACTGAGTAACAGAGGATGGATAAAGAGGAGAGAGAGAGAATGAATCAGATGAAGGTAAGAGAAGAGCACACACGGTGAGGAGGAGGGCAGGAGGTGGAACGAATCCAGGATGGAAGGGGACAGCAGGTGGTGACCACAGAAGCAAGAACGAGGTCACCATGAGGAATTCTAGGAACATGGAAGGAGAGTGTGTTCAGTGATCCTGAGTCCTTCAATGGAGGAAACTGAAAACGTGCCCAATTATAGATTCCTTTTTAGATGGGGGACTTCTCTGGTGGCTCAGACAGTAAAGCGTCTTGCTTACAATGCGGGAGACCTGGGTTCGATCCCTGGGTCGGGAAGATACTCTGGAGAAGGAAATGGCAACCCACTCCAGTATTCTTGCTTGGAAAATCCCAAGGAGGGAGGAGCCTGGCAGGCTACAGTGCATGGGGTCGCAAAGAGTCGGACATGACTGAGCAACTTCACTTTCACTTTTAGATGAGGGACATTCTGGAAAAGTGCAGTCCCTTCAGGCCAGACAATGTATCCTGCTTTTTCTGTTGTACTGTGCCTGCTGGAATCCTCTTTGTCCATTTGTCTTTCAGGAGAGTTATTTGCACTGAATAGATGAAACATGAAACAATTTTTTCCCCCTTCAAACCAAAGAATCATAGATTACAGGCTTGGGTCAGCTCTGTGCATTCCAACAGGTCAGAGGGAGACAGGATCCATGTCGGAGGACACAGGCAGTTTCAGACAGATAGAAGTCAAGCACAGTAGAATCTTTTCTCCATCTTGTTGGAGAAGATGCTAGAGAAGGAAAGGGGAAACTACATCCCTGGGTCAGAAATGGACAGTCGAGAGCTTTCCCTGGTGGTCCAGGGGTTAGGAACCCACCTTGCAATGCAGGGAACAGAGGTTCCATCCCTGGTCGGGGAACTAAGATCTCACACACCTTGGAGCAACTAAGCCCACAAATCCCAGCAAAGATTCTGCATGCTGCAACTAAGACCCGACACAGCCAAATAAATAAGTAAATATTTTTGAAAAAACAAATGGACGGCCAAGTCTTTACCATGTCACACGTGCTGAGTGGCCAAGGAGCCTGGGACTTGGCCCAGCTGCTCTGCGCCCTGACTGTCCTCTGATCAAGAGTGGACTGAATACCTTGAGGCATTGCCTTGAGTCTTCTTGGCCCGACCTCTTATTTCAATCATGGCTGCTGGGCATCGATCCACACGGGATTTGAAAGCTTTCCTCAGCCCTCACTAGCTGCCTCGCTTCCCCAGCGGCTCAGTGGTAAAGAATCTGCCTGCCATGCAGGGAACACAATAGATGTGGGTTCGATCCCTGGGTTGGGAAGATGCCCTAGAGGAGGAAATGGCAACCCAGTCCAGTATTCTTGCCTGGAGAATCCCATGGATAGAGGAGCCTGGCAGGCTGCAGTCCATGGGGTCGCAAACAGTTGGACATGACTGAAGCACTTGAGCACACACTTGCTGCCTGAGGGAGTTTTGGGGTCCATGGTGGGGCACACCCAGAGTACGTCCCAGGACCCACCAGTGCTCACCCCTGACATGGAGGGAGTCGGTCCCCTATGGGGACGCCTTGGACCCCTTTGGGACAGAGCCCAGGGTGGATGCCTTACCCAGATGACGTGGAGACATGTTCCATGTTTTCTCAGGTGATTCCCTGCAATCAAGTGGCTCGAGAGCAAGGACCAGTTAGACAGCACAAGTGCACTGCTTTCCTTCTTTCCTTTTTACTCTTCTTGTCATCAGTCTTGCTCCCTTGGAATCACCCTCCCAAATAGACTACTCGCACATATGACTTTATCTCAGGCTCTACTGTGGGGTAACCCATGCCAGGGAAATAGCAGACTGAGCATGAGAAGGGGATGGGGGTCATTCCTCCGGGGGGACGTCTTGCGTGTAACACATCGCCATTCCTCCAGGGGAACGTCTTGCGTGTAACACATCTCCAGTCCTCCGGGGGAACGTCTTGCATGTAACACATCTCCACAGGCAGCCACGGCGCAAAGGGTGAGGACACTTCCCTCATCTTCTGCTTTGGAGAGGTGGTGAGCGCATGGGAATATCATCACTATTATATTATTATTATTACCAACTCTCAGGTTAATGATATTCTTTTTTCAGGAGCAGCTCCTCCGCTCTTCAGATTTCACCTGAAAGATAGACTTTGCAATCTCCAACTCCACACACTTCTCTAGGCCAAAGACTCTCAGTGTCCACAGGGCTTAATTTAAAGACATAGCTGATGGATCTGCTCACTGACTTGGTCTCCTGCACCTGAATGCAGACCTATCCATCAATGCTCTTCTGAAACTGGTCTCAAGAGCTCTGGACCTCCCAGCAAGTATGACCCGACCAGAGCAGAAGCAGGGAAATCCTTGCCTCTTGTCACCGAGATGCAGTTCATGGTCAACTAATGGAGTCCTGGATTGTAGCATGCAGGTCTTTGCTTTCAGGAAATTCAATTACAGTGCTAGAAGCACTAATTACCTGCTTTAAAAACAACATTATTAGCCAAGAATAATTATTACTGCAAGGAAAGTGAAAACAACTGGGAAGGAACAGGCCTTAAAGCCATCTCCCATTTCAGCCTTTCTCCTAGCAGAGAGGGGAGCGCACAAACTCCCACTCTCCTCTCTATTAAGGAGGAAGTCCTCAACTGCCAGCAACCTGTTCCTGAATCCCATTTATATATATATATATATTTACCTACGGTGTGAATAGTAATTAGGCAGAGCAACAAAAACACAACACGTGTTGCTTCATACAACTTTGTTGTTTTAAACTCATTTTGGCGTTATAAATGATTTTCGGAGTTTGAGCAAGTTATGGTTGGTGGGTAAGAGTGTGTGAAATGTGTGCCTGTGTGTAGGGTGGGTGGGCAGCATAATAAGGCTTCTTGGTTACCATGACTACCTCACAAACCTCCCCTGGCAACTTGAACTGTATATGGGCAAAAAAGCGGGGGGAGGTTTGGAAAATCATACAAATGAAACCAGAGAGGGTTACGTGTTCTCATACTGGAAAACTGTATTTCCTTAAATACTGCTACCATCTGGGCATATTCTCTTTTAAGAGTCTGTACTCCAGATGCATTTTTGCCAAACAAAGCAGAGTTATCTTTAGTAATAAAAGATTAAAGGAGCAGTGACTCCATGTAATAATTCTAAGGAAACCTGGGAATTGACTATACAGCGATGTTTGATCTGGCTGGCATCGTTGGGGTCTCTGGGCCAGAGGAGTAAAATTTCCCCTTCCTTTGTTGAACTAGGGCGGATGAGCTGGATGTCATGACGATTTTCATCCTCCTGCCTTTATCTTCCTCCAGGACTGCAGTTGCCACATCTCTTGTGGGTCCGCCTCAGCTCCCAAGCTCATCCCCGTTGTGGGGAGAGAGAATGAAAGGAAGGGTGAGCAGGATGAACCATTGACTTTGGACCCTAGCTTCCGCACCAGTAAATGGTCAGGTTTGGAGTTCAGCATCTCTCAGACCTTCTGCTTTCTTTGCACTTTACATCTTCACCAACTACGAATGCTGTCTCAGGTTCATTGACTGAACAGAGACTTTTGGTACAATTGTGCCAGGAGCTCCACTGATCTGTTCACCAGCGAAACTGGTGAGAATTACTTAAAATATCCCAATCATATAAAACTTCTGGAAATGGTCCTTTGAGCAAACAGCAAGAGATAAAGCAGGGCTGCAAGAGAATCTATGAAAATTTGATAAAAAAAAAAAAAAAGAGTTTGCTGTATTTGAACTCCCTTTCTCATGATTTCTGCTCAGCCAAATGGAAACTCCATTCCGGATGCCGCAGCCAGGAACACAAAGCTCCCTCTCTCCCTTGCTTCCAGTCAGGGGGCTTTCTTCCCAGAAAGACAGTCTTCAGCATTTCTGTGTTTGCTTCCCAGATATCGGATGCTGCGGCTAAGTCCCGGCATGAGGTTGGAGGCAGGGCTTCCTTCCTCTGCCCAGTCCCCAGCTGTGAGATGCTGGCCTACTTTTGTGTGCTATGCTGTGAATAAATAGGTAAGTAAGTGGAATCGCTCAGTCGTCTTCGACTCTTTGCGACCCTAGGGACTGTAGTCCACCAGGCTCCTCCGTCCATGAAATTCTCCAGGGAAGAATACCGGAGAGGGTAGCCTTTCCCTTCTCCGGGGAATCTTCCCAACCCAGGCATCAACCCTGGGCTCCTGCATTGCAGGTGGGCTTTTTACCATCTGAGCCACCAGGGAAGCCCAGGGCCTTGTTGCCTGCCAGGGCTTGTGAGGTCGTGGTCCCATGCCAGGAGAGGCCAATCGAGAGGACTTCAGATTGTACCTTTCTTTCAACCCCCAACCAAGTGGTCAGCAAATAGAGCAGGTTGTCATTCAGAGCAAAGCTTTCTATTTTCCTTACCTCTAGTTCTAGAGAGGTGGCTCCGAGATTTTACCTGGGAGAGAAGCCGGTCACAAGACAGACAGCTCCTAATCTCTTCCTCAAAGAACTGACTCCAGCTGCAATGGAGTGTGGAGAAGTTCAAACCTAAGCACACTCTCAAGACCAGTGATGTGTGTGTTCAGTTGTGTTCAACTCTTTGTGACCCTATGGACATAGCCCATCAGGCTCTTCTGTCCATGGGATTCTCCAGACAAGAATACTGGATTGGATTGCCATTTCTTTCTCTGGGAGATCTTCCCAACACAAGGATCTAACCCACATCTCCTGTGGCTCCTTGCATTGCAGGTGGATTCTTCATCACTGAGCCATTGAGGAAGCCCCAAGAATAGTGAAGGTTGTGATAAATGGTAACTGGGTAGATACTCATGGATTTAATGAAGACACAATTTAGGTTGTAGGCAGGCTACATTGCAGGAGAGAACTGGGGAATAAGATAGCTGGGAAGAACCTTCCCAGGGTCAGAATAAATATCAAACTTGAATATCAGAAATGATTCCTCCAAAGGAGTATTGATTTGATTGGATTAGTTCATAGAGCAATTTAAGGCCTAGAGCATTGTTGAAAGCAATAAAGTCATCAATAGGCAGTTAATAGAGTTTAACAGCTGGGTGAGGTCAAGGAAAGAGAAAGTCAGCCCTGGCAACACCATAATCATCTTAGGGTGACTGTAGGTCTCCCCAAATCTGCACCTCCTTTAGAACAACACCAGAGGTTTAGCATTCTCTGTTTGTGGAATAATTCTCTGTTTGTGTGCTAAGTCGCCTCAGTTGTGTCTGACTCTGGGACCCCATGGATTGCAGCCCACCAGGCCCTTCTGTCCATGGGATTCTGCAGGCAAGAATACTGGAGTAGGTTGCCATGCCCTCCTTCAGGGGATCTTCCAGACCCAGGGATCGAACCTGTGTATTTATATCTCCTGCATTGGCAGTTGGCCTTCACTAAAGTTTAATTAGTTACTAAAAAATAAATGTGTCCATAAAACATTAATCAATTGATCTAATAAAGAAATGGAAAATCTTATTTGAGCCAAATTTGAATACTATAACCCAGAAAGAGCATCTAGAAAGGTCTGAGAAACTCTTCCACCTGTTATAATTCAAGGCACAGTTATGTAAGTTTTTTTGAGATGGGGGCTGTACATCAAAGGATGTATTTTAGACAGTTTACACAATCCAGAGCTAAACTGCCCCATACAAGATCAAGAAGGAATGCTGTCTTTTAAGGAGTTGCCTTGTTGGTGCTAGGAAATGTAGCTCTTTATGTTTGAGCAGGTATTTCTGCCAACGGGGGAGGTTTGGTCATGCATAACGTAGATACACAATGTACTGTAGGGGGGAGATAGGAGGCCAAAGGGAAGGGAAAATTTTTTTGTTTGAATTTTTCTTGTCTTGACATAAAATATGAATTTTATTTCACATAAGTGAATAATGAAAACAAGCCTTGGAGGGGGATACCAGCACCCAGAGATTATTGCTACAATATATAATCTGAAATGTCTACTTACCAACAAAAATTATAAAGCATATAAAAAAATAGGAAGGTATGACCCATTCACCAGGAAAAAAAGAAGACAAATAGAAACTGCTTGTGAGAGTGACCAGAAGTCAGCTTCGACAGCAACCAGTGTCAAAATGGCCATTGTAGGGGTGTGAGAGTTGGACTGTGAAGAAGGCTGAGCGCCGAAGAATTGATGCTTTTGAACTGTGGTGTTGGAGAAGACTCTTGAGAGTCTCTTGGACTGCAAGGAGATCCAACCAGTCCATTCTGAAGGAGATCAACCCTGGGATTTCTTTGGAAGGAATGATGCTAAAGCTGAAACTCTAGTACTTTGGCCACCTCATGTGAAGAGTTGACTCATTGGAAAAGACTCTGATGCTGGGAGGGATTGGGGGCAGAAGGAGAAGGGGACGACCGAGGACGAGATGGCTGGATGGCATCACGGACTTGATGGACGTGAGTCTGAGTGAACTCTGTGAGATGGTGATGAACAGGGAGGCCTGGCGTGCTGCGATTCATGGAGTCGCAAAGAGTCGGATACGACTGAGTGACTGAACTAAACTGAACTGAACTGAAACATTAATATGATCACAGAAGTAAATGAAACCATGAGTTAAGAAGTAAAGAAAGGCATGATCATATCACAAATAGAGAATATTAAAAAAAATAGAAATTGTAACAGCATCAAGTTCTGGGGCAATTCTGGGGTTGAAAAGTAAACATAGCTGAAATAAAAAGTTTCCCAGAGGGCCCCTAAACTTGTTTTGAAGTGGC
This sequence comes from Oreotragus oreotragus, assembly GCA_006410675.1. NCBI lineage: Eukaryota > Metazoa > Chordata > Mammalia > Artiodactyla > Bovidae > Oreotragus > Oreotragus oreotragus. The sequence continues at coordinate 486,848 of SJYX01019110.1, read as the reverse complement.
AGAAAGAAGAATCAATGAACTTGCAGAAAGCTCAATGGAGACTATGCAAGGTGAAGAATAGAGAGAAAAAAGAATGAATAAAAATGTATGGGACTTGGGACGCCCTGGTGGACCAGTGGTTAAGAATCAACATTCTGATGCAGGGGACATGGGTTTGATCCTGGTCCAGGGAACTAATATCCACATGCACAGGACAATGAAACCCTTGTACCACAACTAGAGAAGTTCGCTGCTGTGAAGGCCCAGCACAGCATCCCCCGGCCCCTGCAAATGAATGGACTCTCCAAGAAATGTGGGGGGTGACCATCAAACAGCATCATATGTATAATGGAAGTACCAGGAGAGGAGGGGAGGAAGAGAAAACATTGCCAAATAATGGCTTAGAAGTTATATAAGATTATGGTAATAAGCAAAGCAATATAAAGCCGCATAAACTGAATGCTGATAATCTTTCACTCACACCCGTGCTCCCCATCCAGCCCGAGGTAACCGATGTAACAGTGCATATCCTTCCCATGCTTTCCTCTATGCTGATGCAAAAATGAGCACATAGGCACATGCATAATTAGCTTTTTAATGTATAAAACAGAGGGGGTAATATTCCATTGTTTGGATGTAGCACCATTTATTTAGCTATTTCTCAATACAACTCCCTCTCTGTAAAATCTTTAATGACTGTGATTCTGTTTACCTAACTGCAGACGTTACAATGTAAAGTTTCTACCCAACCAAACCTAGCCCCGCTTTAGGAGTCCAGAGCAATGCTTGTACTGAACATGTTTGATAGAATTCATTGTCATTTGTAGGATGTTTACCAGCCCAATTTGAATATCAGGCATAATAATAAATAAATGATAAATGGTTAAAAAATATATGTAAAATGCCAATTATTAAAAAAAATTGCCATGTGTTAACCTTACTGGACAGTAAAGAAATACTTCAAATTAAAAAAAAAAAAAAGAAAAAGGATGACAAAGATAAACTTGTTCAAATCTCAGGTCAGTCCAATTTCCCATATATCAAGTATAGTTTTAGTAAAAGTTTCAGACTACATGGTACTATATGCTTGCTAGGTCACACACTTGTGTCAACTCTTTGTGACTCCATGGACTGTAACCGGCCAGACTCCTCTCTTCCATGGAATTTTCCTGCCAAGAATACTGGAGTGGGTTCCATCTCCTATTCCAGGGGATCTTCCTGACCCAGGGATTGAACACGAGTCTCCTGTGTTTCCTGCACTGGCAAGCGGGTTCTTTACTGCTGCACCACCCGGGAACCCAATACAGCGCTGAAAAGGCAGTGGATTTGGATGAGAGGTCTGAGCTCGAGTTCTGACTTAGTCGCAGATTCAGTCCACCACGGCCACAATAACGTTAGGTAACACTGATTGCAAAATCTCAGCAGCGTACCCAAATAAGCATGATTTAGCTCCACTGTCTGCAGGACAGTGTGGGAGTTGGGTGGATAGGGGTAGACTGGGCTTGGATCAGCCGGGGTGGCTCTTCTGCATGTGTCTCCTTGGAACCAGAGCACCAGGCTGGTGGTTGGCAGAGGTGGAAGAGAGCATGTCCAACTGCAAAAGCTCTTTCAGTCTCTGTGGATCCCACGGACTAACATCTCAGCAGCCGAAACAAGTCGTGGAGGCTGAACTCAGAGTCCAGGGGCCCTGTCAGCTTACGTGGCCAAGGTCCGGATGTGGGGACCCTGTTACTGGAGATGGAGTAAAGATTCAGGGTCATAATTCTGTCTGTTGCAGTCATTTATCAGCAGGGTGCTTTGTGCTCTCTGAAAGGAGATAACACTACCCTCCCTGTAATTTTGTTTCAAGGGTTACTTGCAATATTGTATGTACTTCCCTAGGCATATAGTCCACAATGAATGGCTATTAACTTCCTCGAAAAGCTCTCATGGAATATGTGATTCCTTTATGTTCAAAATCTTACACAGTGTTGGTCAAACTGATGAAATAAAAAAAGGATATGCAGGACTTCCCTGGTGGTCCAGTGGCTAAGACTCCATGCTTCCAAATCAGGGGGCCCAGGTTCGATCCCTGGTCAGGGAACTGGAGCCTGTGTGCCACAACTAAAAGATACTGTGTGCTGCAAGGAAGACTGAAGGTCCCACATGCTGCAACCAAGACGCGGGACAGCTGAACAAATAGAAATAAATCAATAAATATTAAGAAAAAAGCGTATGCAATAATTAAAATTTTCTTTTTCTACCCAAGAGTATAAGAATGGTTTCCATGTCGCCTTTTGTGTATCACTTGCATAAATACTTTTGCACATGGGGTCCAGAGTACATGGGCCATTCTGAATTTTGCCATTTAGAATTTTCTTACATCAAAGCATTGTTTTATACTTTTACACTATTTTTCTAGTAATCTTGTGTGTGTGTGTGTGTGTGTGTGTGTGTATCTGTGTGATAGGTCATCATTTGACTGAACCATAGGAGGTAAACTATCTCATGGAGAGGTTTTGGAGCCTCCAGCCTGACATCATTTACCTGGGCTGGTGTCCTGTTGGTTTCAGAGTGTTGGCACCTGCTGAGTGATGGTGCGGTGGATCTCAGGCCCCAGAGTCCCCATAAATCCTCTCTTCCCTGAGAAGACAAGCAAGCATGCTGGAAAAGTAATGAAGTCCCCCATGTTCTATCAGTGTGACTGTGCTTGTGGGAGGAAGACAAAGCCATCCGCAGATGCTGTCAATGACAATGACCCTGGGTGCCTGGCTCCAGTCTCACTGAGTTGATTTTGTGCTCTAAAGTATTTTAGCCAATGTAGGACCGAGTCNATCCGGGCGGCGGCTAGGAAATTGCACCTTAGATGTTTGCTGAGGCTGTGACGGGGCTCCCCTGGGCAGCCCGAGGGAAGGGGCCCCAGCTGTCGACGCCTACGGCTGGGCCTTGACTTTCCACGTGTGCGGGAAGGAATCGGAGCAACCCACTCGCTGGCCAGCAAGGGTACGCGGGGCGGCTCAGCAGTAAGAAGCTCTAGACCAGAAACGACTATGCCGCCGCAGCTCCCCGCCTTCCACTCTCATTCAAAGAAAGACAATACCACACAATACAGTGCACGTAAGGTCCAACAGTTAGGCTTTCCCGCGATGGCGCCTGACACTGGGCAATTAAATTCAGCTGTGAGGTACTCAGCCCTGCTCTGCTGCCCTCCCTTGGTCGCCCTCTTTGCAGAATGGAGAAGAGACAGAGGTTGCACAACCGCCCTGAGGCGGAAGGCTGAGACGAAGGAGGAGAGACTAGGCGGTGACCCTAAGTACTGAATTCACAACCCTCCCAGGCACCCTTGCTTTACAAGGAACGGGTAGAGAGCCCCTCCCGGTCGACCCCCTCCAAAGGCTTCANCTGAGGCGGAAGGCTGAGACGAAGGAGGAGAGACTAGGCGGTGACCCTAAGTACTGAATTCACAACCCTCCCAGGCACCCTTGCTTTACAAGGAACGGGTAGAGAGCCCCTCCCGGTCGACCCCCTCCAAAGGCTTCAGGGACTTGGAGTAGAAACATCCCGAAAAGGTCTCTTTTTCCCTGACTTCTTGCTTCCTTTCAGGGCCAGTCTGATTCTAAGGCCTCTTGCCTTCCAACCTTCCGTACCTCTTCCCCATCCCAACAGAACAGCCTTGCACAATCTTGGTTTGTTTTCTGTATAGTACTTGCACAATCCAGTCCTGTTTTCTTTATAATCTTTGACTTTTAAATTGTCTTGAGCGTTTATTTGTTTATTCTGGTTTCCTGCCTCTAACTCTCCCCACCCTTCCTTTCAGGATAAAAGCTCCATTGGGGCCAGCACTTGGTACTCATCGCTGTTGTATCCCCAACACCCTGTGCTTGGAACACTGGAGGTGCTCAGAAATAGTCTAAAGTAGCCAATATCCTCTGTTTAAGAATGAGGACACCTCGGCTTCAAACCTGATGAAACTTGCAGGGAAGAGGGCAGTCAACAGCCCCTCCAGGAACCTACAGAGTTGTCAGAGCATCCCAGAGAAGCTTGTCTGCACCGGGAGCCTGGGTGGTCCTGGCCCAGGTGGGACTTGTGGGGGTCGGAGGGTTGAGTGAACCTTGCCTGGGGCCACTGATCTGAAGCTGAGTTCACTCCAGCAGGACCTCACAGGCTTTCGCAAACGCACGCCCCAGGCTTCCCCACTTTGGAGGAGCCTGCTTCTCAGCCACACTGGGGTGTGAGCAAAACCTACCTTCTGCCAAAACTTAGAATGCCCAGCTCACATGTCAGGCTCCTTCACCTGTCTGTCATGATGGTTTTGTCACTTTTCAGGGCGCAACATGTCTTCTTACCTAGCTAATTTTGTCATCCTTTCCTTGTTGGGACTGTGTGATTTTATTTTGCTTTGTTTTATTGGAGTGTGGCTGCTTCAAAGCAGAAAAACTTAGCTATTCTCCACTAATTCATTAACAGTCTGTTTCACCTTTTGCTAGTTTCCTAGGATTTTATTTTTAAAATGTAATTCCATTTTATTTTGCAGGGGATGGTGCAAAGTATGACTTATTTTCCCCCACAGTTCTGTCTAGTTATCCCAGAACTGCTTATAAAATAATCCTGCCTTCCCTTCTCATTTTGGAAGCCCATTACCATAATACCAAGATTTTTCTTCAAAATGAAGTTTATTTCTAGTTCTTCATTCTTTCCACTGAGGTATAGTTTAATTTTTACACCAATGTCTTACTATTTTGGGCTTCCCAGGTGGCTCGGTGGATAAAGAATCCGCCCGCAATGCAAGAGACACAGGAAATGCGGGTTTGATCCCTGGTCAGGAAGATTCCCTGGAGGACATGGCAACCCACTCCAGTTTTCTTGCCTGGAGAATCCCATGGACAGAGGAGCCTAGTTTCCTAGGAGCATCAGGGCTCAGCCTATGGACCTCAAGCTGCCTGCTCAGGCCCTGCTCTTCCTTCCACCCTTCAGNATAAGAATGGCTGTCTCTTATACACATCTAGATGTGTATAAGAGACAGTGCATAACGTAGATACACAATGTACTGTAGGGGGGAGATAGGAGGCCAAAGGGAAGGGAAAATTTTTTTGTTTGAATTTTTCTTGTCTTGACATAAAATATGAATTTTATTTCACATAAGTGAATAATGAAAACAAGCCTTGGAGGGGGATACCAGCACCCAGAGATTATTGCTACAATATATAATCTGAAATGTCTACTTACCAACAAAAATTATAAAGCATATAAAAAAATAGGAAGGTATGACCCATTCACCAGGAAAAAAAGAAGACAAATAGAAACTGCTTGTGAGAGTGACCAGAAGTCAGCTTCGACAGCAACCAGTGTCAAAATGGCCATTGTAGGGGTGTGAGAGTTGGACTGTGAAGAAGGCTGAGCGCCGAAGAATTGATGCTTTTGAACTGTGGTGTTGGAGAAGACTCTTGAGAGTCTCTTGGACTGCAAGGAGATCCAACCAGTCCATTCTGAAGGAGATCAACCCTGGGATTTCTTTGGAAGGAATGATGCTAAAGCTGAAACTCTAGTACTTTGGCCACCTCATGTGAAGAGTTGACTCATTGGAAAAGACTCTGATGCTGGGAGGGATTGGGGGCAGAAGGAGAAGGGGACGACCGAGGACGAGATGGCTGGATGGCATCACGGACTTGATGGACGTGAGTCTGAGTGAACTCTGTGAGATGGTGATGAACAGGGAGGCCTGGCGTGCTGCGATTCATGGAGTCGCAAAGAGTCGGATACGACTGAGTGACTGAACTAAACTGAACTGAACTGAAACATTAATATGATCACAGAAGTAAATGAAACCATGAGTTAAGAAGTAAAGAAAGGCATGATCATATCACAAATAGAGAATATTAAAAAAAATAGAAATTGTAACAGCATCAAGTTCTGGGGCAATTCTGGGGTTGAAAAGTAAACATAGCTGAAATAAAAAGTTTCCCAGAGGGCCCCTAAACTTGTTTTGAAGTGGCAGAAAGAAGAATCAATGAACTTGCAGAAAGCTCAATGGAGACTATGCAAGGTGAAGAATAGAGAGAAAAAAGAATGAATAAAAATGTATGGGACTTGGGACGCCCTGGTGGACCAGTGGTTAAGAATCAACATTCTGATGCAGGGGACATGGGTTTGATCCTGGTCCAGGGAACTAATATCCACATGCACAGGACAATGAAACCCTTGTACCACAACTAGAGAAGTTCGCTGCTGTGAAGGCCCAGCACAGCATCCCCCGGCCCCTGCAAATGAATGGACTCTCCAAGAAATGTGGGGGGTGACCATCAAACAGCATCATATGTATAATGGAAGTACCAGGAGAGGAGGGGAGGAAGAGAAAACATTGCCAAATAATGGCTTAGAAGTTATATAAGATTATGGTAATAAGCAAAGCAATATAAAGCCGCATAAACTGAATGCTGATAATCTTTCACTCACACCCGTGCTCCCCATCCAGCCCGAGGTAACCGATGTAACAGTGCATATCCTTCCCATGCTTTCCTCTATGCTGATGCAAAAATGAGCACATAGGCACATGCATAATTAGCTTTTTAATGTATAAAACAGAGGGGGTAATATTCCATTGTTTGGATGTAGCACCATTTATTTAGCTATTTCTCAATACAACTCCCTCTCTGTAAAATCTTTAATGACTGTGATTCTGTTTACCTAACTGCAGACGTTACAATGTAAAGTTTCTACCCAACCAAACCTAGCCCCGCTTTAGGAGTCCAGAGCAATGCTTGTACTGAACATGTTTGATAGAATTCATTGTCATTTGTAGGATGTTTACCAGCCCAATTTGAATATCAGGCATAATAATAAATAAATGATAAATGGTTAAAAAATATATGTAAAATGCCAATTATTAAAAAAAATTGCCATGTGTTAACCTTACTGGACAGTAAAGAAATACTTCAAATTAAAAAAAAAAAAAAGAAAAAGGATGACAAAGATAAACTTGTTCAAATCTCAGGTCAGTCCAATTTCCCATATATCAAGTATAGTTTTAGTAAAAGTTTCAGACTACATGGTACTATATGCTTGCTAGGTCACACACTTGTGTCAACTCTTTGTGACTCCATGGACTGTAACCGGCCAGACTCCTCTCTTCCATGGAATTTTCCTGCCAAGAATACTGGAGTGGGTTCCATCTCCTATTCCAGGGGATCTTCCTGACCCAGGGATTGAACACGAGTCTCCTGTGTTTCCTGCACTGGCAAGCGGGTTCTTTACTGCTGCACCACCCGGGAACCCAATACAGCGCTGAAAAGGCAGTGGATTTGGATGAGAGGTCTGAGCTCGAGTTCTGACTTAGTCGCAGATTCAGTCCACCACGGCCACAATAACGTTAGGTAACACTGATTGCAAAATCTCAGCAGCGTACCCAAATAAGCATGATTTAGCTCCACTGTCTGCAGGACAGTGTGGGAGTTGGGTGGATAGGGGTAGACTGGGCTTGGATCAGCCGGGGTGGCTCTTCTGCATGTGTCTCCTTGGAACCAGAGCACCAGGCTGGTGGTTGGCAGAGGTGGAAGAGAGCATGTCCAACTGCAAAAGCTCTTTCAGTCTCTGTGGATCCCACGGACTAACATCTCAGCAGCCGAAACAAGTCGTGGAGGCTGAACTCAGAGTCCAGGGGCCCTGTCAGCTTACGTGGCCAAGGTCCGGATGTGGGGACCCTGTTACTGGAGATGGAGTAAAGATTCAGGGTCATAATTCTGTCTGTTGCAGTCATTTATCAGCAGGGTGCTTTGTGCTCTCTGAAAGGAGATAACACTACCCTCCCTGTAATTTTGTTTCAAGGGTTACTTGCAATATTGTATGTACTTCCCTAGGCATATAGTCCACAATGAATGGCTATTAACTTCCTCGAAAAGCTCTCATGGAATATGTGATTCCTTTATGTTCAAAATCTTACACAGTGTTGGTCAAACTGATGAAATAAAAAAAGGATATGCAGGACTTCCCTGGTGGTCCAGTGGCTAAGACTCCATGCTTCCAAATCAGGGGGCCCAGGTTCGATCCCTGGTCAGGGAACTGGAGCCTGTGTGCCACAACTAAAAGATACTGTGTGCTGCAAGGAAGACTGAAGGTCCCACATGCTGCAACCAAGACGCGGGACAGCTGAACAAATAGAAATAAATCAATAAATATTAAGAAAAAAGCGTATGCAATAATTAAAATTTTCTTTTTCTACCCAAGAGTATAAGAATGGTTTCCATGTCGCCTTTTGTGTATCACTTGCATAAATACTTTTGCACATGGGGTCCAGAGTACATGGGCCATTCTGAATTTTGCCATTTAGAATTTTCTTACATCAAAGCATTGTTTTATACTTTTACACTATTTTTCTAGTAATCTTGTGTGTGTGTGTGTGTGTGTGTGTGTGTATCTGTGTGATAGGTCATCATTTGACTGAACCATAGGAGGTAAACTATCTCATGGAGAGGTTTTGGAGCCTCCAGCCTGACATCATTTACCTGGGCTGGTGTCCTGTTGGTTTCAGAGTGTTGGCACCTGCTGAGTGATGGTGCGGTGGATCTCAGGCCCCAGAGACCCCATAAATCCTCTCTTCCCTGAGAAGACAAGCAAGCATGCTGGAAAAGTAATGAAGTCCCCCATGTTCTATCAGTGTGACTGTGCTTGTGGGAGGAAGACAAAGCCATCCGCAGATGCTGTCAATGACAATGACCCTGGGTGCCTGGCTCCAGTCTCACTGAGTTGATTTTGTGCTCTAAAGTATTTTAGCCAATGTAGGACCGAGTCTGTGGCTTTGTGAATTCAACAGAGGAGCCATATCAGCTCAACTGTTAAATTAAAAAGCAGTAAGTAAAGGGGAACTAGACTTGATTTAATGAGGATGTGTTAAAGTGCAACAGGGAGAAGCAGGTAGACCCCACCACCTGGGCAGGTTTTCTCCAATTAGGGTAGATTTGGGGCTTCCCTGGTGGCTCAGACAGTAAAGAATCTGCCTGTGATGCAGGAGACCTCGGTTTGATTCCTGGGTCAGGAAGATTCCCTGGAGAAGAGATAGGCTACCCACTCGAGTATTCACGGGTTTCCCTGGTGGCTCAGATGGTAAAGAATCTGCCTGCAATGTGGGAGACCTGGATTGGATCCCTGGATTGGGAAGATACCCTGGAGAAAGACATGACAACCTATTCCAGTATTCAGCCTGGCGAATTCCATGGACAGAAGCGCCTGGCAGACTACAGTCCATGGGGTTGCAGAGTCAGATATGACTGAATGACTAACGCTTTCACTTTTATTCAGACAGCAAGCCGCTGGTCTCTTTGGGGTCCATGCATCAAGCCACTTTGCTGAGAATAGTATCATGACTGGACTCCAGAACACTCATGTCAAACCAGGGGTTTGGCCAGGGCTCTGTAACAACCTAGAGGGGTGGGATGGGGAGGGAGGTGGGAGGGAGGTTCAAGAGGGAGGGATCATAGGTCTACCTATGCCCGATTCATGTTGATTTTGGCAGAAACCAACACAATATTGTAAAGCAATGGCAACTCACTCCAGTATTCTTGCCTAAAAAATTCCATGGACAGAGGAGCCTGGTGGGCTACAGTCCATGGGGTCACAAAGAGTTGGAGATGACTGAGTGACTTCACACTTAATTATCCTTCAATTAAAAAGAAATAAATTTAATTATATAAAAAAAGCAAAAACAAAAACTAAGGGTTTGGTCCAGTCAGGAAAAAGGACTTCTTGAGTTGAGGGTTTCCTGTTAAACACTTTTTGTGAATTGTAATCCATGGTCCAGTGGAAGAGAGACTGGCTCCGTGTGTGTCCTGAACTCCTTACTGCATCATAACCCACGCTGCAGAAGTAATTCCTTCTCCTTTTAGCTTTGCCCAGAAACTGCAGAGAAGGCCCTGAGTATTCATCATGGTTCTCACGAGCTTCTTTTGATTTCCTAGGGAAGTGTGTGTGTGTGTGCTCACTTGCTTAGTCGTGTCCGCCTCTGTGATCCCATGGACTGTAGCCCACCAGGATCCTCTGTCTGTTGAATTTTCTAGGCAGGAATACTGGAGCGGGTTGCCATTTCCTAGTCCAGGGCATCCTCCTGACCCAGGAACTGAATCTGCATCTCCTGTATTGGCTGGTAGATTCTTTATGGCTGAGCCACCTGAGAAGAGTCTCTTCTGTTGCTGTGCCTCAGTTTACACATCCAACCATGGATCCCTGGATTGATGGATACACGATGCAACAGTTACAAGCATGGATTCTGGAGCCAGGCTGCCTGGGTTTGATTCCTAGTTCAGCCCTTCAGAAGTTGTCACCTCGGGCAAATCGCTTAATCTTGCTGTGCATTAGTTATCCCACTTGTGAAACAGGGATACTAATGCCTCTCTCCTCATAGGATTATTTCAAGAATTGGACAGTTATTAAAATGCTTGGACTTCTTGGCACATAGTGTTGGGTAGGTGTGCTATTACTAAGACTGTAATGAACATTAATTAAATGAGGTAATACATGTAATATTTAAGCATATATAGACAGTGGATTATGGGTATTTTCACTACTGCTACTGTAAGGTGTTTAAGTTTTATCTCCTTTTGGATAAGACATCTGAATGCAGATCAAGTCCTGATTTGCCTTTTCTCCAACCGAGTCCAGCTCTACAGACGCTTGTGTTCTGTGGTCACAGAAGTTTGAGAATGGCTGCATGGCTGTGTTTGTGAGTACGTGTGTTTCTAATACTTTCCAGGTGGCTCAGTGGTAAAGAATCCACCTGCAGTGCAGGAATAGCAGAAGACGTGGGTTTGATCCCTGGGTCAGGAAGATCCCCTGGAGAAGGGAATGGCTACCCACTCTAGTATTCTTGCCTGGAGAATTCCACGGACAGAGGAGCCTGGCAGGCTATAGTCCATGGCTTTGCAAAGAGTCAGACACAACTCAGCATGCATGAGAATGAATGTTTCTAACACATATTCAGATCACAGAACTATTTTGCTTGAAAACACACTTTGGAAAAGTTTTTCCATGACCCATGGAAGGATTGAGAGTGGAAATTTTCAGATGAGGAGAATTGTTGGGGAAAGTGGAATTCTGACCCTTTTTCAAATAAGGCTAATTAAAAAAACTGCCCTTCCCACCTCTGAGAGTAACGAAGGGGATTTATTAACACCTCTTCTGAGCCAGGCATTGATCTTGGCAGTTCAGATACGCCATTGCCAATAAAAATATGCTAATGGCTATCACTTAATGACCACCTAGAATGTGCCAGGCATTTTATATAAATGATTCCTACCATCCAAAACATCTTTTCAAAGTAGGTGTTATCAATCCCAGCCTATAGATGAGGAAATTGAGGTTCACCATGGCTAATCTGCGGGCTTCCCTGGTGGCTTAGATGAATCTGCCTGCAATGTGGGAGACCTCAGTTTGATCCCTGGATTGGGAAGATCCCCTGGAGGAGGAAATGCAACCCACTCCAGTATTATTGCCTGGGAAATTCCATGGACAGAGGAGCCTGGCAGGCTACAGTCCATGGGGTCACAAAGAGTTGGACACAACTGAGTGGCTGAGCTCATCACATGTCCATTTTTCCATTTAGAAACTGTTTTTCACAATGAAGTTTGTCATTTGACTCCCAGGATGCATAATCTGGGTCCGACCTCCCTTTCCAGCCTCTGCTCCCTCAGTTTCTCCTCATGAGAGGCTCCACTGATGAGGTCCTGGCCTTATTCTCTCAGTCCACACGGCCCTTTTGACTTCCTGTCTTTGCTCACATGGACCCCGAGGCATGGTTGACATGATGACTCTTCCAAGTTCCAGTTTGCCTTTCCTGAGCACCCTGTGCCAGTGGCTCTGGATGGAATCGATTGCTTCTTGTTCTTTGTGCCCCAGGGTTGTATACAAACCCATCAAATCCTGGTTGAAGGAGTGAATGGACGAGTGCGTAGCAGCTCACTCTGCAGGAAGGCGTTGGTTCTTGTGTGTGTGTGTGTGTGTGTCTGAACGAAGATAGTGAAGTTTAGAAAAATTTGGTGACTTGTTCAAGGTCATATAAGTTGTTACTGGTGGAGTTGGGGCTGTAGCCTTGATTTTAGGAACCAGGGATAAGAGTTAAGTTTTTGTAGACATCTTCCCCAGTGTCTTCCCTGAAGGAACATCACTTTTAAGGATGGATTAGTTCAAGAAGAAAACTCTTAAGAAAAGAGAAGCTATTGCCTCCTTCATATATGCACCTTAGGGTTTATGAGGGCTTCCCCAGTGGTTCAGTGGTAAAGAATTAACCTGCAGTGTAGGAGCCACAGGAGAAATGGGCTTGATCCTTGGGTTGGGAAGATCCCCTGGAGGAGGGCATGGCAACCTACTCCAGTATTCTTGCCTGGAGAATCCCATGGACAGAGGAACCTGGTGGGCTACCGGCCACAGGGTTGCCAAGATGCAGTCACGACTGAAGTATTTTAGCATGCATATGTACAGGGTTTACAAACCACCTGATATTCTAGACACTTCAACACTTATATTAAGAGGGCCATACCATGATTATTTTCCCCCTAACTAACTGATATAAGAAAGTATATTTTATGGAGGTGTTAAAGGAAACCTCCAACGATAGCCCTGTCATGATCTCGGTCTCCCCCACTCCATTCTAATGCTTTTCTGGGACAGACTACACTCTCTTTTAATCTGTGGGAAAGTTTGCACTTTCACATCCTACAGAGACCAATTAGAAGAATCAATTAAAGTCAAACTTGTGAAGACAGCGATCCAACACAGTGGGAATAAATGAATGAAGGATGTTTATCATAAAGTGAAGCTGAAAGGTTAATGCTGCCTAAATACTCATTTACAAGCATCGGGACTGACAGCAAGGTCCTAGCCTAGGAGATCTTGATTTGGCAAAAGCTTTGTATGCCTGCATTTTCTTGAAATCTTCCCTCTGCAACTTGTTCTGGAGTTGAGGTCTTCAGTCAGCAGGGGCAGCAAGACAGAGCATATCAATCAGAGCAAACGGGTAGCCCTGTTTTCCCTTTGAAAATTGGAGTCTAAAGCCATGTTAGCTACAGCCTTAACACTAATTATAGCGTGACTTGCACGGCAAGCCTTCCTGATTATTTTTGGTAAATTTTCTTTGAAGATAAGAAAGAAACCATTATACCCAGATTGTGGTTTGTCAGTAGCAGGAAGTGCCTGTTAGGGGAGCTTCAAACAGAGTTCTAGACAATGAGAACAGTAGCGCAAGCACAGCCTTGGGTCTGTTAAGGGGTGAGGCGCTGCCTTCTTGGGAGCAGCTCTAAGCCTGGCCCTCAGCTCCTCATCCATCCCAGTCTCACCCTGCAAGCTTGTCTTCTGATTGCTTTGTCAAGAGAGTGAACATGTCTTTTCAAGATCCAAAAAGAAGCTTTGTCTTTTATATTAAATTTTTTTTTTTTTGGTCTTAGAATTTTTTTTCCCTATTCTTTCAGATCAAGGTTGTCTGTTACAGAATTCCTTCCTCATTTGATAGGACAGACCTTGAATTTACAAAACTCATTGAAAGCTGAATGCATTTTTTATCCTGAAGCCAGAATCTCAGGGCTGAACTGAAGTGTGAGCCTGGTTACACCTAGGCTAAACCTGTTTCTTTCATTAATTCTTCTGCTAACTGAGGCCTTATGTAGGATTCAGACTTTGACCCCCTGCAACTTCATGAAATCTTTTTTTTTTTTTTTTTCTTTTGAGAAGTGAATGTCTCGGGTATTACATCTCACTCAAGTACCTTTATGCCTATATTTTTTATGTCGTTTGACTATTTGGGCCATAAAGAAGGCTGAGGACTGAAGAACTGATGCTTTCAAACTGTGGTATTGGAGAAGACGCTTGAGAGTCCCTTGGACTTCAAAGAGATCAAACCAGTTAATCTTAAAGGAAATCAATCTTGACTATTAATTGGAAGGACTGCTGCTGAAGTCAAAGCTCCAATACTTTGGCCACCTGATTTGAACAACCAACACATTGGAAAAGACCTTGATGTTGGGAAAGACCGAAGGCAAAAGCAGAAGCAGGTAGCAGAGGATGAGAGGGCATCACTGATTCAATGGACGAGTCTGAGGAGACTCCAAAAAATAGTGGAGCACAGAAAAGCCTGGAGTGCTGCAGTCCATGGGGTCACAAACAGCCAGACACAACTTAGCGACTGAGCAATAGCGAAGTGTAAAGTTCCCTGGAGTGTCCTGGGTATGGCGTCAGTTACACCTAAATGAACGGTGACCCCCCAGAGCAGTTGCCTTATGTGGACATATTATTGTTTGGGATCATTTAGGTGCTAGTGGAAGAAAATCACACTAGCTGAATTAAGAGGAAATGGGATTTATTGAAGAGATACTGGGAGTCTCACAGAACCTAAGAACATTAATGTTATCAGTTCTCATCAAACCTGTAATCAGAAACAGATGCTCTTAGAACTGGCTTTCTATTTCTTTTATGTATGATTCTCTCTATGTACCACATTCTTTCTTCCTCCTTTTTAGGTACAAATGTTTCCTTCATTTCTCTAGGGTATGTCATAGGAAATTAGAATACACATTCAGTCCTAGCCTCCCACCCTATGGTAAACCACTCAAGGACTGACTGACTTTCTTCCTCTGTTCTAGTTTTTAGATTTCCATGCCAGCGCTCTGGTTGACATACCTTGGGACAGGTGGCTCACCTGCCAGCCATCTGAATGGAGCAATCGGATGTGTTAGGTGGTGTTGGAAGAAGGCGAGGGTGTTGGGAAAATGAAAAATACCCATGGAAATCAGCAGCTTGTCCTCTTTATGAGCAAACACTGAGCTCATTAGTTCTGTTAAATCAATCCATTTTCTTAGGAAGTGAGTGACTGTAGATTTTTAAGTCTGTGAGCTATTAGCTCCTATTATTAATTGAATTTACTTAGAGAAATCAATTCCTTTACAAGAAACCATTTATTTAAACATATCTATTTATGTTGTTCTTTTCCTTAAGCAATGTATAATAAGAGCAAACACATATATTTATTACATATAAGTAAACATGACTGAGCGACTTCACTTTCACTTTTCACTTGCATGCATTGGAGAAGGAAATGGCAACCCACTCCAGTGTTCTTGCCTGGAGGATCCCAGGGACGGGGGAGCCTGGTGGGCTGCTGTCTATGGGGTCGCACAGAGTCAGACATGACTGAAGTGACTTAGCAAAATGTATATAAGTGCTTACTCTGCACAAAACACTGTTCTGTGTTGGGTGTGTGTGTGTGTGTGTGTGTGTGTGTGTGCGCAGGCACACATGTATGCTCATTCTGGTCCTCAAAACAGTTGTATGAGGAAACTGAGGCATGAGAAGTTTGAAAAATTTGCCCAGGGGTAAGCGATAATTGGGTCTTCCCCGGTGGCCCAGTCAAGATTCTGCCTGCAATGCAGGAGATGCAGGTTCAATCCCTGGGTCAGGAAGATCCCCTGGAGAAGGGACTGGCTACCCACTCCAGTATTCTTGCCTGGGAAATCCCATGGACAGAGGAGCCTGGTGGGCTATAGTCCATGGAGTCACAAGCAGTTGGACAGGTCAGAGCGGCAAGCAATAATTAGTGGTGGAATCCAACTGGGGAGAGATGATACGCTCGAATTAACAGCTAATAATGCAATGTACAATGTAGCATACTGACAGTTTTTCAAACATATGTCCAAGAATTTGGAGAAATTTAAGAATCATAGGAAACAGCCTCACTACTTTGTGTTTATTTTATTTTTTAATGAAATTGCTATTATTGACATACTCAATCACTGCTATTCCACAACACTAGAGAAAAATAAATTTTACCAAGCAACATTTTATGATAACTTGCTTGAAAATGACCATAAGAGTGTGGGCCTGGGCAGAAAAATAATCTTCAAGTATTTTAAGCACAGTCAAGTGGAACAAGGGCAGATTTCTTTAATGGATAAAAAGTGAAGGGAGCCAGGTCACATTCAGTAAGAAAAACTTACTATTAAGTCTACCTACTCTTGTAGCAGAACCCAAAGATCAGTACAGTGATCTGTGAGATCAGTGAGCTTTCCTAAGTGTGGTCCCTGGGCCAACAGCATCGACATCACCTAGGAACCTGGTGGAAATGCAATTTCTAGGGTCCCATCCCAGACCTGATGAATCAGGAAGTCTGGGTCTGGGGTCCAGCCCTCTGTTTTTAAGAGTGCTTGTAGATGGTTCAGATGTCCCTTGAAGCTGAGACCCGCTGTCACAAAGGCCAGGGCCACAGAATAAAAAAAAACTGCCAGAATCACAGTTTCTTGAAAGACAGTTAAGGCAGGAATATAGAGTCCAGTGCCTGAAAGGGGCAGTGGAGTCTATTAATAGTTCATGTAAATGCTTGAAACTGTCAGGTGATCAGAGCTGAGCCCTATATCACACCTAGAATGACACCTATCTGGTCTTATTGTCTTGTAAGACATGGGGCAGGCATCACATTACTGTAAAACAAAACTTCTGTGGCCCGTGTGGTATTTTCAAGCCCGTAAGATTACAAAACTGAGGTCCCAGCAATCATGAGTTGGAATCAGAGCATGAGTCTCTGTTGACTCAATTCAGTGACAGAGAAGAGAGCCATGTGCACAGTATTGGGTTCTTAGGGGCCACGAAGCGTGTCCAAAATAAGTGGCTTCTAGTCCATTTTCACACATGTTAAAGTTTTCTGAGCTATATAAGATGACCATTCATAATCAGTTCAGTTCAGTCGATCATTCGTGTCTGACTCTTTGTGACCCCATGAATCGCAGCACGCCAGGCCTCCTTGTCCATCACCAACTCCTGGAGTTCACTCAAACTCACATCCATCGAATCGGTGATGCCATCTAGCCATCTCATCCTCTGTCGTCCCCTACTCTTCTTGCCCCCAATCCCTCCCAGCATCAGGGTCTTTTCCAATGAGTCAACTCTTTGCATGAGGTGGCCAAAGTACTGGAGGTTCAGCTTTAGCATTATTCCTTCCAAAGAACACCCAGGACTAATCTCCTTTAGAATGGACTGGTTGGATCTCCTTGCAGTCCAAGGGACTCTCAAGAGTCTTCTCCAACACCACAGTTCAAAAGCATCAATTCTTCGGTGCTCAGCTTTCTTCACAGTCCAACTCTCACAACCATACATGACTACTGGGAAAACCAAAGCCTTGACTAGATGGACCTTTGTTGGCAAAACAATGTCTCTGCTTTTGAATATACTATCTAGGTTGGTCGTAACTTTCCTTCCAAGGAGTAAGCATCTTTTAATTTCATGGCTGCAGTCACCATCTGCAGTGATTTTGAAGTCCCAAAAAATAAAGTCTGACACTGTTTCCACTGTTTCCCCATCTATTTCCCATGAAGTGATGGGACTGGATGCCATGATCTTCGTTTTCTGAATGTTGAGCTTTAAGCCAACTTTTTCACTCTCCTCTTTCACTTTCATCAAGAGGCTTTTTAGTTCCTCTTCACTTTCTGCCATAAGGCTGTCTCTTATACACATCTAGATGTGTATAAGAGACAGATACTANAATATATCCCCTCCCCCTTGAGCTTCCCTCCCCCCAGCCCCACCCCAGCCCTCCAGGCCATCACAGAGCGCCCGGCTGGGGGCCCTGTGTCATGCAGCAGCTTTTACACATGCTAGCATAGAGGCGTTAGGGCTGCTCTCTCAAGTCATTCCACTCTCTCATTTCCCCACTGTGTCCACAAATCCATTCTCTACATCCGAGTCTCCATTCCTGCCCTGCAGGTAGGTTTATCAGCACCATTTTTTTTTTCTGGATTCCATATGTGTGTGTTAACATATGATGCTTGTTTTGTCTCTTTCTGACTTACTTCACTCTGTATGACAGACTCTGTGTTCATCCACCTCAGTTCAACTGATCCACACTTGTTCCCTTTTATGGCTGAGTAACATTCTAATAAAGTGGACCCAGACCCTGATCTAGGGATGGGTATGAACCCATGTGTTACAAGGGGGTGTCTTCTGAGAAAGAATCTTGTTCTCTAATAAGTGAAGGGTTACATGAAGAGACGTGGTCTTTGCAACACAGATGCAATGCTCTAATACAGTGCTCTTGGCAAAACAGCCCTGTGGCTGGCCTGTGGTTCTGTGTCAAGTGGACTGTGGTGTTCAAAGCTGCTGTGGCCACCTTAAAACTGTGTTAGAAAGACCAAGAGACCTCTGCCTAGCACCTTGACATTTTGTAGAATTAGCCTGCAGATGCTGGCCCCTGGATTCTTAGTACATGAAAAAAAGTACGACTCTTCCTATACATTATTGATGGCTTTTTCTGTTATTTTTTTGTTATTTGAGTGGCTCTTTGAAGTTTACAATCATTTCCATAAGTTGAAACCAGTCATGAGGGTTGTGGTATTTTTTCAGCCATGTTCAGATGAGCCAGTTTAGATGTGAGGAAGTGTGGATTCCACAAAGGCTAGGGGTTTACCATATTAGCATAATAAAGGAAAAAGGAAACAAAAGAGTTCCAGTGTTTAAAAGACATGATTACAATGAGAGAATGGTTAGTACTACACAGGACCTAGATAATTTCAGTCAGTTTCACAATCTATATTGAAAGAATAGCAAATAACAGAAAAAATTATAATATATTACAGAAAGTGTCAAGTAGTTTGATACCTAATACAGAACCATGAGATACGAAACAATATTTTGGATTCTAATTGAACTACAAAATTTTCAAAACTAGAACTGTCCATAACAATCAAAACTTAATCTAAATGCAAATTCATATTGCAAATTATTTTCAATACAGAGAGGTTAAATGACTGACTTATAGGGAAATTTTGCATTAAGGAGACAAAACTCTATTTTAATTTATCTCTGTCTGTTAGTCCTTGTAGAATATGAGCTCTCACAGTTCTTCACTCAAATCCAATTTTGTCTGGAGAAATAAGCTAGATTGTATGTAAAGTAGAACTTACAAAAATGTAAGATTTTTTCAGGATGATACACTGAAACTGTTTACCTTCCAACTTAATTTCTATCACAATTACCCCTTTTCTTTGATATACTTCTGACATTCTTAGATTCATATTTAAAGATCAACTAAATTTTTTTTATCATTTATCATTTCATGAAAAACTGCTTACAGATGATGTTAATAAGTCAACATCTGGGAAGCCCCTGATTTTAATAAAGGTGATACCATATCATCCAGAGGCCCATGGGAAGACATAATTTCATATGACCCAATGCAACTACTCTTTTCTATTTTAAAACTTTTTGTCACTCTAAAGCCAGATGCAAATTTCATTATTATTTCTGACACTAGCCACAAACACTAAAATTTACCTTTCCAGTGGCTAAAAACTCCACTCAAGGTTATTATATCTCTACCAGAGATACCTCTATAAAGATAAAACTCTGATAGGAATGTTCACATACACTAGGAGAAAGAAGAATAAATACCACGAACCTTATCTTTTCTATTTGTACAAGCAGCAGAAAATATTTGACAACATTCTTATTTCCATTTGTCACACAATGTCTTTAACAACACATCATCAGCTCATATACCAAGAGGTTGCCATTGATATTATGTGTCAGGAAGATGCTTTTCTGATGACCTTTAAATAGCACAATCCCAAGTAATGATGCGAAATGACTTCCTTTTATCCTAAGACCTCCTTTAAAACATTCAAATGCTCTGGGGTATGTCACCAGGTCAATGATGCAGTGGTATATCTTTTGCAAGATGTTAGAAGAAGGAAAGGCTGTTAAACCTTGAATGTCAATCATTACCATTTACCACACTATTTTTACCTTGTGTATTGTTAACATTTTTCACCTAAAGAAGACAAAGGACTTTGTACAAGAGAGTGCCAAGAGCTCTCGATATTCTAAACAGTTGAAAGAAGGTGGGGCGTGGTAGGGGGTGGGCAGCTGTGCAACAATATAAAAATTTTGTAAAGCAAATCTCCCTTAATGAGGGTGAGGAGGATCAATTTGAAACTAGGCTGTTCCATCCACCAGCTGCCACAATTCAAGGGTAAATCGGTGACACTTACCAAACCACTTGCACAGATCAGGTGCCTCCACTTCCAACAGGAACCTTAGTGCTGAGCCAGCTGTCAGTATGTGAGAGGGACTATCTCCTCTATTTCATTTTTGTAAGCCAGATCCATGGGGTAATCAGTTCAGTTCAGTTCAGTAGCTCAATCGTGTCCAACTCTGCGACCCCATGAATCGCAGCACGTCAGGCCTCCCTATCCATCACCAACTCCCAGAGTTCACTCAAACTCTTGTCCATAGAGTCAGTGATGCCATCCAGCAACTCATCCTCTGTCATCCCCTTTTCCTCATGCCCCCAACCCCTCCCAGCATCAGAGTCTCTTCCACTGAGTCAACTCTTTGCATGAAGTGGCCAAAGTACTGGAGTTTCAGCTTCAGCATCAGTCCTTCCAATGAACACCCAGGACTGATCTCCTTTAGAATGCACTGGTTAGATCTCCTTGCAGTCCAAGGGACTCTCAAGAGTCTTCTCCAACACAACAGTTCAAAAGCATCAATTCTTTGGCGCTCAGCTTTCTTCACAGTCCAATTCTCACATCCATACATGACCACTGGAAAAACCATAGCCTTGACTAGATGGACCTTTGTTGGCAAAGTGATGTTTCTGCTTTTTAATATGTTATCTAGGTTGGTCATAACTTTCCTTCCAAGGAGTAAGCGTCTTTTAATTTCATGGCTGCAATCACCATCTGCAGTAATTTTGGAGCCCCCAAAATAGAAGAGGCCAATTTTCTGTCTTCTATAATTCCTATTTTTTTTTGGCATATCTAATAACATGGATAAAATTACTTCCCAGAATTATTCTTGGTAAAAATACTGTATGTATTTGGAAAAAGATGTTTTATTAAATTAAAGTTGAGGAAAGACCCAAAAGGCATACTAGGGGCAATGCATGTCAACAAAACATCTTAAATATCTTCTAAGAAGTAGGGAGAGGGAAATACAATTAAGGACCCTTTTTTCTCTTAACTCTATTGCTCACTTTATTTCAAATTTAAGAATTCAGTTTAGCATGAAATAAAGACAATTGACTCAACAAAGTACTAGGATGGCTCTTTGTTAACATTTTTTTAAATGAAAGTAAAATCAGCCTGTTGATAGCACCATTTCCAAAGGTCAGGCACAGATTCTGAAAGTTAACAGCATTTTCAGGAACTTGTGGTCTATCTAGGTAATAGGGACCAATCAAAAACCAACACACAACCCTTCGAAAGAAAGTGACCAATCAGACGTCCCCTCACCTAAAAATTCTTTTTTTTTTTCATGAACACTCCCTATATAAGCAACGTAATCCAAAACCGGGGGATCCTCCCTATGGCGGTGGGAGCCCCAGCTCGAGCTTGGTAATAAACGCTCCCTTGCTTTTGTATCGGATGCCTGTCGGCTCCCGGGTGGTCACTGGGAGATTCCGCGACGTGGGCATAATGCCATTCATTTCTTCACGGACATTTCCTCTGCTCTCCTGTGCCAAGGGAAGTGTCAGCTAGCCTCACTTTGTCTTGTCGTGGTGCAATGGACTATGTCTTACAATCTTCTATATTCGAAGGGCAAAAGAACTCTTGCCTGTGGGAAAACCTTGGTTTAAAAAAAAAATGCTAGTAGCACTAAGCTTCTAGCTCTGTAGAAGCTAGTCATTCAACAGTTGAAAATTCTACTTTCCCAGTCTGAATCTAATTTTAGAAACTATCTTGAAAGAGTCAATAAACGTCTGGTTTCCACTTGGAATGCAGAAATCTGGGGAGAGGGGTACTCCCAAGCTTTGAGCGCAATAATGAAGACAAGCCAGACAAGCTGCAGGTTGGCGACTTTCCTTGAACACATTAGAAGGCAGATGCTGCTAGAAACCAATCAGCTAAAATCTAAGGACACAGATGCCTGTAGGAAGAGATGGGACTTGCACACTTGCTCATCTGGAGCAGATCCAGCAGAACAGTTAATGAACTGGTGGAGGCTGAATAGGGGCTGGCGAGAGATTGTGGAGCCCCTGAGGACACAGGAAGTCTCAAGCTTCCTTTTCAAGCTCTTCGCCACACAGACTCCATCATACTCTAAGAAAAAAGACCAGTGAGAGTCCCAAGAAAGTGTCCTTCATGGTGCAGGTTGAGGATAGACAAATAGCATCACTGCAGAAGCTCACATCTAACCCCAAATCTTCTCCCCGTCTCTCCTATGCTGGGGCGGGTGGGGATAAATCGATAACCTCTGTAGTGAAGGACAGTCAACACTTTCACCCTGAGGGCAAGGCTCTAAGCCTATTGCAGCCTGGGAAGGGAAAGATAAAACCTTTCTCCTTGGGGAAAGACGAGGACTGTGTGCTGGACGCAAGGCTACTGCTAAGGGATGGAGGGGAGCACTGGGAGAGTCAAACCTGAAAGCAAGAGACGCAGGACCTGCCTCGGACTGACACGGGGTCAGAGTCCCAGGCCAACACGCATAAACTGAAAACGCTACATGTATGAGTGTAACTGCATCACTGTGCTGTGGAAATTAACATAACACTGTAAATGAACTGAACTTCAATAAAATATATAATCAAAAAATAGGACAGGGAATTCCAGAAGTATGGAATGATGTCAAATAGTTCAATAATCTAACAAATTTAAGACAGAGATAATGGAGCAATTTATTTCTTTTTTAATAGTGGCTTTGGAAATTCCCTGGCGGTCCAGTGTTTAGGACTCAGCACTTTTTGACAGCTAAGGGCCCAGGTTTAATCCCTAGTCAAGGAACTAGGGTCTCACAGGATGCATGGTACAATCAATCAATAACTAAATAAATTTAAATGATGGCTTATAAACATTCTAGAATAACTGAGGCTAAGACACAGATCAAAGAGGATTAGAGAATTCCAAGCAAAATAAATATGTAAAAATCACATGGGAGAATATTAGTCAAACTTCTGAAGACAAAAGATAAAGAGAAGAACTTGATGCAGCCCCAGGGGGGAAATTACACAGAAGGAGCACAGACGAGGATTCCGAAAACCATGCAAACCAAGACACAACGGAGGGGTATTTTTAGGGTACTGAAAAAATGGTTTATTTAGTAAGAAAAAAGTTTACACAGGATCTATATCCAGTAAAAAACATATTTTTAATGAAGTAGAAATGAAGGAGAAATACTAAGACAAACAAATACTGAAAGAATTCATTAATAACAAACTTACACTAAAAGAAATGATAAAGGAGATGCTTTAGTTAGACAAAATACGAAATCAAATAGAAACCTGGATCACAAAGAGAAGTAGAAGTGGAATTAATGAACATAAGACACAATTTTTTCCTTATGTTTTGATGATCTAAAAGATCACTCATTGCTTAGAAGGAAAGTGGTGGCAATGTGTTGCATGTTGACAGCAAAGATAAATCTAAGCTGTGTGACATCAACAAGTCAGAGCTGGAGAAAGAGGAGTTGAGAGTCTGCTGTTTATGTTTCTTAAAGTCCTTAACTAAATATTAAAGTCCTTAACTAAATATTAGTCGTGCTATTTGATGGTAGACTCTGATTAAAGTTATATCTTACAAACTCTACGGCAACGACTAAAAGATTTTAAAAAGAGGTATAAATAATAAGTCAAGATTTGGGATAAAATAGAATAACAACAAATGTTTCATTAGCCAAGAATGGGCAGAAAAATAGAGGAGAATAGCAAACAGACCAAATTGATAGCAAATATCAAGAAGATATGTTTTAAATTGATAATATCAATGATTACAATAAATATGATTGGCTTGAACATATAAATTAAGAGATTGTCAGACTGGGTTAAGAGGAAAGTTCCAACTATATGCTGTCTACAAGTAACTCACTTTAAATATAAAAATATAAATAGGTTAAAAGTAAGACAATGAGGAAAGATAAACAACTCAGACACTAATCAAATGAAAACTGAAATGGCTATGTATCAAACAAACTGTACTCCAAAATCCAGTACTCCAGCAGAACCATTAAGTATTATAAAAAGGTCAATTTTCTATGAAACATGCAATTCCATATTAGCGCATGCAACAGAATTTTAACTAAAAACAGGTTCCAATGTATGGAGCAAAAACATCTAGATTTGAAAGTACAAATACACAAACTCACAATAATAATTAGAAATGGTAACCCTCAGTAACTGACGGAACAAGTAGACAGAAAATCACTAAAATATGTAAGAACTGAGTAAGTCTAGAAGTCAATTTGATCTAATTGATATTTATAGAACACTGAAGCCAACAAGAGCAGACTGTATGTTATTTTCAAGTATACATGAACCATTCATCAAGATAGACCATATTTTATGTCTTAAGAAATTTAAAGGAAATCATACAATACTAAGTTCTTAGATAATAATGCAATTACACTGTGAATCAGTAACAGAAAGATATCTGAAAAATCCTTAAATATATATAAAAATTTAACAAAGACATTTCTTCATAACTCATAAGGCAAATATGATATTTTATGAAAATTGAAAATACTTTTAACTTATGGAAAATAAATATTAAATATATCAAATCTTATTGTATAAAATAGAGTAGCACTTAGAGAGAACTTTATAGCATAAATTTTTATACTAAAAGAGAATAAATGTCACAAATAAGTAATCTTCCTCTTCAAGAGACTAGGAAATGAAGATTAAATTAAACCCAAGCAAGCAAACAGAAGGAAATGATAAAAAGCAGAAATCAGTGAAACTGGAGATAGAAAAGCAATAGAGAAAATCAGTGAAACTATACGTTGTTCCTTTTCTTAAAAAAATCAATAAAATTAATAAATCTCTAGCCAGACTAACCAAGAAACTGAGACAAGAAACAAATTACTAACATCAAAAATGAAAGATGAAAAGAATATTATACAGATCTCACAGGGTTATTAAAAGAATGATATGGGATGACTGTAAACAACTCTATGCTCATAAATTAAAAAACTTAGATGAAATGAGCCCATTAAAGGAAAGACACAAAATGTCAATACTTGCTCAAGAAATAAGTAGATAACTGGAATAGCCCATACCTATAAAAATATTAAATTCATATTTTTAAACCTTTCAACAAAGAGATGAGTTCTACCAGAACTTTAAGAAAAATTATTGCAATTCTGCAAACGCTCTTCTAGAAAATAGTAGGGAAGGCAACACTTCCAAACTCATTTTATGGGGTCAGTATCCCTGGTGGCTCAGACGGTAAAGAATCCGCCTGCAATGCAGAAGACCCAGGTTCAATCCCTGGGTTGGGAAGACCCTCTGGAGAAGGAAATGGCTACCCACTCCAGTATTCTTGCCTGGAGAGTTCAATAGACAGAGAAGCCTGGCAGAGTTGGACACAACTGAGGGACTCACACACACACACACACACACACACACACACACACACACATCACCCATCATCCTAAAACTGGCAAAGTCAGTATAAGAAGAGAAAACTAAGAGGAACTGAATTCTTCATGCACAAGGAGACAAAAATCTCCTACAAAATATTATCTGATCAAACCCAACAAACTGTGAACATGATAATATATATCTAACAATTGAGTTTATCCCAAGAATGCAAGGCTGCTTCCATATTCAAAAGCAAAGTAATTTACCTTATTAACAGACTAAAGAAAAAAATACAAATGATTATCTCAATTGATGTAGAAAGAGCATTGGATATGTTTCAACATTAATGCAGGATAAAAACTTTCAGGAGACAAGGAGTAGAAGGAATCTTTCTTAATCTGATAAAAGGCATCTACTCAAAACCTCTTACTAACCTCGTTTAGTGAAAAAGTGCTTGTTTCTCCCTACGGCAGTTAAGAAGACATGGATGCTCCCTCTCATCACTTTTTCAACACCTTACTGGAAGAACAAGGCAGTGCAGGAAGATAAGAAAAAGGGTTTGGGGAGGCATAATAATATAAAAAGAAATAACAAAAGTATCTCTGCTTGCAGGCAACCTGACTGGTCACACAGAAAATTCCAACAAAGTCACACAACTAGAAGTAGTAATTAAGCTTGACATAAATGCAGGATTCAAGATCAGTAGGATGTTAAAAGAAAGAAAAAATCCACTTTGGTTGTCAAAGCCTAGTATGCCATTGATAATCTGAGGTTAGGGCCAACAGCGCTGCGTGGGGCGCACAAGATAAAGAGGCTTCTGCTTGCTTTATGTTTTACTTTGTTTTGCTTTCTGCCTGAACAATTGGAAGGATGGGGTTGTCAATTATAGGCAATGGAGAAAAGGAGATGTTTGGTTTGGGGCCATGACAACTTCAAGGATGTCTATTAGACATTAGTACAAGATCTAAAGGTTAGGAGACACAGACCACCCCCCCCCCGCCCAGCCTGCACAGCATCAGCAAATGACTGGTATCTAAAGAAAACCCGAACCAGGTGAAGTCATGCAGAAGGGAAGAATACAGGAGGAGGAAGCGGGCTGGAGGGCACCCCGACCTGTGCCAGCCTTTGGAGAATGAACCCTTTCATGAGTATTCCATGAGTGCTCCTCAAAGAATGCACACCCCCTTTTTATTGTTGGTGTCTGCTGGCCCGATCACTCAGTTTCCTGAATGTGTCAAAATTTCCAGAGTAAATTTTTTTATTTCTTTGCTTCTCTCAGTAATTCTATCATTTGTTGTTTTCTCTGG
The DNA here is from genome assembly GCA_006410675.1 of Oreotragus oreotragus. Lineage (NCBI taxonomy): Eukaryota > Metazoa > Chordata > Mammalia > Artiodactyla > Bovidae > Oreotragus > Oreotragus oreotragus. The sequence continues at coordinate 460,271 of SJYX01019110.1, read as the reverse complement.
TAGACTTCATCTTTTAGAGACAGCTTTAGATTTACAGAAAAACGGATAAAGTAGTGCTCATACACCTCCACACATGGCCTCCCCTGTAATTAATATCTTACATGAGTATGGTATATTTGTTACTGTTAATGAACCAATATTGCTACATCATTATTAACCAAATCATACATTCAGCTTTCCTTAGTTTCTACCTGCAGTCTTTTTTTTTTTTTCTGTTTCGGGACCCCATCCAGGACACCATAATGCATTTATTCTCTTGTCTCTTTAGGCTCCTCTACACTGTGACAGTCTCTCTGACTTGCCTTGTTCGTGACAACCTTGGCAGTTTTGAGGAGTGAGTGGACAGATGTATTACATGGTGTCCGCTTACTGGAATTTGCCACGTTATTCAGGGGTTGTGCATATGACGGAGTAAAGTGACACTTTCCTCTTTTCATATAAACACTATTTGCAAGTGTCGACAGTGACCATGATCACTAGCTGAAGCTGTGTTTCGTGGGTTTCTCCACCGCAGAGGTATCTCTGCCAGCTTTTTCCATACTTTACTCTTTGGAAAGAAGTCACTAAATGCAGCTCACATTTAAGGAGTGGAGAATCATGATCTTCCTTTAATGCAGAATCTCTACATAAAATTAATTGTTCATTTATGTTGTCACATATCGCAGAAGATTCTTTTCTAAGATTGAATAATATTCCATTATGTGTATAAAGCATTTTCTTTACCCATTCACCTGTTGTTAGGTGTTTGGATTGCTCTCATAGCTTGGCTATTATGAATAATGCTGCAATGAACGTATCGGCACAGGCACCTTTTCAAGACTCTAATTTCAATTCTTTTGGATAAATACCTAGGACTGGAATTGCTGAATTAATGTGGTGGCTCTATTTTTAATTTTGGGGGGGAGGAACTTCTATATTCTTATCCACATCAGCTGTTCCATTTTACACGCCCACCAAGAGTGTACACGTGTTCCTTATTTTCCACCTCCTTATGAATAAGAAGACTTCCCTGGTGGCTCAGAGGTTAAAGCATCTGCCTCCAATGCAGGAGACCTGGGTTCGATCCCTGGGTGGGGAAGATCCCCTGGAGAAGGAAATGGCAATCCACTCCAGTACTATTGCCTGGAAAATCCCATGGACAGAAGTGCATGGTAGGCTACAGTCCATGGGGTCGCAAAGAGTCGGACACGACTGAGCGACTTCACTTCACTATGAATGTTTACCTTTTGATGTTTTTAATAATCGCCATCTTAACAGGCATCCGGTGATATTTCATCAGGGTTATGATTTGCATTTCCCTGATGATTAATGACACTGAATATTTTTTCATGAACATATTGGGCATTTGTATGTGTTCCTCAGAGAAACATATGCTCAGGTCCTTTACATATTTAAAGACTCAGGTTGTTGATGTCCTTCCTTTGAGCTGTGCAGCACACGTATACTCTGCACGTTAACCGGCTTTCTGATACGTTGCCCTTGCAGTTGTTCAGTCACCAGGCAGTGGCTAGCTCTTTGCAGCCCCCTGGACCGCAGCACGCCAGGCCTCCCTTGTCCCTCACCAGCTCCCGGAGTTTGCTCAAGTTCATGCCCGTTGAATTGGTGATGTCATCAAACCATCTCATCCTCTGTCACTCTGTTCTCCTTCTGCCCTCAATCTTTCCCAGCATCAGTCTTTTCTAATGAGTTGGCTGTTGGCATCAGGTGGCCAAAGTACTGGAGCTTCAGCAGTGAGTATATATACACTCATATATATAAAATTATATATATATATACTATATATAATACTCATACTTCCGTTGAGTATTTAGGGTTGATTTCCTTGAGGTTTGATCTCCTTGCAGTCCAAGGGACTCTCAAGAGTCTCCTCCAGCCCCACAGTTGAAAAGCATCAATTCTTCGGTGTTCTGCCTTCTTTCTGATCTAACTCTCACATCTGTACGTGACCACTGAAAGTACCACAGCTTTGACCATACGGACCTTTGTCAGCAAAGTGATGTCTCTGCTTTTTAATACACTGTCTAGATTTGCCAAAGCTTTCCTTCCAAGAAGCAAGCATCTTCTAGTTTCATGGCTGCAGTCACCATCTGCAGTGATTTTGGAGCTGAAGAAAAGGAAATCTGTCACTGCTGCCAACTTTTCACCTTCTATTTGCCATGAAGTGATGGAACTGGATGCCATGATCTTCATTATTTTTAATATTGAGTTTCAAGCCAGCTTTTTCACTCTCCTCCTTCACCGTCATCAAGAGGCTCTGTAGTTCTGAGAGTGGTGTCATCTGCACATCTGAGGTTGTTGATATTTTCCCAGCGATCTTGACTCCAGCTTGTAACTCATCCAGCTTGGCATTTTGCATGATGTGCTCTGCACAGAAGTCAAATAAACAGGGTAACAATAAACAGCCTTTTGGTACTCCTTTCCCAATTTTGAACCAGTCAGTTGTTCCAGAAAATGTTCTAACAGTTGCTTCTTGACCCACATGCAGGTTTATCAGAAGACAGGTAAGATAGTCTGGTATTCCTATCTCTTCAAGAGTTTTAAGCAGTTGGTATGACCAACACAGTCAAAGGCTTTAGCATAATCAATGAAACAGGTGTTTTTCGGGAATTCCTTTGCTTTCTCTACGATCCAGTGAATGTTAGCAATTTGAATTCTGGTTCCTTTGCCTTTTCTAAACCCAGCTTGTACATCTGGAAGTTCTTGATTCAAGTACTGCTGAAGCCTACCTGGAAGGATTTGGGGCATAATCTTACTAGCATGGAAAGTGAGCTCAATTGTCCAGTAGTTTGAACATTCTTTAGTACTGCCTTTCTTAGAAATTGGATGAATACTGACCTTTTCCAGTCCTGTGGCCACTTCTGAGTTTTCCAAATTTGCTGACATATCGAGTGCAGCACTTTATTAGCATCATCTTTTAGGATTTTAAATAGCCCTGCTTTCTGATTGTTGTTGTTATTCAGTCAAGTTATGTCCAACTCTTTCCAACTTCATGGACTGCAGCATGCCAGGACTCTGCCCATCACCATCTCCTGGAGTTTGTCCAAGTTCATGTCCATTGAATTGGTGATGACATCAAACCATCTCATCCTCTATCACCTTATTCCTTCAATCTTTCCCAGCATAAGGGTCTTTTCCAATGAGTTGATTGTTGGCATCAGCTGGCCAAAATATTGGAACTTTAACTCCAGCATCAGTCCTCCCAGTGAGTATTTAGGGTTGACTTCCTTGAGGATTGACTAGCTTGACTTCCTTGCAGTCCAAGGGACTCTCAAGAATCTTCTTCAGCACCACAGTTCAAAAGGATCGATTCTTTGGCGTACTGCCTTCTTTATGGCCCAACTCTCACATCCATACACGACCACCGGAAAGACAATAGCTTTGATTATATAGACCTTTGTTGGCAAAGTGATGTTTTTGCTTTTTAATACACTGTCTAGGTTTGTCATCTGCCTGCAATGCAGGAGACCTGGGTTCTATTTCCAGGTTGGGAAGATCCCCTGGAGAAGGGAAAGGCTACCAACTCCAGTATTCTGACCTGGAGAATTCCATGGACTGTACAGGGTCACAAAGAGTCAGACACAACTGAGCGACCTTCACTTTCACTAGGTTTGTCATAAGGGATTTGATTTAGGTCATGCCTGAATGGTCCAAGAGTCCCTTGGACTGCAAGGAGATCTAACCAGTCTATCCTAAAAGAAATCAGTCCTGAACATTCATTGGAAGGACTGATGCTGAAGCTGAAACTCCAGTACTTTGGCCACCTGATGTGAAGAACTGACTCACTAGAAAAGACCCTGATGCTGGGAACGACTGAAGGCAGGAGGAGAAGGGGATGACAGAGGATGAGATGATTGGATGGCATCACTAACTCGATGGACATGAGTTTGAGTAAGCTTTGGGAGTTGGTGATGGACAAGCCTGGTATGCTGCAGTCCACGGGGTCACAAAGAGTTGGACACGACTGAGCGGCTGAACTTAACTACGTTTGTCATAGCTTTCCTTCCAAGAAGCAATTTTGCAAATATTTTCTGCCATCCAGTGGGTTGCCTTTTCACTCTGTTGATTGCTATCTTTCCTGAGCAAAATTTCTTTAGTTTGTTGAGGTCCCATTTGTCTATTTTTGCTTTTGCTGCCCATACTTTAGATATTGTAGTCATCAATATGGCATCAAAACCAATATCATGAAGCTTTTCTCTTGTTATATTCTACGAGTTTTAGTTCAAGTCTCATGTTTAAGTTTTAAGATTATTTTGAGTTGATTTTGTATAGTTTAAGGCAAAGTGTCCAATTTCATTCTTTTGCCTTTGGATATTCCGTTTTCTCAGCATTAGTTATTAAAGAGACTAACCTTACCCCAGTGTGATTATTGATACCAGTTGTAACTTCTTGATCTATTGTAGCTTTTTCCTCTTAATATCCCTCTTTTATTTATATGATTTTATTCTTGATTTCTATATTGTCTGATATTAAAATTGCTATGCCAGTTTCCTTTAGATTCATATTTATCCAGCTGAATCCTCTAGCACGTTGTTTCCAAACCTTCTGAATATTATTGTTTAAATATGCCTCTTATAGGCAACATATTGGTAAATCTCTTTAATGTAGTCTGAAAACTTCTCTCTTTAAATGGTGGGTTGAAACTTCACATTCATAATAATTATATTCATAATAATTTGATATGGTGGGATTTTTTTACATTCTATATAATTTTTTTCTATTTACCATGGTTTCTTGTTTCTTCATCTTTGTATTTAAATGATAAATTGTCTGGCCATAAACTCTAAGGTAAAGTATTGCTCCTTTGGCATTCTGGTAAGTCAATTCTATCGGCTTTTTTATCACCCAATAGTTGCCACAGAGAATTTGGTGTTCGTGTGACTTTGCTCCTTGCAGATATTGTGCAGCTGATCGCTCTCTCTCAGCATTTTTAGTAACATTGCGGCCCTATGGGCTGTAGCCCGCCAGGCTTCTCTGTCCACGGGACTTTCCTGGCAAGAAGATGGAAGGGGCTGCCATTTCGTCCTCCAGGGCATATTCCTGGCCCACAGACCAAACCCATGTCTCCTATGTCTCCAGGGGGGCTTCCGGACCCGGGGACCCCATGTCTCCTATGGCTCCAGGGGAGGTTCCAGACCCGGGGACCCCGCGTCTCCCATGGCTCAGGGGAGCTTCCCGACCTGGGGACCCCATGTCTCCTACGGCTCCAGGGGAGGTTCCAGACCCGGGGACCCCGCGTCTCCCATGGCTCCAGGGGAGCTTCCCGACCCGGGGACCCCATGTCTCCTACGGCTCCAGGGGAGGTTCCAGACCCGGGGACCCCATGTCTCCTACGGCTCCAGGGGAGGTTCCGGACCCGGGGACCCCGTGTCTCCTACGTCTCCTGCACTGGCAGGTGGGTTCTTTACCACTAGGACCACCTAGGAAGCCCTTTCTAACATTATAATGGGTCTTATCAATTTTTTAAACTGAAGTATATAGTTGACTTAAAACTCAGAAAAAAACATTCAGAAAACTAAGATCATGGCATCCAATCCCAACACTTCATGGCAAATAGATGGGGAAACAATGGAAACAGAGAGAGACTTTATATTTTGGGCTTCAAAATCACTGCAGATGGTGACTGCAGCCATGAAATTAAAAGGTGCTTGGTCCTTAGAAGGAAAGTTATGACCAACCTAGACAGCATATTAAAAAAGCAGAGACATTACTTTGCCAACAAAGGTCTGTCTAGTCAAAGCTACCATTTTTCCAGTAGTCATGTATGGATGTGAGAGTTGGAGTATTAAAAAGCTGAACACCAAAGAATTGACGCTTTTGAACTGTGGTGTTGGAGAAGACTCTTGAGAGTCCCTTGGACTGCAAGGAGATCCAACTAGTCTATCCTAAAGGAAATAAATCCTGAATATTACTGGAACGACTGATGCTGAAGTTGAAACTCCAGCCACCTGATGCGAAGAACTGACTCCTTGGAAAAGACCCTGATGCTGGGAAAGATTGAAGGCGGGAGGAGAAGGGGATGACAGGGCAAGCTCGGGGAGTTGGTGATGGACAGGGAGGCCTGCTGTGCTGCAGTCCATGGGGTCGCAGAGTCAGACATGACTGAGTGACTGAGCTGACTGACACAGTTCACTGACAATGTTGTATTTTGCTTGGTTTTTACTTGTTCCCATGGTTCTATTAATTTCTGCCCAGCATCTTTCTTCACATTTTGGAAATGTTTAGTAATTTTTTTCATACATTTCTCCTCCTTTATTTTTTCTCTATTTTGGGATCTCATTCACAATCAGTTGGGTATTTTATTATTCTCTTTCTTCATTTTGTTCTGAATGCATTTTTGACCCAGTGTTTGCTCAGTGACACTTTCTTTGACTACTTTTTTATGTCTACCTCCTCCACTGGGGTCAACAATTTCATGTTCCCAGTTGCTTCTTCGCTGCCTAATTTTTGTTTCATGTTTCCAATATCCTCTCATGTTTTTTGAGTTTGTTATTATACTTGCTCCAAGTTCTTGCTTTGTCTGCTCCTTGTTTTATCTTTTCTGGTTTGTTCCATGTATTACCTTTATGGTGCTGTGCTCCTCAAACATCTCAATCACCCCTGTGAGTGTAGATCCTATGAAGTATTTATGACTTGGCTAGAGATGCATACCTGTGTGGGGACTGAAGTCCCAGCTTTGAGCTCTGACTCAGAGGGTCTCGTCCTGACCTCCCTCGCTGAGAGTTAGGAAGTTGTGTCTTGGGTCTGGGGGGGAATTTCTGGTGGAGTTTGGGAAAGCAGAAAATTTCCCTGTGTGGAGCCTATTAAGCCTACCCACCCTACTGAGAGATCCTCTATGAAATCACTAACTTGCTGCTTTTCCTAAGTGCTTTAAGCTCTGTCAATTCTCTTTTGCTGCTTTACAAACCACAGCACAGTGGTTTAAAACAGCGATTCATCAATAAGCATCACAATGCTGTGTGCTGGCTTGTCTCAGCCAGGAAGCTGTCATGAATTTGCAATCATATGCAGGCTGCTTGGGAGCAGAGGGTAGACTGGGTAGGTTCCCTCACGTGCTGGCACTGGATGTTGGCTACAGGCTAAGGTTATCAACCAGCCGCTGCCATGTGACTCTATGTGGTTTGGATTTCTCAAAGAATGAGGACTAGGTTCTGAGAAGAAGTGTTTCAAGGGTCAGTTTTCCCAGGGGCCCAGGAGGAAGCTAACAGGCTTTCTATGGTGTCGCGTGGGCAGTCCCAGACTGCCACTCCCATTGTATTCAACTGGCCGAGCTAACACCCAAGTCCAGCCACGCCTCAGAGGAAGAGCAGGCTGCACAGCCAGTGAAGGCAGGCATGGTGGGGACCCTCCTGAGACTAACTTCCATGCACACTTCCCTTCAGAATCGCATCCCTGCTCTCTGACATACGTCAACATGGAATAACTGTCTCTGTGACCTCCATAAATGAAAACTACTGACCACTGCTTTTTCCTAGCAAAGAAAATGATGCCTTCATCTGTCAGTTTTATTTTGTGTTATTAAGAATAAAAATCACCGTTATGGCAGTAGGGTATCCGGGAGCACTGCATTCTATATTGCATGTGTGTGTGTGTGTATATATTTACACACATGGTCCCTCCTTTCTCTTATCACACACACACACACACACACACACACTCTTCCTTTCTCTCTCTCTCTTTGTTACTCACTATGCGAGGATCCTAGAATTACTAGACATTTTAATTTCAGCCTGTTAGAATTGTCTAGCTATAAAGCTACTTATGCTAACAAGCCATTTATCTTCATAAGTCAGTTACAATTTAAAGAAAACACTTGCTTCTCAATCATAGGCATCTATCATCTGGAAGTAAATATCTCATTCAATTATACTGCATCATGCCAAATAAAATTCCCAGGAACCCAAAAGTATGGTGAGCTTAAGAAAAAAGGGGGAAAAGCTTAAACCATGAGAAATACTATAAATTGACTTTAAATTCCTTGCTTGGTTAAGAGTTGATACAGTTTGTGGCAATTTCAGTGAAGTAGAAACATTTGCCTCTGCATTAAGATATAAAATTCTAATTCTTCATAGATGTTTCTCTTTCCTAACAGTGTTTACTTACTCTTTGTTTTGTGATTTCTACTGTCATAGGTGCTTCTATATGTTAAATCATAAAACACATAAAAGATACTATGCCTAGGTCATTCTGCATGTCCTCTTACCTGAGAGGTATAAATTCAAATTGAAAGATTCATACTAGAATAATACAAATAGAGAGTATAGCCAACATTGTCAAAGATTTCAGCAAAAGTCAACATTAAAACATAAATGATATGAAAAGAATTTACAAAGTATAAGTACAAGCTACCAAGGAACATAGGAAAAATGTTCAGTTCAAACTTATGTAAAAATGCAGATTAAAACAAAAAAAGGCTACATTTCCCAGGACAAACTATCATATTTTAGTTCAATAGTATCAAATGTTCAGTTTACAGGAACAATTAGCCCAAAACTGGGAATTTGGGATTGTTCCTCAAAGTTAAAATATACATATGGCAAAATTTCACATTTTGCAATTTGGAGATACTCTATTTAAACAGGGGGAAAAAATAGCAGCTGAAACAATGCCTGAAAGCAGGCAACCAAAAAACCAAAGTGAAGTTAGAAATTATCTTCTGTTTTTTCCTAAAACATGCTGCTATTGTTCTCAAAATTGGCCTTCTAGTTTGAGAAGAGTACAGTAAATAAAATCATTATCATTGTCTACTTAGTAAATAAGGTAATGTCTGAAGAGCTACGATTCAGAACAGCCAGCTCTTCCCGTAGGGCCCGAAAGTGAGTGCTCTAGTCTTTAAGGGCCCTTCTGCTGCAAGTGCTCAAATGTCGCCGTACACGGAAAGCAGCTTATAGGACAGGGAAATGGGCGGCTGAGTCGGCGTTCCAGTAAAGCGTGACTTACAAAGCAGCCTGCAGGCTGCATCTGACCTGTGGGCTATAGTTTTCTGACCCCTGCCTTGGAATATACTTATACATTGTCCCCTAATCTTAGCATATAGTATATTGTTATTGATTCATCTGAGGAAGGAACTAGGAAACTTGGAGATAAGGGAGAATTTGGAGATCAGACTTAACTAAACATAAGCAAAGAAAGAACAGCAATCTAACAGAATAACTTACAAGTTTAGTATCCTGTTTTACAACTTAAAAGTATCTAAACACTTGGCATAAACCAAGGGAAGAAACTTACTTTCAGCGGTAATTACACTCATTTCCTTCAGTACTCTTTCTGCCCCCTTCTGATGCCTATGTCAGAAGCTTTCTCTATCTCCTTTATACTTTAGTAAAACTTTATTACACAAAAGCTCTGAGCGATCAAGCCTCGTCTCTGGTCCCGGATTGAATTCTCCTCTGGGGGCCAAGAATCCCGGCATCATGATTCAACAACAACCTTTCATCTTGGGGGCTCGTCCAGGATCCTTCAGGACAAGATGGGAGCTAACAATTCCAGCCTCACTCCTTTGAACTGTATCCTGAAACACTGGGATAGATTTGATCCCCAGGGCTTAAAGAAGACACACCTGGTCTTCCTATGCGATACTGCACGGCCACAGTATCCACTGGAGGACAGCGAATGGTGGCCGGTTGGAGGGTCTCTTAAGTATAATACTGTTTTACAACTAGACTGGTTCTGTAGGGAACAGGGAAATGGGTAGAAGGCTTCCCTGGTGGCTCAGAGGTTAAAGCGTCTGCCTCCAATGCAGGAGACCTGGGTTCGATCCCTGGGTGGGGAAGATCCCCTGGAGAAGGAAATGGCAATCCACTTCAGTACTACTGCCTGGAAAATCCCGTGGACAGAAGTGCCTGGTAGGCTACAGTCCATGGGGTCGCAAAGAGTCGGACACGACTGAGCGACTTCACTTTTTTTTTTTCCTTCAGAAATGTTTTGGTCAGGAATGAGACTCTCAAATCTCTATCAGTCAAGCAGTTGCATATAGAGTTTGAACAGAAAAAAAACACCCAAGTCAACTCAAAACTCCCAATTCATCTCACTCCCCCACAACTCCCCGCTTTCTCCTTGGTTTTCACATTTTTTTCTCTACACTGGTGTCTCTGTTTCTACTTTGTAAATAAGATGATCTTGACTAATTTTTTCAGATTTCACATGTATGTGTTAATATGGGAGACAGAGAATGACATCTATCTATATATATACTGTGCATAAAGTACATACAATATGTATTAAATAGATAGCCAATGAGAACCTACTGTATAGCTCAGGATACTCTACTCAGTGCTTTGTGGTGATCTAAATGGGAAGGAAACCCAAAACATTATATGTATAGCTGATTCACTTTGCCGTACAGTATAAACTGACACAAGTTTTTAAAACAATTATACTCCAATAAAAATTAAATAAAAATACCCAAGTTGGGGGGGCTTCCCAGGTGGCACAGTGGTAAATAAACCATCTGCCAATGCAGGAGATGCAAGAGATGTGGGTTTGACCCCTGGGTCTGCAAGATGCCCTGGAATAGCAAATGGCAGCAAACTCCAGTCTTCTTGCCTGGAAGATTGCATGGACAGGGGAGCCTGGCAGGCTGCAGTCTATAGGGTCACAAAGAGTCAGATGCAGCTAAGCAAACACACACACGCACACATCCCTCAGGTCAGGGGTGGGCATCGCAGTGAAGAGCAATCAGAAAAGGCAACCTCATAACATTTTTTGAAAAAGAAAACATGGAAATTTAAAATAGAGTGCTGGAGAAGAATGCATTTAAATGTCAATAGTGTGATCCTCTCTGAAGTACACCTTCTGTGCGAATCACCCTCATGGAAGTAGGGGAAACCTGCCCTCTGATAAAACAGCTATGGTTTGGGTGAGCACTTTTCCTCTCCCCGCGCCCACCGCGCAGTGTCTCCTTCCCTTCTCCCTCCTGAAGCCGCCCTGACCGCCCACCACCTGCTTTGGGGATGATGATGAAGCGATGGGAGCACCCCAATCAGAAGTCCCTGAGCAAGGAGTGCGTCCTTAGTTATTTAACCGTGCTGGGTATTTCTAAGAAGGTCATCGTTTCTTTCCATCGCGACGAGTGATCGACTCAACAAGGAGTTCCTATTGCACCAAACACTTTCAAAAATGATTCATGTTAATGGCATGTCTCGGGGGATTGATGCTAAATAGAAGCTACAACTAAACCTTAAAAAATGATTTAGCAACATGAAATCCCACAGACCACGGCGCACGCAGGCACAGCTGATGGTGAACATCAAAGAATAAACACAACTGAAAGTCATAAAACTGGACAGACAATAAATCTGACAGTTCAAGACCTTTCGGGGCTTGAATCATAAAAAATAAAATGACTTACTCGGGCATTCCTAGCTTTATTTATTTTTTTGCCAAGCATCCTTTACAGGGCAGGGAACCAAAGGCAGCATCCTATTTCTGACGTGTTAGTGTGGTTTACAAGGTGGTTGCCTCACAAAATAAAATCAAATGGACATATTGAAGAAACACCCTCCTTTTGTCCATAATATTGATCACTCCTTGAGGGGGGAGGTTATTGGGAATTTATCCAGGAAAATCAGACTTGAAGCTTTTATAATCTTCCCAAGGCAGCCACAAAAGTGTAGCAAAAAAGAGAACTGATGTACCTCACTCACTTTAGTTTTTTAAAGGATCTCCCTATAGTCCTTTTATTTTTTTGAGGGGTTTATAATTAGGCTTTTAGAATCTTTTATTTTATTAAAGAGGAAAAGAATTATCTTATTTTAGATGAAAGATATGAACATAACATATAAGTGGAAGAAAATATGAATTCAAAAATTGTTTTTCTTTCAATATAAAATGCTTCCTTTGAAAAGCTTCTTTTAATAGATATAAAACAGAGATCATCCTAAATATATATTTAAACAAATGGAAAAGAGACAAGTAAGTGGATTTATAGTTCTCTTTATCTACAAGACTTGCATTCTATCTTAACTATGAGTTCATAATTCAAACACTATTCAGACATCTTTTGAAGGCATGTGTTCAGACTCCTGCAGCATTTAACCAAGAGCAAGACAAGGTTCTATCCTCAAGCTCTTGTCTAGAAAGCTCCTCAGTGGGAGGGCTGAGTCTCTACTGAACAAGACAAGGTTCCATCCTCAAGCTCTTGTCTAGAAAGCTCCTCAGTGGGAGGGCTGAGTCTCTACTGAACAAGACAAGGTCCCACCCTCAAGCTCTTGTCTAGACAACTCCTCAGTGGGAGGGCTGAGTAAGGGAAATGACCTTGCGGTCTCTTGTAGCTCGCCCCACACAACTCTTAACAAGCTCACGCACACTCTCATTTTCACATGTCTTGCCCTCATTTTCCTTTTAGACATTAAAATCTTTACTGATGTATTCCAGAAGTACTGGCTGCCTATTTTGTGTCAGAATCTGTTCAAAAATGGCCGAGACAGACGTGCTCCTGCCCCTACGGAATCTGCGATTCAGGAGGCTATCGGGACTTCCCTGGTGGTGTGGTGTTTGAGACTCTGCACTCCCCATGCAGGGGCGCAGGCTCGAACCCCGGTCAGGGAACTAAGACCTCACGTGCTGCATGCTGTGGCCCCCAAAGGTATCAGACAATCATACAACGAACCAGCTAGTTAATTTTATCTACAGGAAAGACAATGATAGGCGTTGCCTGGGAGATTAATCACACATGCTCCTCCTGCCCACATTGTTTGAGACATTGGTCTATAAAGGCAGTAAATAAAGTTGGTGGTTATTTGACAAAATGGATGTTAGGGTTTTTCTTAGGATGCATAGTCTAGGCCATGTACTTTCAATGGAGGCCCCCATGGGGGTGAAAACTAGTTTTAATGCAGATGAAAAAACTCTTACTCTTATAAAGTATAAGTCACAGAAACATACACAGCACATAACTAGAGGCACAGTGTATTTGAGATACTAAAATTTTATTGGGGAACAATTAGAAGGGCTCTTTGGGAGGGAACACCAAAGAGATATCAAAACATATATCCTTACAACAAATTTAGGACTGCTGATAACTCTTGTCACCTTTGTGAATTAAAGATGGAGCCATAAGTTCTTTGTTCCTATACCTACTAAGAGGCAAAGCAGCCTAAGAGACCTCCACCTTGATCTTGAGTTTTCCAGCCTCCAGAACTATGAGAAAATAAATTTCAATTTAAGTCACCCAGTCTGAGGGATGTCTTGTGGCTGTTCAAGAAGATAAATTCTCTAAGGTCATAGATTTTACTTTTAAAATTTTTACTTATTTATTTACTTGGCTGCTCTGGGTCTTAGTTGGAGTGCACGGGATCTTTGATCATCATTGCAGTATGTGGAGACTAGTTCCCTGAACAGGAACCACACCCAGGCCCCCTACATTGGGAACACAGATTCTCAGCCACTGGATTGCCATGGAAGTCTCTGTTCACAGAGTTCAAGTGGAAAGAAGCTCATCAGTGATCATTCCCACCATATCCATCCTCTCCTCTTAACGCAGTAATGGAATTCTGAGCTGGGCACTTGGCCACCCAGATAAAAAGTGCATTTCCCAGCCTCCCTTGCAGATATGACCATGATATAAATTTGAGCTTGCATGACTTGAATGGGGGCAAAGATTCGCCCACAAGTGTGTACCCTTTAGGAGAAAAGCATGACTTCTGTGTCCACACTCCCCTACCTGAAGGTTGGAATGCAGAAGTTCTAAAGAGCTGGACCATGAGAGGTAAGTCCTCATGGAAAATGGCAGAGTAATGTGCCCCTTTGTACAGGGGAGCTACCTAACCAGCTCAGACCTCCACTTGAGTGAAGAAGAATAATTCAGAAATGTGCATTTTAAAAAGCAACCCGGGGACCATATACTGAGGAATAGAGCCATAGGAGATGGAAGCCCTGGAGGCAAGTTAATTACGCTGTTCTTATATTTGAGTAAGGAATTATGCTTTTTCCCCCGTTGGTAATTTTGGTTCCATTTTACAGAAACCGAGCTGATATTTTCACTAATTCACATAGTCACTGACTTCAGGGATCATGAAACGGCATCTGTACAGGACCAGAGGACAAGTATTTCAGGTTTTAGGAGCCACACATTTCCTGTCGCACTGTGTCATGCACAGCATGGAAGCGGCCACAGGCTGCTGCACATAAATGGGCGGCAAGGCTGTATTCTAATAAATTTATTCATAAAATTAAGTGCCAGGCAGGATTTGGCTCCTGAACTATAGTTGCCAGTCCTAGATTTATCGTAGCTAACTCTTTTATCTTACGGGTGATGAAACTAATACATGCAGAGTTCAAACTGTGATCACACGCAGTAAAGTCAACACAAATACCACCCTAGTCCCCTACATTCCCAGGTCAAATGTCTGTCTGTCTGTCTCGTTCTCTGCTCCAGGAGCTCACAGGGGTCTCTCTGCACTAGCTCATTGTAAAGTGAGTCTTAGTGAAGTTGCTCAGTTGTGTCCGACTCTTTGCAACCCCATGGACTGTAGCCCACCAGGCTCCTCCGTCCATGGGATTCTACAGGCAAGAGTACTGGAATGGGCTGCCATTTCCTTCTCCAGGGGGTCTTCCCGACCCAGGAATCGAACCCAGGTCTCCCACATTGCAGGCAGACGCTTTAACCTCTGAGCCACCAGGGAAGCCCCTCTTTAAAACTTTTCTACGTCATTTTCTGTCTCTACTACCTTCATTGCATCTTTCTTTTCCTGTTTATTTCTTTTTAATTCTAAAACATGTGTTTTTTATTACGTGCACATTTACCCTGCCCTTATGCGTCACTTGTATTGCATATTAGACATTAAATTTTATTAGCCAATACACCCAAACACTGATCTTGACTGCTATCAACGGCCTCAGCTTTTTTAAGAAGCAAGATTCTGACCAGATGACTTCGTTTATGACTACCACAAAGGCATGACTTTGCTCGTAAGAACAGAAGAAAAGCACTGTGTATGTGCAATCTTAAGTGGAAACGAAGCCGCTCTGCTTTCTCCTGCTCATCAGCTAAGACTATTTGACTGTTGTGACAGACTTCCTGAGCTGTTACTCGCTCAGGCATCTGAGGTTTAAAAAAAAGTGTCATTTCTTGTAACAGGGACACAGTTTCCACTCTTTTACAAAACAATATAATCGACCTTGACCATTATATACAATCCCTCCTTGAACTTAAGACAGGAAAGGATGTATCTCTTACCAGTGAAAACCATTTTCGTAAACAATGCAAAATGTTTAATCCAACAAAGTTTATATTTTTCTCTATGTTATCAGAAGATTGAAAGCTGCTCAAACCTTGTCTCTCCTAATTAGGTATCTAAGTCCCCAGGTAACAACAACACCCTTTCAGCTGGTTTTATTCTCTATATAAGCCATTTGATTGCTCCACTGTGTTTGGTATTGCTAATTACACTCTGGCGTTGCTGGGATCTACATCAGTTGTTGAGATGGCAACGTGAAGTAGCTGTCGGATGATCCTCCTTTGCTTTTCTCCTCTCTTCTATTCACAGCTATTTGTAAGGCCTCCCCAGACAGCCATTTTGCTTTTTTGCATTTCTTTTCCATGGGGATGGTCTTGATCCCTGTCTCCTGTACAGTGTCACAAACCTCATTCCATAGTTCATCAGGCACTCTATCAGATCTAGGCCCTTAAATCTATTTCTCACTACCACTGTATAATCGTAAGGGATTTGATTTAGGTCATACCTGGATGGTCTAGCGATATTCCTTACATTCTTCAATTTAAGTCTGAATTTGGTAATACGGACTTTATGATCTGAGCCACAGTCAGCTCCTGGTCTTGTTTTTGTTGACTGTATAGAGCTTCTCCATCTTTGGCTGCAAAGAATATAATCAATGTGATTTCGGTGTTGACCATCTGGTGATGTCCATGTGTAGAGTCTTCTCTTGTGTTGTTGGAAGAGGGTGTTTGCTATGACCAGTGCATTTTCTTGGCAAAACTCTATTAGTCTTTGCCCTGCTTCATTCTGCATTCCAAGGCCAAATTTACCTGTTACTCCAGGTGTTTTTTGACTTCCTACTTTTGCATTCCAGTCCCCTATAATGAAAAGGACATCTTTTTTAGGTGTTAGTTCTAAAAGGTCTTGTAGGTCTTCATAAAACCGTTCAACTTCAGCTTCTTCAGCATTACTGGTTGGGGCATAGACTTGGATAACTGTGATATTGAATGGTTTGCCTTGGAAACGAACAGAGATCATTCTGTCGTTTTTGAGATTGCATCCAAGTACTGCATTTCGGACTCTTTTGTTGACCATGATGGCTACTCCATTTCTTCTGAGGGATTCCTGCCCGCAGTAGTAGATATAATGGTCATCTGAGTTAAATTCACCCATTCCAGTCCATTTTAGTTCGCTGATTCCTAGAATGTCGACGTTCACCCTTGCCATCTCTTGTTTGACCACTTCCAATTTGCCTTGATTCATGGACCTGACATTCCAGGTTCCTATGCAATATTGTTCTTTACAGCATCGGATCTTGCTTCTATCACCAGTCACATGCACAACTGGGTATTGTTTTTGCTTTGGCTCCATCCCTTCATTCTTTCTGGAGTTATTTCTCCACTGATCTCCAGTAGCATATTGGGCACCTAACGACCTGGGGAGATTCTCTTTTGATATCCTATCATTTTGCCTTTTCATACTGTTCATGGGGTTCTCAAGGCAAGAATACTGAAGTGGCTTGCCATTCCCTTCTCCAGTGGACCACGTTCTGTCAGACCTCTCCACCATGACCCGCCCGCCTTGGGTTGCCCTGCAGGCATGGCTTGGTTTCATTGAGTTAGACAAGGCCCTGGTCCTAGTGTGATTAGATTGACTAGTTTTCTGCGAGTATGGTTTCAGTGTGTCTGCCCTCTGATGCCCTCTTGCAACACCTACCATCTTACTTGGGTTTCTCTTACCTTGGGCGTGGGTTGTCTCTTCACGGCTGCTCCTTACCTTGGACGAGGGGTATCTCCTTACCGCCGCAGTTCCTGACCTTCAACGTGGGACAGCTCCTCTAGGCCCTCCTGCGCCTGCGCAGCCCCTGCTCCTCGGGTTGCTCCTCCCGGCCGCCGGCCGTGGCCTCGGGCGTGGGTGGCTTCTCCCAGCTGCCGCCCCTGGCCTCGGGCTCAGGGTGGCTCCTCCGGGTCACCACCCCTGGCCTCGGGCGCAAGGTGGCTTCTCCCGGCCGCCCCTGGCCTCGGACGTGGGGTGTCTCTTCCTGGCCGCCCCTGACCTCGGACACGGGGTAGCTCCTCCCGGCCGCCGCCCTGACCTCAGACGCGGGGTGTCTCCTCCCGGCCGCCACTGACCTCGGATGAGGGGTAGCTCCTCCCGGCCGCCACTGACCTCAGACACAGGGTAGCTCCTCTCGGCCGTTCCTGCGCCGTCGCAGCCTGGCACTCTAGGTTGCTGCCCCTGACCTCGGACGTGGGGTAGCTCCTCTCGCCCGCGCTGAGTGCGCCGGCCCGGCTCTCGCAAGCGGCCCGCGCTGAGTGCGCCGGCCCGGCTCTCGCAAGCGGCCCACGCTGAGTGCGCCGGAAATTATATATGCAAAGTGTGTGGTATATGATCTTGCATTCAGAAATATATATGTATATATTACTATATTATTTTAGAAAACTGGTAGCATCTTCATTTTTTCTTCTAATTATCACAATGTCTATTATGTTATAGATACTTAAGAGATGCTTGTAGACTACATAATGAATAAAGGAGTGAACAATGTATACATAAAGCATTCAAACATCTATGTACCTCTCACAATAGTTTTCTCATTCAAATAATCAAAATATACTCCCATACTGTCAATGTTCTTGCTTATCTGTTTGCTTCTGAATGATTTCTGCTTTGAAGTAATAATAATACTTCATCATGTATTTTTAAAAATATGTAATGCCATAGCATACAGCAGGAACTGAGTAGGCACAAATTACACCCAAACTAGGACAAGAGAAAATGATCCATTAGTGTAAAACAACTCTGATACTGGATCTAAATTACCAGAGATAATGAAGAGGTTCTGATTTTATAAAATAATCCATAGAAAAATATACTCTAAAAAACCTTCCCAGTCCTTCTTCATACATTCCCAAACAAAGTCTCATCAACTTATCTTGTGGACATCAACAAGATTATACAGAGAGGCAAAGACCCAAAATAGTCAACACAATATTAAAGAAGAACAAATTTAGATGACCATAAGGCTTAGCATAAATCTATAGTAATCAAGACTGTGTGCTACTGGTGAGAGAACAGACAAATAGATCAATAGCACAGAATGGAGAGCTGAGAAATAGACCCATTTAAATTTCCGTGGTGGCTCAGATGGTAAAGCGTCTGTTAACAATGAGGGAGACCTGGGTTCAATCCCTGGTTTGGGAATATCCCCTGGAGAAGGAAATGGTAATCCACTCCAGTGCTATTGCCTGGAAAATCCCATGGACAGAGGAGCCTGGTAGGCTATAGTCCATAGGGTCACAAAGAGTCGGACACGACTGAGCGACTTCATTCACTCAAACAATGTTAACTGATCTTTGACAAAAGATCAAAGGTAATACAATGAAGCAAGGATAGTCTTTTTAACAAATGATGCTAGAACACTTGGACATCCAATTGCAAAAAAAAAAAAAAAAGATGAATCTTGACACAGAGCTTTTGCATTCCAATCCCCTGTGATGAAAAGGACATCCTTTTCCCATGTTAGTTCTAGAAGGTGTTTTAGGTCTTCATAGAACCAGTCAACTTCAGCTCCTTTGGGATCAGTGGTTGGGGCATAGACTTGGATTACTGTGATGTTGAATGGTTTGCCTTGGAAACAAACTGAGATAATTCTGTCATTTTTGAAATCACACCCAAGGACTGCATTTCAGACTCTTTTATTGACTGTGAGGGCTATTCCATTTCTTCTAAGGGATTCTTGCCCACAGTAGTAGATATAACGGTTGTCAGAATTAAACTCACCTATTGGAATCAAGATTGCCAGGAGAAATATCAACAACCTCAGATATGCAGATGACACCACCCTTATGGCAGAAAGTGAAGAGGAACTAAAAAGCCTCTTGATGAAATTGAAAGAGGAGAGTGAAAAGTTGGCTTAAAGTTCAACATTCAGAAAACGAAGATCATGGCATCCAGTCCCATCACTTCATGATAAATAGATGGGGAAACAGTGGAAACAGTGTCAGACTTTATTTTTTGGGGCTCCAAAATCATTGCAGATGGTGACTGCAGCCATGAAATTAAAAGACGCTTACTCCTTGGAAGAAAAGTTATGACCAACCTAGATAGTATATTCAAAAGCAGAGACATACTTTGCCGACTAAGGTCCGTCTAGTCAAGGCTATGGT
Source organism: Oreotragus oreotragus (assembly GCA_006410675.1). Classification (NCBI taxonomy): domain Eukaryota; kingdom Metazoa; phylum Chordata; class Mammalia; order Artiodactyla; family Bovidae; genus Oreotragus; species Oreotragus oreotragus. The sequence goes on along the minus strand of SJYX01019110.1, from coordinate 440,947 downwards.
TTTTCCTGTGGTCATGTATGGATGTGAGAGTTGGACTGTGGAGAAGGCTGAGCACCAAAGAATCGATGCTTTTGAACTGTGGTGTTGGAGAAGACTCTTGAGAGTCCCTTGGACTGCAGGGAGATCCAACCAGTGCATTCTGAAGGAGATCAACCCTGGGATTTCTTTGGAAGGAATGATGCTAAAGCTGAAACTCCAGCACTTTGGCCACTTCATGAGAAGAGTTGACTCACTGGAGAAGACTCTGATGCTGGGAGGGGTTGGGGGCAGGAGGAGAAGGGGATGACCGAGGACGAGATGGCTGGATGGCATCACGGACTCGATGGACGTGAGTCTGAGTGAACTCCGGGAGATGGTGATGAACAGGGAGGCCTGACGTGCTGCGATTCATGGGGTCGCAAAGAGTTGGACATGACTGAGAGACTGAACTGAATCCCCTCCCAGACCTACTGAATCAGAATGTCAAAGAGTAGGACACAGTCACTTGCCTTTTCACCTGCTCTCCAGGTGACAGGAAGTGAAGTGAAGTCGCTCAGTCGTGTCCCACTCTTTGCAGCACCATGGACTGTAGCCTACCAAGCTCCTCCGTCCCTGGGATTCTCCAGGCAGGAATACTGGAGTGGGTTGCCATTTCCTTCTCCAGGAGATCTTCCCAACCCAGGGATCGAACCCGGGTCTCCCGTATTGCAGGCAGACGCTTTGCCATCTGAGCCACCAGGGAAGCTCGGCCAAAGCAGGAGACCATTAACCTAAAGACAGAAGCAGATCCCTTCACATGCAATGGCCCCAGACCCAGGCCCTCCTTTCTGCCCTGACACCCCGCAAACATGCCCTCCCAGCCCCAAGAGTGCACCGAAGCTGTCCGGACCAGCCAGCTTTCTCCACCAGTAAAGATCTCTACCTCCTCTCCTGGGAAGCACCCCCTTAGCCCCCCAACCTGAGACACGACGTCCTGTCCCGTAAGGAATAGCTCACAAGCCCCTTCCTCTGACAGTCTCCCTGTGGACCTAGGACCACAGTCAGGACGTTTTCCTCTCTGTTCTGTGGTTCCTGCTCATTCTTGCCACAAAGCACTTTCACAGTATCATAATTCTGGGTTTTCAGGCCTCCCCTATTAAGCTAGAAATTGTTGAAAGATCTGCCTTGTTACTGACTTATTTTTCTCTGTGTATATAATTTGAGTCCTAAAAAAAAAATGAGTGACTCAATAAATAAACAAATAGCATGAAATGTGTTCATCGTGTGTCTGTTGGCTGTTGGCCTCTAGTTACGCTCAAGGGTCAAATTAAAGGCAAATTCTGCCCACTTGGTCCCTCAGTCCTGTACAGTCACGAGTATAATAATAACTTAGTAAACTTGTGCACCCAGCTCTTGGTTGGTATTCACGGCTCTGCTGGAAACAACAGTGCTCTAATTTATGAACTGCCACTCTGAACTAACTCCTATTTCAGTTCAAATGGCTCAACGGTTATTTGAATAGCTCTATAAGGGTTTAAGTCTTTTTAAAAATGATGTGGTATCTCATAAAACGATGGCTGATATGGTTATAAATTTCAGGAATGAGACCTCAGCTCTTTGTGCAACATTTGGGTTCAGGGAACATCCCAGCCGGGGCGTCTCATTCCTTGGAAAGGGTGGAGGCCCCCACTCTACGCTAACTATGAGGCCACATTAGAACCTCCTCCCCTGATCATGAAAGCCGTGGCTACCCTTGAATAAGGCACTTCAGAGTCTCTTTCTCATAAGATTTTTGGAATTTCAGCCCATTGAGACAAGGCTGACACGCTTATGCGTTTGTCATACTTCCTGGAAGCCCGTCTCTAATCCTGGACCTAGGATAAGCTGAAAGCTCTTCCTGATAACACTTTCTTGGGGCGGGGGGAGACAGCAGATAAAGTAAGGGAAAATCATTCCTTTTGGTCCAGGGATTTTAATGTGCAGCATTTCCATGGTACCAGAAGGAAAGGCGTATGCCCATCTGAGTGGCTTCTCTGGGCAACGCAGTGTGTATGCGTGCTCAGTTGCTTCACTCATGTCACTCTTTGCGACCCTGTGGACTGCAGCCCACCAGACTCCTCTGTCCATCAGATTCTCCAGGCAAGAATGTTGGAGTAGGCGGCCATGCCCTCCTCCAGGGGATCTTCCCAACCCAGGAATCGAACCCAGATCTCCTGTGTCTCCTGCACTGCAGGCAGATTCTTAACCACTGAGCCACTGAGGAAGGCCACACAGCAGAGTGTCAGGCTGCAAACAAGGAGACAGCAGGTGGACGAACGGCAGTGTCCTGGTGGGAAACACTGGGGCATCGGAGATGGACTTAGTGAGGATTTAAAACTTACAAAAGTAAAATCGCATTTAGGGAAGTGGTGGGGATGGCATGGTACCCCATAACTACCTACAGAGAAGGAGCCATTAGCATCTCACGCCTGAAGGAAAGGGAGGCGCTCCAGAAACCCAGAGAAGTGACCAAATGGAGCTGACCACACCGCAGGATCTGTGGCCTTTCCCTGAGGGCCATAAGCACCCCCCACTCAGCAAGGAGGCAGGTAGGGAAGTGAGTGCTCCAGCCACTCTCCTCCTCATCCTCCAGAATCCCACCCGTGTTTCCTGTGACCTGAACTTACAGCCAGGAGGTCAGGGAGCCCATGGTACTCCCCAAGTACATCAGCCCTGTGGGCTGCAATGCAGGATGGAGAAGGCCAAGATTGTCCTCATGGAGCACATAAAGGGTTACAAACAGGACTGAAGTGAGCACACAACAGTGGAATTTGCTTCGCTCCTGCCGCAGGAAGAACCAGAAGCTTTATTGGAAATAAAGATTTTCTGACCATAAAGAATCCAGTGACTGATACTTTCTCTGCTTTAACTTCTATTAAGGTTTTGAAAATCCAGACCCTTGACAGTAGTTAGATAATGCAAATAATGTTTTTTTAAGTGACATGCTGAAAGGTCGCGATATTAAATTCCGAACTTGACATCTAGGAATGGACAGTATCACTTAATGCCAATTACGTAAATACAATTTTTTAAATGTACACAAAACAACGATGGCTTCTCTCCCTCATAAACATCCAGATATGGTCATTGTGGGGACTGCTGATCTCAGGACCAACTCCAGCACAGACAAGAATGAACACCTGCACGGTGAGACTCAACCAAGAAGAATCTCCAGTGCCACTGTTACCAGTCTTCCCCAAGGCCAGCCACTCCCGGCCGGGATTCTGTCATCACAGAACCACATTTGTGCTTCATGTATCCTGGGTTTGCTAGTAAACTTCTTAAAATGCATGTACTCCTATGACAAATCTTTACCATGTCTGAGACAGTGAGTCCAAACAGGAAAGTAGATGGTATTTCTAATAATACTTTAAGGCACTTTTCTATGTTTCATGGTCATATTTATTTCTGAACCACTTGCAAGTCTATTACAATTTACCAGTTTAATTTATGTTTTCCAAATAATGCATTTTTCTAGTTTTATCAAGTTGCTTAAGACATTTATGGGTTACATTAAATTTAAGCCACACAATAAATCCTTTATTAAAAAGTTCATGCTCTCACTGTCTAAGGAAGACGGGCTTAGATGAGACGTCACCAGGTGGTAAGACAGGGAGACAGTCTCTGGATCGTGAAGGGACCCCAGGTAGTAATTGGGAATCAGGGTCAGAGCAACAGTAGAGAAAGGACTCAAAGAGGAAGAAGAGTATCAAGTTGATTCAAGACCTTACATTTGTTTCATGTCGCTGATTTTGTGCAAGGCATCATGCTGAGCTGTCTACTTGTGTTGTCTCGGAAATTTTTATATCAACCCTGTGACGGGGGCCCCCATTTTTCCAGATGAGAAACAGTGAGGTTTAAGGAGACTTTGTGATCTGCCTAAGGCCACAGAGACAGTCAATGAAGAGAGAGAGTGAAGGTTCTGAATCCCCTGCCTCATCTCCTCTGAGATATGTTCACCTCCATTCTTGCCCTCTCTGCCAGAGACTTGAAGAAGGATGAACTGGAACTGGCAGTAGATCTAAAAAAGAACCAGAAAAGGCCTGAGTGCAAAATACATGCACACTGCCCCGCCTCGCCCTCCTGCCCCGCCCCCGCAGAGAGATATTCAGTGACCAGTTTGCTGTTCACACGCTTTTATCGAACGCCTCCTCTAGCCTGGGCTTACACTAAGTTCAGGGGGTTCAAAGGTGAAGAGGTGTTTCCCTACTTCATAAACTAGAAATGTGATTAAAACTGTTTCAAGAGTGTCCTGAGAACACAATCCAGAGTTGGTGAGGCTGTTACAGACCAGAGAGAAAGACTTTAGGTCAGTATTTGGTGCTGGTGGTGATGGAAGAAGATGAGGCAGATAACAAAGCACCTATATTAATTAGCATAAGCTAAGCTCTGCTGCAGTAACAACAAATCCCAGTGGGTTTACAAGAAAAGGTTTATTTTTCACTAATTCAGAGTCCACTGTGGGTCTGGATGACTCTGTAGGGAAGCCATTCTCTAAATGATGACTCAAAGATCTCATGGCAACTCTCTCTTTGCGGGGAACAAAAAAATGTTCATTATCCCAACACAAGGCCTCCTTGTCCATCCCCAGAGCAGAGGACAAGTGCAATGAGGAAAATACAAGGGGTTTTTTACTGACTTGGCCTGGAAATGAGACGCATCACTTCCAGTAGTATTGCATTGGCCAGAAGTGTGCACACAGTCCCACACACCTACAAGGGCGAGGAGAAGAGGGCCCATGTTAGGGTTCCCTAGTAATGTCTACGGAAGTGCTCGTCAGCAGACACACACTGAATGCCTGTGGTAACACAGAGCTCGGCTGTGCAGCGGTGACCGTTTGCGGTATCTCTGATTCTGATGTGGAACGGAAGCCAAGTGGAAAGCAGACCAGGGACTGAGGAGAGAGGCATGAAAGGGGCCCAGCCTAGTCGTCTTCATCCCAGCTAGGCAGCAGGGCTCTTCCCCAGAACTGACTCTTGTGACCAAACATACAGGGAGGGAAGGACATTCACTTGGCCTCCTGGCTGCCATCAGGCGTCTGCAGGCCCTCCCTTGGCAGCAAAGCACTTTCTCTCCAAGGGAAGCATTTTCAAAGATGGTTTAGCTTAGGTCAAATTGCAGAGAGAAAGGAAAAAAAAAAAAAACAAACAACTCCCAAAGTCACAATTCACAAATCAGACACATGCAAGACTTAAACACACTAAAATTAGTCAATACAGTAAGGCTACTCTGAAATTATGGCTAAATTGCCTGAAAAGAAACATGCTTGGAACTGAGGGTAGAAATCGAGAATTTGGAAAATTAAACTCATTACTCCATATACTTCTGTTATGACTCAATTCTTTTTCATTGCCCTTCTTTGAACCTTTTCTGTGTCTGTTCTGCTCCTGAGATGAGTAATGGAATTTAATTTTAGGTTCTTTTCTTCCCATTGCAGGTGTTATTTGGCCTTGCCCAGAGCAGCAGGACACTTAACCATCTACACAGAGAGGCTTAGACAATGCTCAAGGAAACGTTTCTTCCCAGCAGGCTGAGTAGAGTAGTTCCAAGGGAGAATAGCGGAGAACTCTGGAATATTGAGAGTGGGATGAAACGGCCCAGGAGCAAAAGACCAGGAGGCAAAGGTGGGGAGGGAAGAGCGTTCGGTGAGGAGCCTGGGGACTGGGTCCAAGTCCCAGCCGCTCTGCAGAGTCACTGCCCGTGGCAGATGCTGTGACGTGCTCCCCTGGATTCTCCCTGGAGGACCGAAGGGCTCATCTCCCCTGCTGCTGGGAGTAATCCCAGGAGAGCATCTCAGTCTTGACCTGTTCAAGGACTTCCTCTATGGAAGAGTGCAGCTTCACCTGGCGAAGTCCACGTTCAGTGACCGGTCAGTGAGGAAGCTGGCCAGCCCTCCCGCATCACAGCCTGCTACTGTGAGAAACAGACATGCCCCCCAAAGAGAAGGGCACAGCTATAAATTACTGCATGTTTGCTACATGCCAGTTGCCCTGTATTCTCATCTTACTTAAGCCTCAGGCCAGCTGTCACACTTCCAGTAAGATCTTACCTGAAAATTTTGATTCTAAACTTCTCCTGGGCCATCTGATGGTCCAACAGCACTGGGCCTGTATTTTCTCCTGAAAACCAAACTCTAAAGCTGAGGAGTGACTGCTCCCTTTAAATTAACTCTTTTAAAAAAAAGTCTCCAGTATTTCTATATCCTTACACTCTGTTCTATCCCATTTCTAGCAGGCAAGTGTTAAAATCTCCTACAATGATTGTAATATTTTTTATTTTCTCCATAAAACCATGTCAGTGTTTGTTTTATATATATTTAAGGCTGTGTTTTTAGGTTCATATACCTGGCTGTAATACATTCTTGGTGAATTGCTCTTTTTATTATGATTTAGTGTCCATTTTTGTTCCTAGAAATTGTTTTGCTTTAAAAATCTATTTTTGGCTGAGTTAGTGCCGCTGCACTGGTGTTCCTTCCATTTTCACTTGCCTGATAGATTCTTTTCTGTTCTCTCATTTTCCTTAACCCTCCCCCGCATTCCAATCTTGACTCCTCCCTGACTCACATTTTCGAAAACTCTCTCACCTGCTCAAAAGACCCAGCCCTTAAAACCCGCATCTGGGGCCACCGTCTGAGGATGACTGGGAATTCTGAAGACCCCGTTAGCAGGTAGACTGGAAAGGCCCAAGGGGAAAGGATGGGTCTGAGTCCCAGCGTTTCAAGTTACTTGTCTTCATTTTATCTTAAATTTTCTCTTAAAAAATATTTATCTGTCATTATGATGCATGGAACTTGAAGGTGCTTTTGGCTATTTTTTAAGGCATGAATCTACTGTTAGAGAAATTAAAATGAAGGAAGTATTGTTTGTGCATAAGAAGCAGGAGACAAGGCCTCCAACCTTGTCGGATCTACCTGGACACTGCTGGGATTCCATGCTTGCCTGTAGCTCAGTTCAGTTCAGTCGCTCAGTCGTGTCCGACTCTTTGCGACCCCATGAATCGCAGCACGCCAGGCCTCCCTATCCATCACCATCTCCAGAGTTCACTCAGACTCACGTCCATCGAGTCAGTGATGCCATCCAGCCATCTCATCCTCTGTCGTCCCCTTCTCCTCCTGCCCCCAATCCCTCCCAGCATCAGAGTCTTTTCCAATGAGTCAACTCTTCGCGTGAGGTGGCCAAAGCTTGAGCATCATTCCTTCCAAAGAAATCCCAGGGCTGATCTCCTTCAGAATGGACTGGTTGGATCTCCTTGCAGTCCGAGGGACTCTCAAGAGAGTCTTATCCAACTCCACAGTTCAGAAGCATCAATTCTTTGGCACTCAGCCTTCTTCACAGTCCAACTTTCACATCCATACATGACCACAAGAAAAACCATAGCCTTGACTAGACGGACCTTTGTTGACAAAGTAATGTCTCTGCTTTTTAATATGCTGTCTAGGTTGGTCATAACTTTTCTGTCAAAGATTTTAATTTCATGGCTGCAATCACTATCTGCAGTGATTTTGGAGCCCCCCAAAATAAGTCTGACACTGTTCCCACTGTTTCCCCATCTATTTCCCATGAAGTGATGGGATCGGATGTCATGATCTTCATTTTCTGAATGTTGAGCTTTAAGCCAACTTTTTCGCTCTCCTCTTTCACTTTCATCAAGAGGATTTTTAGCTCCTCTTCACTTTTTGCCATAAGGGTGGTGTCATCTGCATATCTGAGGTTATTGATATTTCTCCCGGCAATCTTGATTCCAGCTTGTGTTTCTTCCAGTCCAGCATTTCTCATGATGTACTCTGCATCT
>SJYX01019110.1:405916-421591 GCA_006410675.1 Oreotragus oreotragus | reverse complement strand
GGCACAGTTAGCCTGTGTATGGGGTGTGGGCGGGTGGGCAGGAGCTGGCATGAGCCCTTGCAAGACTTCTTGGTGTTTATTCTCATGCAATAGAGCCCCTAGCAAGGAAGAAATTTTATTACGTCTGTTTTACAGATAAGGAAACTGAGACTTAGAAAGCTAAGGAACTTAGCTAACCCCATCCCGGTCAGAGCCAGCACTCGTACTCAGCCACCCACCTCCTTTCCTGACACTTTTGTTAATATCTCGAGGGCAAGCTGTGTGTTGTGCTTCACTGTTTCTACCGGCTTAGGTCCTTAAGAGGTCAGTTAGACAAACAGCAGAGGCCTCAGAGTTGGGCATACCTGGGTTCAAAGGATGACCCTGCCAGTAGGTAACCATAAATGAACAATTCAGTTTTCCTAAACCTCTGTGATTTCATTTTTTCAAGTTCAAAAAGGGATAATGACTTCTCTTTTGAGGCAAGGACATCGGACCTATAACTAGAGGACTTAGAATAATAGTGGATTCCATAAATGCTGGTTCCTATTATGATCACCAGAGATTCAGCAATAGATGTGGCTCTAACGTCTGCTTATTACCATTATCAACACAAGGCAACCAGCCTCATGACACTCGTAAGTCCAAGGATGACCCTGACACTGAGATTTACAGGGGAGTAAATGGCTCAATTAGCAAGAAGTCTTGCTAATTTCCCCAACCACATCCAAGCCTTGCTAATTTTCCTGTCCACATCCCAAAGTACTGAGGACTTGGGCCTCTGGTCTTAACGGTCTACACACGCAGCCCATCATCTGCCCCCTCGATATCCTCTGATGCAGAGCATGGTCCAGGGGCCCCTTCACAGCTGCCCTCCCAGGAGCAGCTTCAGTTTCAAGGCAACTTCAGGAAAATGCAAGCCTCTGGCCTCTGCTATTGTTCGTGTCTCTGCACGTCTTGCTTTCTAACCTCTGTCTCTCTGGCTTGGTTTGAAAAGCCTAGGGTTACTTTCTGTGTAATGCCATTGGGAAAAGCAGATTAGACAGTAGGAGATATATTTCCCTCAGGAATGTTTACTAACAGACCCACCGGTTGAAAAACCAACATCAAGAGGTTAAAATCAATGTAAAAGCCTCCTGCACCCCTAATGCAGTGTTGGGTCCACAGAGGCGCTCTGTGAGGGAATGCTGAGTGCACGCTGCCTTTGGAGGTCTACATGGGATAATGAATGGTGAGGCACAGCCTCTGGATTCAGAGACTGCCTTCTTGTGAGCCGTGTGACCTTGGGCAAGTTACTAAACCCCTCTGAGCCTGCTTTGTCTGTAAAATGAGCCTTTGTAAGGAGCAAGCGGGATCATGTATATAACGTCCTTAGTAGAGTGTCTGGCACTCCTTATGGGCTTCACACACACTGCAGTTACTGTTCCTGTGAATGCTGTCCAGGCCCCCAGCAGTCAGTGTGTTTATTTATCTACTCAGGGGGGAGAATGAAGCATAGAGCAAAGAAATTTTCAATTAATATTAAAAAGGGCTTCCTTTCCACACCCCCCGGCTCCCTTCCCCAGCCACTGACTGCTTCACGGTTCCTCTCCTCAACCCACAACAGGCCCTTGAAGACACACAAATCCTTTCACTACTTTTTCCAAGAGTGGATCAAAAAAGAAACAAAAAAGGCAACTGAAGTTCTCTACAGTAAAATTCACCTTATGCCAAAAATATTAGGAAGAAACTATGAAATTGCTATTTTTGTAGGTCAATATTTGACTGTTTCTGAGCTAATAAAAATAATCCAAAGAAACCCCATGGCTAACCAGACTAGGACAGTCAGGGTAAGTCAGTAAAAGTTTGTTATGTTTTAAATTATTTGTTTGTTATATTTCTCTTTCACGAATTCCTTTTGTATTAACCATGAACTGAACAGCCTGGATTCCCCTAACACTCACTGCCTCCCACAGGACGGAGCTCATGCCAGCTCTCCTGTTTCCTTTATACCATCACAGTCCTTCCTGTGGGGGTGGGGGCTGGGGAGAGCCCTCAGCAGGCAGCCCCCTGCCTCCAAACACAAGCCATCCCTGACCCGTCGCACCCACTCTGCATTCCCAGAGGTCCACACGTGGTCTCCCTTGCTTGGACGACTCCTCCCAGGGATCCGCTAGCCAAGCGGGACACGTGGGTGCGTTCAGATTCCTCCTCCATCACAACGTGGCACTCACGGCCACTCTCACAGCCTTCATCTGGATTCTAAGAGCCGACTCCACTGCTTTTCAGTGCTGGGATCCTCAGTCAGTGGAGAACCCCAGGGAGCCTCAAGACCCCAGCTGGGAAGCTGGGACCACGGCACCCACTGCACTCCAACCTTACAGAGCTGGGATAAGGCTCAGATCCCATCTGACATGCAAAATGTTTTGAAAAGCTGTCACTGCCTTTCAAATTCACCATCACCCATACCTGGACAACTAATTGACGCTTTTGAACTGTGGTGTTGGAGAAGACTCTTGTGAGACCCTTGGACTGCAAGGAGATCCAACAAGTTCATCCTAAAGGAAATCAGTCCTGAATATTCACTGGAAGGACTGATGCTGAAGCTGAAGCTCTAATACTTTGGCTACCTGATGTGAAGAACCGACTCATTGGAAAAGTCCCTGATGCTGGGAAAGATTGAAGGCAGGAGGAGAAGGGGACGACAGAGGATGGGATGGTTGGATGGCATCACTGACTCGATGGACATGAGTTTGAGCAAGCTCCAGGAGTTGGTGATGGACAGGGAGGGCTGGCGTGCTGCAGCCCATGGGGCTGCAAAAACTCGGACCTGACTGAGCGACTGTACTGACTGGACAAGTAAATAACATACTAGGGAAAACATGTGCCCTCACTTACATGAGCTCTGAAACCTAGCTTATTTTGAGCATGCCAGTGTAAAAGTCCTGAAAGTGGGAAGCACGTGAGCCCTGGGACAAGACTAGAAGGCAGAGTAGTACACATTCAGTGGTTCCAGGTGCCACTCAGGCCCTGAGACTCAGGACGCCACATGTAAGGTTAGAGAAGGGTCTACAGGGCACCTGGCAGACCCCATCCAGACCCCCGCACACTCGCCTTCCTGCTCAGAACCCCTGACCTGCTCAGAAATGGAAGCAGACTCTTCTCTCCGGCGTTCTGCCTGCTCCAGACCAGTGGGTGTGAGCACTGGCTGCCAATGCTGATTCCACGTCAAGAGCTTTATGGCCCTGGACAGCTGCTCATCTGTGCCTGGCAGTCCTCACTGAGAGTTAGCACGGTATCTACCACACACACTTGATGTGAGAACTCAGCAAGTTTCCAATCGATACTGAGGGCCTGGGACATATGTTAAGTGTAAGATATTTTTACCTGGGGAGAGGGGCATCCAGGGATGGAAGGATGAGGAAGGCCCAAGCCAGGTTTTCCATCCAATGTCGCCGACAATTAGGTTGATTTGGATTCCTGGCCCCTGCCTCTTTTTCTCACATGGTTTAGAGTACCATGGTTTAAGAGGACCATGTATGATTGACAGTTCCCTTATGCCACATCACAGGCCACCTGTAAAGCTTCATTTTGCCTCCTCTCCAGTCCCACTCCCACTGTGTACACGGGTGACCACCAATCCTCAGAAGCGCCTGCAACACAGAAACACCACCCATGAGCAGACACTCCAGAGTCACAGGAGTTTTAGGAACAGAGGGAAGTAGCAGATCATCTTCCAGAGATGACTCAGCAGAGAAACACAAGTTTCCCAGGTCATCAGTGACCAGCGAAATGCCCGCAACACAGAAACACCACCCATGAGCAGACACTCTAGTCAGAGAAGCTTTAGGAACAGAGGGAAGTAGCAGATCATCTTCCAGAGAAGACTCAGCAGAGAAACACAAGTTTCCCGGGTCATCCGTGACCAGCAAAATGGGAATCAGGGCTGTGGTCCATCCCTACCGAGCCAGGCCACTAGGCATTGTGGGAACTTCTCCCACCTGATGGGAAGGGAGTGCCATGCCTCAGAGTGCGGCATCCCTCTTCTTCCAGCGATTGCTGCAGGATGGGAGCCTTCAGGGTCTACGACTTTCCATAGTCTTAGAGGTGCTGAATGTTGAAAGGGGCAGGAGGAGACCCTAATTTAGCAGTGTAAAGCAAGGAGGGGAGAAGGGGCACGGGTGGAAAGAAGAAAGGGCGGGCATCCCGCCCTTGTTGGGAACGACAGCTGCAAGTCGAGGCGGTGAGAGAGACCACGCGGAGGCACAGTGGTGAGGAAGGCAGGTCACACAGGGGTCTTCTCTCCAGGAAATAACCTTCAGCAGCACTTTTCTAATATGGAGGATAATGAACAACACTGTTGATCCAATTTGCTCTTTTTCTCAGAACAGAACTTATCCCTGTGCTGTCAGCTCTCTGGATTTATTGATACTATAGGGAGTCCGCAGAAATATAGATATTACTTTGGCTTTAGGGCTCTTTGTTTCAAAGGAAATGTTTGAATTGTCCTATTTGACAAAAATAAAAGGCAAAAAATTGAAAATAGTCCCGGCAGTCAGAATGGCTATTCCTTACACTGAAAGAAAGAAAAGAAAAGATGAAGGAGACAATAAAATGGGTTTTACTCAATGGTTTTTCAATTAGTGATACAGAATATGAGTGATTTTGCTGGGAAAACTGTCATATAATAAAAGGAAAACCCACACCTAATAATGGAACAATATTTGTTATTAGCTTGATAGCTTTGCCCTGCAAATATTGTTAGAGCAGCTGGCCAGAGTATTACTGGAATGTTTAAAATATATCTATCCTTGCCACTGATAGTACAGAACAACTCAGGTCAGGACCCATTACTGAATATACCTAATATTGTTTTCTAAATTTTCAACACCTATTCAAATAGAAGCCTGAAAAGAAAAATTGCCTCTCACGCCAAAGCTTTAAAACACACAAAAAGGCACCATATTGCCACTTTAGGGACACATTTGTTCCCTGCTGTTGCTATTTTATATGTCATTTCAGTCCTGCAGTTAGCTATAAAGCAAATCTTTGCTTTTTCCGGAGAGGAATAAGAGCTGCCTGAAGGGAAACAAGAATGAGAGGCATCCTTAAAATGACTGATTTACAATTGGCGAGGAGATACAATATGAAAATGACAGCTTTCTCATGGTGAATGTGGAAGCCTCGGCTCTTACTCTAAAAGTACCCCCCAGGGGCCCCTTATTGGCACAAGAGTGAGGTTATCATGAAGGGGCCATTTGGGTTTTCAGAAGACCTGGGGAAAAGGTGAGATGTGTGTGGTGTGTGTGTGAGCTTCTGTGGTTAGTATGCCTGAACACGCATGTGTGTGCTGTGTTTGGACTCTGTGATTAGCGGTGGGGGTGTGTAGAGTCGGGTGAGGGGAAGGATTCTGTCAGGGTTAGCTAGAGCTGGCAGGAAATTGAGAGAAGCCAGCACATGCTCAAGCTCATTACGCCTGAGGTGGTCCAGTCGAAACATAAACACGGAATCCAGATACCTGGAGTTGCTGCCCCTCTCCTGACAGTGACATATGCTGTACCCTTGGGCAAGTCCCCTGACTGTATTCTAACTCTAGCTTAGCATCTGTAATAAGGAAAATAACACCCATCAGAGAGGAATGTTGTGAAAATGGAAATTTGTATTACCAAGGGCATGGGGGAACATAGGTGAAAGGTCGAAAATAAGTCAAAGAGTCTTTGCCCATTGACCACTCACGTGGAGCTCATGTGCAGTTCCCATGGGTTTAACCTTCTCTTTATGGCCTTCCCAAACACCACTCTGCTGTATGGCCAAGTGAAAAGACTCTGATTCCTCTCTCAAAGGGAAGGCTTCACACAGCCTGGTGTGATGCCGGCCTCACGGCGGATCCATGACCATAGCCTCCTTGTGTTCTCTCGTCCCGTTCCCTCCAACGCTGAATGACTTCCAAGGTGAGGTCACAGAAGGCATTGACTGCGGTTTCCACTTCGGCCTCTTGGATGGCTCACTCCGAGGAAGTCAGCTAGTAGGTGGTTAGAATACTTAGAAAGCCTGGGGAGAGGCCCGTGTGGAGAGGAACCAACTTACCAACACCAACATGCCAGCAACATCAGTGAACCTCTCGGGAGGAGTATCCTTGAGTCACGGTCAGATTTCAGACAACAAAGCCACAGGCAACATCTGACTGCAGCTTCCTGAGAAAGCGGGCCTAGGCCTGCCAACCAAGAGACTCCTAAATGCCTGGCCCACAGAAAACACAAAACAACGAGTTGCTCTTCTTGTCCTAAGAAGAGCACTCAGTTATGGTGCTGTTTGTTACACACGAAAAGGGTGACTAATACACCTACAGTAGACCGGGGTGGGGCAATCTTTGTGCCATTCTGCTGAGCAATCTACCTTCAACCTACTGACATCTCTGAGAGGCTGGTTAGACTAGATATTGTGAATGCTCTCAGGAGGCTGTGACTCTACCAATTAGTCACTCAATTACAGACCCACTGATCCTGTAATGCACCAAATATTTACTAAGCATCTGCTGTATCCTAGACTCTGCAATACATACTAGGAGGACAGGAGGCAAGGAAACATATTCCCTTAAGAGCTCTCATCTAGTGAACCGGTGGAGACCAACACATAAGCAGACAATCACAGTGCATCACAGCAAAAGCTCCATATGATGGGGAATTACACAGAGGAAATGGTGGGAGCCCTCGCCTCGGGCAGAAGCTAACTCAATCTCCAAGAAGCAGGAAGGACTGCTCGGAGTGAGGGGCATCTAAGGGTGCTCCCAAAGGTCAGGCTGCTGCTGCTGCTAAGTCACTTCAGTCGTGTCCGACTCTGTGTGACCCCATAGACNGAGGAAATGGTGGGAGCCCTCGCCTCGGGCAGAAGCTAACTCAATCTCCAAGAAGCAGGAAGGACTGCTCGGAGTGAGGGGCATCTAAGGGTGCTCCCAAAGGTCAGGCTGCTGCTGCTGCTAAGTCACTTCAGTCGTGTCCGACTCTGTGTGACCCCATAGACGGCAGAGGTTATCAAACTGAAGCAGAGAAACGTCACGAGGCCCTTCAGCAGGAAGAGGGAACAGGCAGCGCAGAGAGTGAGTTAGTCAGAGGCCCCCACACCCGGAGAGAAAGGGAGACTCCCCCTTGATTTCCACCTCACGTGAACGGCCCTTTTCTAACATAATTACCTTTTTTCCTATAAAGTCAAAGAATTTCTTACTACACAAACTCTAAGAAAAGCAAGGAAACAAAAGCCTTCGTGTCTGTATTCAGACACGTGCAGATGTGCTTACATTTCCCTCCAGTTCTTCCCCTCCTCTGAAACCCACACGCTCTCATCCCCTTTCACAGGACTGCTGAGGAGCATTTATACCCCAGGAGAAGTGCTCTGCGTGCGCTGGTCATTAATTAAATAATAAGTTCTTTCAAGGTGATGTGTTGCCTCCTCCAAGAGGCCTACTCAGAGCCTTTCAAAAAGACTTAGGACGCCTCATTCTTGACGCTACCATAGAACCCAGCAGACCTGACCATCATTCATTGGTGTATCTGCTCTTTCCCTGTTTGGACTAAAAACCCCTATACTACTGCAGGGACTGGAGTTCTCACTGGGGGTTCCCAGATATGACACCAGCCCCTTCACTTCCTCTCACACTACCCTGGTCTTCTTGTTACGTTTGTTCTTAAAATTTATTTTACTGAAGTATAGTTGATTTAAACATTGCATTAATTTCCACTGTACAGAAGTGAATCAGGGGTACATATATACATTCACTTCCATCTTCCTTTCCTTTATGGTTCGTTACAGGGCACTGAACGTGCTTCCCTGCAAGAGTTTTGGAGTGGGGTGCCATTGCCTTTTCTGGCGTTCTATACAATAGGACCCCACTGTTCATCCACCCTGCAGATAACAGTTTACACCCACTGACCCCAACCTCCTGGTCCATCTCTCCCCACCCTGCCCCCATGGCAACCGCAGCCGATTCTGTGTGCCTGTGAGTTTGTCTTTGGTTCCGTAGAGAAGTTCCCTGGTGTCACAGTTTAGATTCCAGTTATTGGTGGTATCATAGAGTGTTCAGCCTGCCCTTTCTGACTGGTCTCACTTAGGATGACAGTCCCTAGGCCGTCCGTGCTGCTGCAAGCGGCCTGATCTCACTGGTTTGTGGATGAGAAGTGTTGCACTGTGTGCATGCGCCACACCTTTGTTATCCGCTCATCTGCTGATGGACATTCAGGCTGTTTCCACGTCTTGGCTATTGTAGATAGTGCTGCTATGCATGAACAAAGGGATGCATAGATCTCATCAAATCACTTTCCTCCAGGTATGCACCCAGGACTGGAATTGCTGGGCCATGTGGTAGTTCTATTTTTGAGGACCTATTTTCATCATATGAGTTCTAATATTACAGTAGTTTCTTGAGGACCTTCCATACTACTTTCCACAGTGGCTGTGGAATGCTTTATATTTTTGTATAGCATTATGTATACTTTCATCAGATGAAAGTATTCATATGGAAAATTTTTAAACAGATGAGAATGCCAGACTACCTGTCCTATTTCATCAGAAACCCGTGTGTCAGTCAAGAAGCAACAGCTGGAACCAGAGAAGGAACTGGGAAGGAGCACATCAAGGCTGTGTATCGTCAGCTGCTGTCTTAACTCACATGCAGGAGACACCATGGGAAACACAGGGCTGGATGAAGCAGACGCCGGAGTCAAGAGTGCTGGGAAAAATACCAACAATCTCAGATACGCAGGTGATGCCACTGCAGACAGGGAAGAGGGTGAAAGAAGAGAGCGAAAAAGCTGGATTAAAACTCAACAGGCAAAAACATATACCCATGGCATCTGGTCCCATCACTTCATGGCAAATAGAAGGGGAAAAAATGGAAGCAGTGATATATTTTATTTTCTTGGCTCCAAAATCTCTGCAGATGGTGACTGCAGTCATGAAATTAAAAGACACTTGCTCCTCAGAAGGAAAGCTACGAAAAACCTAGACAGCATATTAAAAAGCGGAGATATCACTTTGCCAACAAAGGTCTGTCTAGCCAAAGGTATGGTTTTTCCAGTAGTCAGGTATGGGTGTGAGAGGTGGACCGTAAAGAAGGCTGAGTGCCAAAAAATTGATGCTTTCGAACTATGATGCTGGAGAAGACTCTTGAAAGTCCCTTTGATTGCAAGGAGATCAAACCAGTCACTTTTAAAGGAAATCAACCCTGAATATTGATTGGAAGGACTGATGCTGAAGCTATACTTTTGCCACCTGATGAGAAGAGCCGACTCATTGGAAAAGACTCTGATGCTAGAAAAGATTGAAGGCAAAAAGAGAAGGGAATTAAGGAAGATAAGACGGTTGGATGGCATTACCGACATGAGTGTGAGCAAACTCTAGGAGACAGTGAAGGCCAGGGGAGCCTGGCATGCTGCAGTCCATGGGGCTGCAAAGAGCAGGACAGGAATTAGCGACTTAACAACAAGAACAAAAATTCACGCGCTAAGGGCTTTCCAGGTGGTGCTACAAGAACCAGGAGATACGGGAAACACAGGCATCTCTTACAGGCTCAGTCCCTGGGCCGGGAGGATCCCTTGGAGAAGGACATGGCATCCCTCTCCAGTATTCTTGCCTGGAGAATCCCTATGGTAAGGGAAGCCTGGCATGCTGCAGTCCATGGGGTTGCAGAGTCAGGCAGGACTTGAACAACAACGATAAGAACAAATCATGTTTATACATTTACTATCTTTTGCTTCATTTCTTCAATATTTCTCACCCCTATCTGCCCCATGCATAGTAATGTAGTTATGTGATAACTTCCCACCATTTATAAAGCCTGCCATAGTGCTTGGCAATTAGTTGTCCTCAAAAATATATATCTGAAATAAAGAAAAATATAATTTAGAGCGTCCTACTGAATGAAAATTCACCCATTCTATTGTATCTACTATTGTGAGCAGGAATCCCTTAGAAGAAATGGAGTAGCCATCATGGTCAACAAAAGAGTCTGTCAAATGCCTGACAGCCTGGAAGAATTATGCTTTAGCCTTAAATCACACCCCACAGGCAGTTCTAATCAAAATGCAAACTCTAAATATAATTCACATGAAGTATGTTCCGGAAATCCTTTTGCCTAAATATGTCTTCAGTTATTAAGACACTTTCGTTGGGGCTTGCATTCTCCTCAAAGGCAATGTCTATGTCTCAGGGGCAGAAATGTGGGTGATTTTTCTCTTTAACTTTCCCCTTTGAACCCTTTCCGCCTCGTGTGAATTCTTCACAGTAAGCATACATAATTTTTACAAAAGCTATAAAGAATATTTTAAACAAAAATTAGAACATTTTAATAATCTATTTTACCTTAATTATACAGGTAATGACAGCTTTGCAGATCTGACTTTGCAGAATTGGGTTAAAAGCTTAATATACAAGATGATACCAAAAAAAGCAGTTATAATATAGATCATGATTTATGTGAGTACCCTTTGGAGCAATTATAAATGTCCACAGGTATATTTTCACCTGAGCACATCCTAGTGTGGTCAGTTCTAGAATCATCCCAGAATGGAAAGAATTCTTTCAGAGAGCAGCATGAATTTGCTGGGGCTTGCTGTTGACCTGTAATTTTCAAAGACTTCTAGGTTTATCCAGAAAGATGCACAAGAACTGTTTGGAATGGCTGGGAAGGAAAGAATTCAGATAACTTCCAAGAGTAAAGCAATAAAATTAATTAACAGCAGCTACTGCTAGAAAATGGAAAGTGGAAATTTGTTAATACTTTCCTGAATAATTTAAGCCAAACAATCTATATAATGCCTAATGGATAGGCAACATACCATAGATATTGTCAATGATTATTATCATAATACATTTCTCAGGACTACAATTCCCAGAATGTACCATTTCTCTTCTTGTCTGCCTACAGTTCCCAAAATGCACTGCTCTTCTTCCATCCAGCCTCCCTGCCTATTCATTGCCCTTCTGGGAAAGGAGATATGAGAGCTGGTTGGGAAAGAAAAATATAGGCCCCAGTAGGGAAAAGTAGCTGATCACACAACTTCCTTGACAGTCCTACATCCCTAAATTAGGAGATAGAGTGATTAAAATAAAAAAATTGTCTTGATTTTGTTCCAGCAAAG
The DNA here is from genome assembly GCA_006410675.1 of Oreotragus oreotragus. Taxonomy (NCBI): domain Eukaryota; kingdom Metazoa; phylum Chordata; class Mammalia; order Artiodactyla; family Bovidae; genus Oreotragus; species Oreotragus oreotragus. Next base: position 410,501 of record SJYX01019110.1, on the reverse strand, counting down.
CCTGGGAGTATCATCATTGACTCTCTAGAATTGCTTGTGTTTATTTGCCTGTTCAGTTTTACCCAGCTCTGTTTTGTGTTAAAACTGATGTCAGTTCCTCCAAGATCATGGTATGAAGATGTCTGCTAGTTATGAGGGTTTCATGTTGCAATGAATTTCAGTGTTTTGCTGTTTTTATGGCTGTTAGTGAGAAGTTACAGGAGGGGCTACATGACTTCAGATTGGAAATTGGACTAGATTTCTGTGATTCTTTGAGTTGTTTTAAATTTAGAACAAGAAAGGTACCAAGTGTTGCACCAAAAGATATTACACAGTGTAAAAATTCATATGGTAGAGTCTTTCCACACCTTAAAATTATACAAAACATAGATTATTCAGGAAAAGAATCACTCACTGGCTGAGTAGTGTCCAACTCTTAGCGACCGTAGAAACTGTAACCCACCAGATTCTTCTGTCCATAGTATTCTCCAGGCAAGAATACTGCAGCAGGTTGCCATTCCCTCCTTCAGGGGATCTTCCCAATCCAAGGATTGAATGAGAGTCTCCTGCATCTCCTGTGTTGGCAGACAGATTGTTTACCACTGAGCCACCTAGGAAGCCCTCAGAAAAAGAATAAAATGTCTCTAAGAAGCGACGAAGAATTGATGCTTTTGAACTGTGGTGCTGGAGAAGACTCTTGAGAGTCCCTTGGACTACAAGGAGATCCAACCAGTCCATTCTAAAGATCAGTCCTGGGTGTTCTTTGGAAGGACTGATGCTAAAGCTGAAACTCCAGTACTCTGGCCACTTCATGTGAAGAGCTGACTCATTGGAAAAGACTCTGATGCTGGGAGGGATTGGGGGCAGGAGGAGAAGGGGACAACAGAGGATGAGATGGCTGGATGGCATCACTGACTCAATGGATGTGAGTCTGAGTGAACTCCGGGAGTTAGTGATGGACAGGGAAGCCTGGCATGCTGCAGTTCATGGGATTGCAAAGAGTCGGACACAACTGAGCAACTGAACTGAACTGAAGAAGAGGCTAAGCCTGAAATTTTCAGAAAACCATATTTTATCTTAGGAACAATTTTGAGAGGTATTAAGAATAATATACATTAAAATTTTAATGAGGTGAAAATTTCTGTATCTATAAATTAAGTTAAATCATATCAAATTGCTATTTTTGTAGATAAAAAAACAGTCATATATTAACAATTTCAAATGGCTCATGCTAGAAGCTGAATTTTTCACCAAACATTTTTTTTGAGCACTTACTATGCTCAGGACTCTGCTCTGGGGCTCACAGGTTTGAGAAAGACCTAGCACTTGCTCTTCAAAAGGCAACATTTCAGAGATCCCACTGATCAAGTCTTAGACAGGAGCTGACAGAACAATCCTTGGAAGAAAAGCTATGACTAACCTTAGTAAGTTCAGTTGCTCAGTCATATGATCAACCTAGATAGCATATTCAAAAGCAGAGACATTACTTTGCCAACAAAGATCCATCTAGTCAAGGCTATGGTTTTTCCTGTAGTCATGTATGGATGTGAGAGTTGGACTGTGAAGGCCAAGCCCTGAAGAATTGATGCTTTTGAACTGTGGTGTTGGAGAAGACTCTTGAGAGTCCCTTGGACTGCAAGGAGATCCAACCAGTCCATTCTGAAGGAGATCAGCCCTGGGATTTCTTTGGAAGGACTGATGCTAAAGCTGAAACTCCAGTACTCTGGCCACCTCATGTGAAGAGTTGACTCATTGGAAAAGACTCTGATGCTGGGAGGGATTGGGGGCAGGAGGAGAAGGGGACAACAGAGGGTGAGATGGCTGGATGGCATCACTGACTCAATGGATGTGAGTCTGAGTGAACTCTGAGAGTTGGTGATGGACAGGGAGGCCTGGCGTGCTGCGATTCATGGGGTCACAAAGAGTCAGACAAGACTGAGCGACTGAACTGAACTAAACTGATGAAAAGTCTACAGTTCCAACCATACTTGATAAAAGACTGAATGCTTTCTTGATAAGAATTAGGAGCAAGAAAAGAGGTCCTTTCTCCCCATTTTTATTCAACATTGTACTGAAAGTCCTAGCCAGTGCAATTAAGCAAGGGAAAAAAAAAATCAAAGGCATACCTGATTATCTATGTAGAAAATCCCAAAGAATCTATGTATACTTTAAAATTTTCCTTAAAAAATAAGTGATTTTTAAAGGATTAAAGACAAAAGATAATACAGAAGAGTCAGCAATAAACACTTGGAATTTAAATTTTTAAAAATCTCAATTATAATAGCACTTTCCTCTCCCTCATAAATGGCTACTTATGTATAAATCTAAAAGCCCAATTAAAAGAGATTGTATGGAACAATCTTTTGGACTCTGTGGGAGAGGGAGAGGGTAGGATGATTTGAGAGAATGGCATTGAAACATGTATAATATCATACAAGAAAGGAATCGCCAGTCTAGGTTTGATGCAGGATACAGGATGTTTGGGGCTGGTGCACTGGGATGACCCAGAGGAATGGTATGGGGAGGGAGGTGGGAAGGGGGTTCAGGATTGGGAACACGTGTACACCCATGGCAGATTCATGTTGATATATGGCAAAACCAATACAATATTGTAAAGTAAATAATAATAATAAAATTAAATTTAAAAAAGAAAGAATATCATGAACAGATTTACCTTACAAATAAATTAAGCAAAGGAAATATCCAATTGTAACTTTATTACATGTACTGTTTTTGTGAATTAGCTTAATAAATAATTTGTGTGAGGCAAATGACAAGAATAAATCTTACCTAGGATTAAAAAAAAAAGAGAGAGAGAGATTGTCAGATTGGATCAAAAGGAAGGCTACCCTCAAGAATTTGCTTTAAAGACAGAGGCATGACTATAGTAAAACTGTAAAGGGGGAAAATAATATAATAAACTAATACTAATCAAAAGAAAGCTATATTAATATCAGGCAGTACAGATTTTAAAGGAAAATATAACCAAGAAAAAGAAATGCAGAAAAGCAAAATGGCTGTCTAAGGAGGCCTTACAAATAGCTGTGACAAGAAGAGAAGTGAAAAGCAAAGAAGAAAAGGAAATATATACCCATTTGAATGCAGAGTTCCAAAGAATAGCAAAGAGAGATAAGAAAGCCTTTCTCATGATTAATGTAAAGAAGTAGAGGAAAACAACAGAATGGGAAAGACTAGAGATCTCTTCCAGAAAATTAGAGATACCAAGGGAACATTTCATGCAAAGATGGGCTCGATAAAGGACAGAAATGGTATGGACCTAACAGAAGCAGAAGATATTAAGAAGAGGTGGCAAAAATACACAGAAAAACTGAACAAAAAAGAGCTTCACGACCAAGATAATCATGATCGTGTGATCACTCACCTAGAGCCAGACATCCTGGAATGTGAAGTCAAGTGGGCCTTAGAAAGCATCACTATAGCCTTCCTCAGTGATCAATGCAAAAAAATAGAGGAAAACAATAGAATGGGAAAGACTAGAGATCTCTTGAAGAAAGTTAGAGATAACAAAGGAACATTTCATTCAAAGATGGGCACAATAAAGGCCAGAAATGGTAAGGACTTAACAGAAGCAGAAGATATTAAGAAGAGGTGGTAAGAATACACAGAAGAACTGTATAAAAAAGATCTTCACAACCCAGAGAATCACAATGGTGTGATCACTCACACTCACCTACAGCCAGACATCCTGGAATATGAAGTCAAGTGGGCCTTAGGAAGCATCACTACGAACAAAGCTAGTGGAGGTGATGGAATTCCAGTGGAACTATTTCAAATCCTGAAAGATGATGCTGTGAAAGTGCTGCACTCAATATGCCAGCAAATTTGGAAAACTCAGCAGTGGCCACAGGACTGGAAAAGGTCAGTTTTCATTCCAATCCCAAAGAAAGGCAATGCCAAAGTGCTCAAACTACCATACAATTGCACTAATTTCACATGCTAGTAAAGTAATGCTCAAAATTCTCCAAGCCAGGCTTCAGCAATATGTGAACTTCCAGATATTCAAGCTGGTTTTAGAAAAGACAGAGGAACCAGACTGCCAACATCTGCTGGATCATGGAAGAAGCAAGAGAGTTCCAGAAAAACACCTATTTCTGCTTTACTGATTATGCCAAAGCCTTTGACAGTGTGGATCACAAGAAACTGTGGAAAATTCTGAAAGAGATGGGATACCAGACCACCTGACCTGCCTCTTGAGAAACCTATATGCAGGTCAGGAAGCAACAGATAGAACTGGATATGGAACAACAGACTGGTTCCAAATAGGAAAAGGAGTATGTCAAGGCTGTATATTGTCACCCTGCTTATTTAACTTATATGCAGAGTACATCATGAGAAACACTGGGCTGGATAAAGCACAAGCTGGAATCAAGATTGCCGGGAGAAATATCAATAACCTCAGATATGCAGATGACACCACCCTTATGGCAGAAAGTGAAGAGGAACTAAAAAGAAAGTGAAAGAGGAAAGTGAAAAAGTTGGCTTAAAGCTCAACATTCAGAAAACGAAGATCATGGCATCTGGTCCCATCACTTCATGGCAGATAGATGGGGAAACAGTGGAAACAGTATCAGACTATTTTTTGGGG
>SJYX01019110.1:384049-405670 GCA_006410675.1 Oreotragus oreotragus | reverse complement strand
AAATAGATGGGGAAACAGTGGAAACAGTGTCAGACTTTATTTTTTTGGGCTCCAAAATCACTGCAGATGGTGACTGCAGCCATGAAATTAAAAGACGCTTACTCCTTGGAAGAAAAGTTATGACCAACCTGGATAGTATATTCAAAAGCAGAGACATTACTTTGCCGACTAAGGTCCGCCTAGTCAAGGCTATGGTTTTTCCTGTGGTCATGTATGGATATGAAAGTTGGACTGTGAAGAAAGCTGAGCGCCGAAGAATTGATGCTTTTGAACTGTGGTGTTAGAGAACTCTTGAGAGTCGCTTGGACTGCAAGGATATCCAACCAGTCCATCCTAAAGGATATCAATCCTGGGTATTCATTAGAAGGACTGATGCTGAAGCTGAAACTCCAATACTTTGGCCACCTCATGCAAAGAGTTGACTCATTGGAAAAGACCCTGATGCTGGGAGGGACTGGGGGCAGGAGGAGAAGGGGACGACCGAGGATAAGATGGCTGGATGGCATCACCAACTCAATGGACTTGAGTTTGGGTAAACTCTGGGAGTTGGTGATGGACAGGGTTGCTGTGGTTCATGGGGTCACAAAGAGTCAGACACGACTGAGTGACTGAACTGAACTGAACTGATTGAATGAAAAAAATCAATCTAGTTGTGCATTTTTGTGCCTTTATGAATCTTCCTTCTGGTTTTCTTAGAAAATTGATCTCAAATGCCAAAAGCATGGATGCCATTTCTCAGTGACATATAGTGAGTTTTAATTTGGTTGAACAAATTTGTTTTTAATAGGCTCATTACCTACTACCCTATTTTGGGGGAAAATAATTCAGAATCTCATAAACATGGAAAGCCAAAGTCTGTATTTTCCCAGGACTTAGAAAATTAGATGTAATTATATATTTTAATAATCAATTACTGTGTGAATGCTATATTAACACTTAACAAGATTGCATGAACTGGCAAGTAAGATAACAAAATACCCCAGCATGTGTACCAGCCACTGTGTTTTCACACCATGTCTAATGAATGTAAATAATGCCTTTGACACAAATCTAACGCTATTAGCCTTGGATTTCTTTCTGCAAACTGGGGGTGTGAAAGCAAAGCTGCAGGTTGTTTTCTTAAGAAGAAAGAAGGAATGTGTTTATTTGTGACTAGCAGCAAAATGGCAAGGACCTTGAGCAGACATCACCTCTTCTCACTGCTGACTGGCAGGTGGAGGTGAGAAAACAAACCACAGGCCTTCCCTTCCGGGGGTTCTGGGGAGGGCCCAGGGACAAAGAGGCAGTAGCTTGTGTCAGAGCTAGGAAAAAATGAGCCCTCCCAGAACAGAGGGTGAAATACTGGTCTTTAGCATCATGGAACCCAACTCCAGTGCGATTCACAATTCTTACAAGAGGAGAGCAATGGAGAGGTGAGAGGAGCTTCAGCCTTGACCAGGAGGGAGCCCTCCTCCTGCCTCTCTGGGCAGCTACACCAGTGCCACAGCTAAATGGGCAATGCTGGGCTGAAAACCCAAAGGACACCCAGGACACCCAGATATGCCAAGGCTGGATCAGTGGAAACCTGAAACGCTGGTTTTCCTAAGGTCTGCCTCGAAGAAGAAATTTGCACCTGGGATCGCTCTAATGCCAGGTAGAAAGGCCAATACGGAGAGATTTGCTTATTTATTCTGAATAAATCACATATGTCCCTTTTTAAATATAGCCCTGTGCGTAGTAAAGTCATGTTTTGGTTCAGAACTATAGTCAAGTTATAAGATACAGTAAAGTGAAAGTGAAATCGCTCAGTCGTGTCCGACGCTTTGTGACCCCATGGACTGTAGCCCACCAGGCTCCTCCATCCATGGGATTCTCCAGGCAAGAATACTGGAGTAGGTTGCCATTTCCTTCTCCAGGGGATCTTCCGGACCCAGGGATCGAACCCAGGTTTCCCACATTGCAGGCAGACGCTTTAACCTCTGAGCCACCAGGGCAGCAGCTAAACTGGAAATCTGGTTTTATCATTGTAAGACGAGGGTGCTAAGAACTAAGTTATAATCCTATAATGTCACAAAAAGATAAAAAAGAAAGCCTGAAATCGGATGGCAACTTGGCGAGTCACAGCTGGTATAAACAATGGGGGGGGTGGGGAAGAACTGCCCACCTTACGTGCCAGCGTGACCACTAGATGCACTGGAAAGAGTCCCGATGGCGCGTGGAATGCAGACAAATCTCTGTCTGATTTGAAGACTCCTGGAGTCTTAAACCTTTCTCTCATCTCCTTATAAACACAACCTGTTAATTAGTTTACGGCACATAGGATGGCCAAGATGTCCTCTACAACAGGCATTTTCCAACTAAAGGAGTGTCATAGCTTTCAAAGACAGCACCAGTTTCAAAGTGGAAGGCTTCCATTTCCATCATCATCCATTTTGGTTTTTCCCTATTTAGCTTACTGCAATTTTATGTGTCAACTTGGTAGACTATGTAACCCACCCAGTAAAGCACCAGTCTAGGTGTTGCTGGAAAAGTGTATTTTTTTGATGTAATGAACATTTTGGAGAAGGAAATGGCTATCCATTCCGGTACTCTTGCCTGGGGGGAAGGCAATGCCACCCCACCCCAGTACTCTTGCCTGGAAAATCCAATGGACGGAGGAGCCTGGTGGGCTGCAGTCCATGGGGTCGCTAACAGTCGGACAGACTGAGCGACTTCACTTTCACTTTTCTCTTTCATGCACTGGAGAAGGAAATGGCAACCCACTCCAGTATTCTTGCCTGGAGAATCCCAGGTATGGGGGAGCCTGGTGGTCTGCCGTCTATGGGGTCACACAGAGTTGGACATGACTGAAGTGACTTAGCAGCAGCAGCACTCTTGCCTGGAGAATTTCGTGGACAGAGGAGCCTTCTGGGCTACAGTCCGTGGGGTCGCGAAGAGTTGGACACGACTGGGCAACTGACAGACACTGAACGTTTAAATTAGCCTTTAAGTAGAGCTCCCCTGGTGGCTCAGACAAAGGATCTGCCTGCCGTGCAGGAGGCCTGGGCTCGGCTCATGGGCTGGGAAGACCCCTCGGAGTAGGAAAGAGCAACCCACTCTAGTATTCTCGCCAGGAAAATCCCATGGACAGAGGAGCCTTGCAGGCTACAGTCCGTGGGTTCACAAATGAGTCAGACATGACTGAAGCGACTTAGCGCAGCACATAAGCAACAACAACCAGGAACTCTGCCTTTAGCCTGCCTCTGGAGTCAAGACTACAATAGCAACTCCTGCTGGGATTCCCCACTTGCCCAGATTTCAGACTTGCCATCTCCTATAATCACATGAGGGCTTCCCAGGTGGCACCAGCATTAAAGAACCCACCTGCCAATGCAGGAGACGCAAGAGATGCGGGCTTGACCCCTGGGCCCGGAAGATCCCCGGAAGGAGGGCATGGCAACCACCCCAGTATTCTTGCCTGGGAAATCCCATGGACAGAGGAGCCTGGTGGGCTACAGTCTGTGGGTTCACAAATGAGTCAGACATGACCGAAGCGACTTAGCGCAGCACATAAGCAACAGCAACCAAAGGCCCTGCTATGGAAGGAGCTCTGCCTTCAGCCTGCCTCTGGAGTCAAGACTACAACAGCAACTCCTGCTGGGATTCCCCGCTTGCCCAGATTCCAGACTTGCCATGAGGGCTTCCCAGGTGGCACCAGTATTAAAGAACCCACCTGCCAATGCAGGAGACGCAAGAGATGCGGGCTTGACCCCTGTGCCCGGAAGATCCCCCGGAGGAGGGCATGGCAACCACTCCAGCATTCTTGCCTGGGAAATCCCATGGGCAGAGGAGCCTGGTGGGATATGGTCCATAGAGTCTGAAAGAGTCAGACATGACTGAGCGACTCAGCACAGCACAGCACATAATCATGTGAGCCAGTTATTTAATTATTTTATATCTGTGAGAGAGAGGGGGAGAGGGAGAGAGAGGAAGTCTGTTGGGAAGAAAGTCTCTTGAGTTGTTTGTTTTCATTTTACTTTGCTTTTATTTCAACATAATACACAGTTTAAAAAATTAACATGATTTATTAGCATTTGCAATGCTTACAAAGAAAAAAGACACTAGAAGAAGGGATTTAGTTCAGATTTAAGAAATAGCCTAATTACATACTTACAAGAAATCCATTTCCAAATGTTCTATTTGAACCAAAATTTAAGATTGCATTTGGTAGATATTTGTATCTGCTGTTTTTGCAAGAATTTTTAAATAATCTCTGATCCAACCCCCAGTTTACTCAAAGTTCTCTCTCTGAAGATCCTTGACTAATGCACTTACTAACCAGCATTTGTACTCTCTTCAGCTAATTAATTTTCAGCCTTTTTAAAGGTAGATTCATGAGGGCTTCCCAGGTGGCACCAGCATTAAAGAACCCACCTGCCAATGCAGGAGACGCAAGAGATGCGGGCTTGATCCCTGGGCCCGGAAGATCCCCGGAAGGAGGGCATGGCAACCACTCCAGTATTCTTGCCTGGGAAATCCCATGGACAGAGGAGCCTGGTGGGCTACAGTCTGTGGGTTCACAAATGAGTCAGACATGACCGAAGCGACTTAGCGCAGCACATAAGCAACAGCAACCAAAGGCCCTGCTATGGAAGGAGCTCTGCCTTCAGCCTGCCTCTGGAGTCAAGACTACAACAGCAACTCCTGCTGGGATTCCCCGCTTGCCCAGATTCCAGACTTGCCATGAGGGCTTCCCAGGTGGCACCAGTATTAAAGAACCCACCTGCCAATGCAGGAGACGCAAGAGATGCGGGCTTGACCCCTGTGCCCGGAAGATCCCCCGGAGGAGGGCATGGCAACCACTCCAGCATTCTTGCCTGGGAAATCCCATGGGCAGAGGAGCCTGGTGGGATATGGTCCATAGAGTCTGAAAGAGTCAGACATGACTGAGCGACTCAGCACAGCACAGCACATAATCATGTGAGCCAGTTATTTAATTATTTTATATCTGTGAGAGAGAGGGGGAGAGGGAGAGAGAGGAAGTCTGTTGGGAAGAAAGTCTCTTGAGTTGTTTGTTTTCATTTTACTTTGCTTTTATTTCAACATAATACACAGTTTAAAAAATTAACATGATTTATTAGCATTTGCAATGCTTACAAAGAAAAAAGACACTAGAAGAAGGGATTTAGTTCAGATTTAAGAAATAGCCTAATTACATACTTACAAGAAATCCATTTCCAAATGTTCTATTTGAACCAAAATTTAAGATTGCATTTGGTAGATATTTGTATCTGCTGTTTTTGCAAGAATTTTTAAATAATCTCTGATCCAACCCCCAGTTTACTCAAAGTTCTCTCTCTGAAGATCCTTGACTAATGCACTTACTAACCAGCATTTGTACTCTCTTCAGCTAATTAATTTTCAGCCTTTTTAAAGGTAGATTTTCTAAATGATTTAGATAAATGGAGTTCCTCTCAAAAGGTGGCAACTGAAGTGCCACATGGATACTGGTGTATCCTTTGCCAAACCTAAGTCTGAGATTCAGTGACCTAAAATTGATGGAATTTCCTTTGTAGTTTGAACAGTTTTTTTCTGATGGATTCAAATTAATATCAAGCAAAGTTCATTTGATTTGTTCTGCTCTTAACCAAATTTCATAAACTGAGATGAATATAAGAGCCTGGAACTTAAGTGACCTAATGAAGTACATCATTGAACAAAGAAACACATTTTGTTTTGTTTTTTCACTTGAGTGCATTCACATACGTATCTATATTTGAAACTAGGAAATTCCCTTTAAGCCAGGAGAACAATTTAAAAATTTATCTTTAAAAAATTGGTTCAATCTACCCCTCAAAACGGCAGAGTCTATTATATCTGTAGGGCCTGTAAGAGTATTTTGACAGGTGAGATATCGAAGTTTAGTTTGTTTTTCTCCTCAACTCTAGTGTGACTTATACCATCTCAAGCAGCGCTCACAGACTTGTGGATCATGAACTACCTGTATCAGAAACATGAAGATGCTTTTCTAAGATGAAAGTTCTGATGATGGGACCCACGAATCTGCATTTTCTAAAAGTGGCCCCGGTGAAACAATGTACACCAAAGTCTGAAGACAGCTAAGCTAGATAGAATATTTGGGCTAATAATTTTCATAGAATAGAGATATTTCTTTAATCTACTATCTAGTAAACTAGATAAGATCTCTTGGGGTTGAAATGGTGTAGAAATTCTCTCTGAAAAAGATGCCTCATTGTGGTGATAGCGAGAGGGCCAGAAGGTACGTGGAAAGATAGTCAACCTCTGGAATCATCAGAGAGACACAAGGCAAAACCACAGTGAGATATCACCTCACACTCGTGAGAATGGCTGTCACCAAAAAGGACACAGATCACATATGCTGGCAAAGATCTGGAGAAAAGGGGACCCTCATACCCTGTTGGTGAGAACGCAAACTGGCACAGCCACTGTGGTAAACAGTATGCAGGTTTCTCAAAAAATGTAAGAGTAGAATTACCCAACGCCCCAGCAGTTCCACTCCTGGGTACACACCTGGAAAGTTCCAAAAGGTACACACACCCCCAGTGTCCAAGGCAGTGCTATGCACAATGGCTGAGACGTGGGAGCAACCTAAATGTCCATCAAAAGATGACTGGATAAAGAAGATATATATATTATATATCACACACACGCATGGAATAGTACTCAGCCATAAAAGAACAAAGCTTTGCCGTCTGCAGCAACACGCGCGGACTTGGAGGGCGTTATACTAAGCGAAAGGAGTCAGATGGAGAAAGACAAGTCCTGCATGGCTTCACTTACATACGGCATCCAAACAATGCAACACACTCGTGAGCACAACAAAAGAGAAACACAGACACGGGCAACGAGCTGGGACAGGGGAGAAGGAGAGACACAAATATTGGGTATAAAATAGGCTACTGGGATGTGCGTTCAGCATGGGGAATAGAGTCAATATTCTGTAATAACCGAAAATGGAAAGCCACTCTTGAAACTTGTATAATCAGTCAGTTCCAATATAGTTCAGAAATCCAAAGAACTGCAGGGTTTGTTGTGGAAATTCTAATGAAAATTTTTTGGAAATTCCAGTATTTAGAATTTCTTTGACTCAAGTGCTGAATAAAATTCTTTCTTCAGCTCACAGAGCCTGGTCTTTGGAAAATACAAACAGAAGCTCTATCAATAAAAAGAGAAAGTGTGGTTCTCAAAGAGAACCAGATATAAAAATCAGAGATAATATATAAACACAGAATTTCTTACAAACCAATAAAATACCCTAATTTCAATAAAAATAAAAGTAATTAATAACAAACCAAAATAGATTTTCATCCTTACACAATAGTCCTGAAAATGTCACAGAAGTTGCATATCTGGAAAAATGACAGTTTAATAAAACTAGAAAAAAATGATGCTTATACATCAGAGTTGAGTGTTAGGTACTGAAGATTATCAAGAGATTTTTCATTGAAACAAAGGGCCAGCTAGGCCTTCAAACGTTTTGTGGGACCCCACCCACCACGTGCCATTGCTGATCACTCCAAGAGCGTCAAGGAGACGCTGTGTCTTGGACAACTGCCACATCTCTTCCATATAAAGTCCCTTTCTCCAGGCCCCAGGTCCCTAACAGGAAAGGGACCTCAAAGTCCACTTTCTCCCATTTAGTGCTTGAATCCCTTGTGCAACAACATCTCCACCAAGTGGTTGTCTAACCCATGTCTTAAAGCTGCCTTTTCACATACCTCCATCACAGGATTTCAGTAATCCAATCCCCCTCCTTTCTTGTATCCCTGAAAGACAAATGAAGGTGAATGTAGACATTCTGTGTACACAGATCCATGGTAGAAGACCACATCATCTGAACGATCTATATTGCAGATGGCTTTGGTGAAAATTTGTTACCAAAATCTTGAAACGACTCTGGATATGCTTGAACACATCATGTATAGTTCTGGCTATTTGGAGTGGTAGATTGCCCCCCGTGTATAAAGTCATGGGTTTGACTATTTTCTACATATTTTAGTAAACACAAGTGTATAAAAAATTAAAAAATAAGCTATGTACCATCTAAAATATCCTGGAGCCCACACTTGGGTACCACCGGTCTAGTCTCTCCTCAAGCATTCACGATGTAAACCACAGTTTTGTTAATGTGTTAAGCTGAGGGTCTGGGTCTGTACTCTTAATTCTGCTTACAAGGCACTAGGGCTGAGTTCATGTCCAGACCTGAGGCTGACATTCTGGTGCTAACGCAGGGCCTCTCTCCAGCCCAACAGCCTTTTTCTACAGAGCACCTTACCTCCTGAATCTCTTGAGTCATACAGAGGTGACATCTCCTCCCCAGGGCTGTTTGGGAGAGCTCCACCCTCATTTTGCAGGCTCTCTCCTCCAGAATCCAGCTGTTTCTTATGAAGAACATGGGCTCTGTCTGCCCTCTGGGATGGGAACTTTCAGATCCTCACCCATCACAAGGGAAAAGATGGAGAAACATGACTGGAATTGCTACACAGAGGGACTGCCGCCTAGCTTTTCTGTTTACCCCTGAGGCTGCAGAGTCGCACTGCTTGGATGTGAGTAGAAGTTCAGCACCCCTTTAATACCCACGACCCTTCCACACAGTCGAGGCAAGACAGATAAGAAAAGCAAAATCCTCCAAATATTTTCCAGGCTTGATATTAGAGTCATGAACTTCTCAGTGATTATTATTTCTAAGTGAGGTTGTTGGTTAAAGTGGTAGCCGCACCTCTCCTGAAAGTGTTTCCACCATTAGTAAGAGCCCTTTACTGAGTAGTTCTGCTGGGGTGGTATCTTGGTCTGCTTGGGCTGCCCTACCTATAGACTGAGTGGCTTTTTAACAACAGACAAGGACATCTCACAGCGCTGGAGGCTGGGCAGTCCGGGCTGGAGGCACCGGCAGATTCGGTGGTTGGTGAGAGCCCACTTGTTCACCGATGGCCCTCTTCCCTCTCTAACCTCATGGAGTGGAAAGGGCTAGGGAGCTTTCTGGGGTCTCTTTCACAGGGGCACTAACCCCTCTATGAGGGCTCTGTCTTCATGACCTAATCAGCTCCCAAAGGTCCTACCTCCAAATACCATCAATTTGAGGGCTAGATTTCCAAATCTGGAGGGACACAAGTAATCAACACAGAGCAAGAAACTCTCTACCAAGACTGCTTCTACCGCGAAACAAGTGTTTTGCATCACCAGGCAACATTTGTTAAGTGCCTATTGTATACACATTAAAGCAATGGCAGTTGCTCCTCTGGGAAAACCAAAGCAGAGAGAGGTTGGAGAAAATGTTTACACCCAAGTTATTTGTGGGGGATTGGCTGCTCCTGCAGACATCTAAAGAGAGTGGAAAGACCCAGAACACTAGAGACAGAAGAATCTGGAACTCAGTGGGGAAACTCTAAGCAGGGCAGAGTGAGGGGCAGCAAGAAAAATAGAAAGTAGGGGTCACATGCATTCTCTGCAGGGTGGCCACTTATAATCAGAACCTTCCCCAAAGTGATGTGTATATTTTCCTGAAACTCATGAAACACCTGTTATAAATGGATCTCTTAAGGAAATTATTGAGTTTTCCAGGTGGCTCAGTGGTAAAGAATCCACCTGCTCATGCAGGAGCTGCTGTTTAGATCCTTGGTTGTGAAGATCCCCTGGAGGAGGAAATGGCAACTCATTCCAGTATGCTTGCCTAGGAAAAATCCCATGGACAGAGGAGCCTGGCTGGCTACACTCCACGGTGTCACAAAGAGTCAGACATCACTGAGGGACTGAGCATGCACACACAAGGAAATTATCAGAGCATCTGAGTTAAAAGCACCTGCAGTGATACGGCGTGAAATTTAGACAATACTTACAGGCTTAGAGTCAGAGATAGACATTGACCTAGGGATTGCAAATCAGTTCTTGCCTTAAAAGTGCTTAAAATCTAGTGAAGGGAAATGGTATATACTCATGAACATAAGCTATAATGAAATATATAATGCCAAAAGCACGACAGTGAAATTATTGGTGTTCAGTGATATTCAGAGGAGGAGGGTTTCTGGGGCTGAATGGTGAGGATAAAGCACCATGATGAAGCACCTGCACTGGCTTTAGGATTAATTTCTTACTTTGGAAATCAAGGTCTACACCATAATGGATTGGTAGACTGGGGAAAGGGCTTAAAGTTTTTAATAGAATGAATTCTTTGTCTAGAATTATTTCAGTTAAATCATTTCTGTGACTGTGATTTGATTACTTTTAATATTTATTTATTTATAGTTGATTGATGATTGCCTTACAATATTGGTTTGATTTCTGCCATACATCAACATGAATGAACCGTAGGTGTTTGGAAGATCTATATGTTCATCACAAACACTAAGACATGAATCTACAAGGACATTTCAAAATGGGAATTCTCCAGGAAGAGAAATATTTCCACTTCTTGAGGCTTTCTTTTTTTTTTCTTTTTTTTTTTTTCCTTGAGGCTTTCAATACATCAAATACATCAAAAAAAACTTGGCGAAATGCCCTATTAGATTAAAATAATTGCAGTGTATGTTAACTGCTTACACTTTATAAATTACTGCTTTACTATAACATACAAATAGGAATAGCTTGTTGTTTCTAGTGCTTAAAAGGTATATTTTCATTTTATCCCCAACAATTCCAAAAGGCGCATGTTATTATTCTCCCTGTCCTCCAGATAAAGATGAAAATGTTGTCACAGAAAGACTGCATGTGGCCGAAAGTCACATGGCACTGAGAGGAGGCGCCAGAACTGGAAGGCGGCAGCCTGACTCTAAACCCACACTTTCAACCACTAAGCCATAAAATCACTTATCTGTATATCCTTATTTGGAGAGAATATCAGAGCTCAAATTTAAGCTCTTTCAGGAACATGAAGCCACCGCCCCACCATTCCCCATCACTGTGATAGGCTCTGAAGATGCATGCACGCTCAGTCATGGCCCCATGCACTGCAGCCCACCAGGCTCCTCTGTCCATGGGAATTCTCAGGCAAGAATACTGGAGTGGGTTGCCACTTCCTTCTCCAGGAGATCTAGACCCAGGGATTGAACTGGTGTCTCCTGTATTGGCAAGTGAATTCTTTACCACTGAGCCACCTGAAGCCCCAGGCTTTGAAGAGACACAGAAGCAAACAACTTAATACGTGCACATGTCTGGAAGAATCACATTCTTAGAGTCAGGAAGACAAGGAGTTAGGGACCACCCCTGGAGGCAGAGAAGCATCAGAACAGCTTCTCATGTCCAGAGAGCAGCAGAGTGTGCCTAAACTTCCTTCCCTGACCTCCCCCTCTCAGGCATCAACTCCTACAGCCACATAAGCATGGAATGAAAGTATACCAACTAATTGTGCTCTGCAACTCAGCATAGGTTACTGCAAGTGCAAAGGGACAACTTTCCTGATATTAAGTCTCAAAATTAACTCCCCATTCAGAAAATGAACAAACATTTATCTCCTAGTGAGATTATTTTAGTCTGGCTGCTGATTCAACAAAATTAGCAGAGATTAATTGACATTCTCAAGAAAGTGGGAGAGGGAGGTGGAAATGCCTCCTTGGAAAAGGAGGCAAATTTAGGTCATAGTTTGACATCTCAACCAAGTGAGCCAAAATATGGTTTATTTATGTCTGTTAAATCCCAATTGCTTAGCCTCTGACCTTGGCACGACAGTCTTAGAATCAGGAAACCTGGGTTGCATCCAGTTTCTGCCACTTAATAGTGTCATGACCCTGAAAAGGGCATTTGACCCCTCTGAGTTTCATTTTTCTCATCATTAAAATGGAGATCCCACACCAACCACCCTGTATTGGGAATGGTGTCTCCATGGATATAATATGTGCAGAAGCCCCATGGGGACTCCATAGGCCACAGATGATATAACCTTGTTTATTCCATCATTAATATGAACAGGGCCAACCATTACTCCATTACTAATATTTCTTCCATCTGAATAATTCAATTCAGATGACAAATTTTACAAAGAGCTCAAGCCAAGATCTGAGGATTAGAGTCACTTGAGTCTTACCGCCACTATACTTCTGAGCCAAAATTATTAGAACTGAAGTTTCTACTCTTTAACTCTCTGGCCTTCTATTATCTAGATGAAAATGAGCTTCCTAATTCAGACACTGAATTCATTCCCTGAAAGTTCCTTCATAGCTGATGAATATAAATATTTATGTGTGTATCTATTACATTAATGCCATAGCAAGAATCAATATAGTTTTTGAATTAGAACCAATTTTCTATAATCCTATGCTGTCACTCCAATTACTATTTTACAAACCATGTGTTTACATATAAATAGTGTTAGTCAATCAGTCGTGTCCACCTCTTTGTGACCCCATGGCCTGTAGCCTACCGGGCTCCTCTGTCCATGGGTTTATGCAGGCGAGAATACTGGAGTGGGTTGCCATTCTCTTTTCCAGGGAATCTTTCTGACCCAGAGATTGAATTCAGGTCTCCTGCATTGCAGGCATATTCCTTATCATCTGAGCCACCAGGGGAGCCGTGAACAACAACTTTATACATAAATAGTGATAATCTAGTTTAATTACAACTTGGGGTTCTATTTGTGTATGTAACACTGTATTATACATATTCCCTGGTAAATTTCTCCCAATAAAATTTAGTAATGGTCATGTCTAAAGCAACAAGTAGATTAACCAGGTTTGGATACTTACGATACTTTCTTCTCCTACGGTATTATTTTGAGAAACTGCTGCTGTTCAGTTGCAAAGTTGGGCACGGCTCTTTGTGAGCCCATGGATTGTAGCACACCAGGCTCCTCTGTCCACCACTATCTCCTGGAGGTTGCTCAAACTCATGTCCATTGAGTTGGTGATACTATCTAGACATCTCATCCTTTGCTTCCCTCCTTTCAATTTAAGTCTGAATTTTGCAATAAGGAGCTCATGATCTGAGGCCACAGTCAGTTCCCAGTTTTGTTTTTGCTGACTCTATAGAGCTTCTCCATCTTCAGCTGCAAAGAATGCAATCAATCTGATTTCAGTATGGACCACTAGTGATGTCTATGTGTAGAGTTGTCTCTTGTGTTGTTAGAAGAGGGTGTTTGCTATGACCAGTGTGTTCTCGTGACAAAAGTGTGTCAGCCTTTGCCCTGCTTCATTTTGTACTCCAAGGAGAAACTTGTCTGTTACTTCAGGTATCTCTTGACTGCCTACTGTTGCATTCTAATCCCCTATGATGTAAAGGACACATTTTGGGGGCGGGAGGCTGTTAGTTCTAGAAAATGTTGTAGGTCTTCATAGAACCAATCAGTTTCAGCTTCTTCAGCATCCGTGGTTAGGGCATAGACTCGGAGTACTGAGATACTGAATGTTTGCCTTGGAAATGAACTGAGGTCCTTCTGTCGTTTTTGAGACTGTGCCCAAGGGCTGCATTTTGGACCCTTCTGCTGACTCTCAGGGCTACTCCATTTCTTCTAAAGGATTCCTGCCCACAGTAGTAGGTGAAAAGGTTGTCTGAACTCTATTCGCCCACTCCCGCCTATTTGAGTTCACAGACTCCCAAGGCTTCAGTGTCCCCTCTCGCCATCTCCTGCTTGACCATGTCCAGGTTACCTTGACTCAGGGACCTAATGCTCCAGATTACGATGCAGCATTGTTCTCTACCACACTGGACTTTGAGTTCACCAGCGGCACATCCACAGCTGAGTGTCATTCCACTCTGGCCCGGCCACTTCACTTTTACTGGTATGAGTGTGTGCACAGTTGCTCAGTGGTGTCTGACCCCACAGACTGTAGCCTGCCAGGCTCCTTGTTCATGGGAGAAGAATACTGGAGTGGGTTGTCATTTTCTACTCAGGGGGATCTTCCTGACCCAAGTTTTGATCCCTCATTTCTTCCATCTCCTACATTTGCAGGTGGATTCTTTACCACTGTGCTAGATGGGAAGCCCCATTCTTACTGGAATTGATAGTAATTGCCCTTTGCTCTTCCCCAGTAGCACACTGGACACCTTCCGACCTGGAAGACCCATCTTCCGGTGTCATATTTCTTTGCCTTTTCATACTATCTATGGGGTTCTCCAGGCAAGAATACTGGAGAGGGTCGCCAGTTCCTCCTCCAGTGGACCACATTTTCCCTAACTCTAACCCTAAACCTCACCATGACCCATCTGTCTTGGCTGACCCTGCACGGCATGGCTCATAGCTTCAATGAGTTACACAAGCCCCTTTGCCATGACCAGACTGTGATCCATGAAAGGGAATTTTGAGAAACAGAGCAACATTAATAACAATGACGACAGTGATAACAGCATCTCACAGAGCTGCCCTGTATGCTTGTGTGGGTCAGATGTGGAATGGCGTGAAAGGCCACGACTGACACTTCTTCTAATCGCCGTAGGTTTACCCTTCCTGTGCCGGCATTACAACAGAGTGCAGGAAAGTCTCAGCATGTGGACTGGCTTTCTCTGACTCTGAGTTAGACTGAAGGCAAGCTGCTCCTACTTACAAAATCTGCACCGTGTGCCACGCTCTGTGCAACAAGCTTTCCCTGAATTACCTCATGCGACCCTCTCCACAGTCTTATGAATGTGGACTTTATTATTGCCAACCAGGTGTCACAAGCACCGGAACCTTAGTTCACTCAGCAAGTGGCAGAGTGAGAGTCCATTTAAGTACTTTCTGATTCCAGAGTCTACATCTACCAAAATGTCAAACTTTCTGTTCTACTTTGTTGTGCTGAATATCGATGATACCTGCACAGTCACACGTTATCTACAAGCCAAAGTGATTTTCTTCTCTGAGATTCTTTCCTCAAAGGTAGAATTATAGGGTCAAAGAGCAGATCCATTTGGGGGGTCACATGACTCTACTTCGTCACTGGCAATGTAGCTGAGTTCTGCTGTATCTTTTCGACCTTCATTCAGAAAGTGCTGGCTGGGCCCCTGCCAGGCTGCAGGCTCTGTTCTGGGATTTCGAGAAGGCTCGATGGGCAGGCAGGCCGCTTTCTTGTCTCGAAGCAGCTGGAAATGAAGCGGAAAGCTGACCAACCCACCTTGTGTGCTGTGGCCCTTAGTTCTGCTTCCTATTTTGACCTGGAAATGTGTGAACTTTGCCCTGTAGATTTACACTTTGAGCACATGGTGATGGTGAGTGTGGACCCCCGTGAACTCGTGTGCGTGCAGGAGACGGGAAATTGAAGCAGGAAAGGCCAAAGGTTGTTCAGAATTATTTCCACCTTCCAAACACTCATACAGAGCTTTGTTTCTACATCATCATGATTTACGATTTAGCTACTTGTAGGAGTGTCATATCTAGAATTCTTTCAGGCAGCGTGTGAAACTTTAAAAAATACAGCTTTTTTGTGGCCACTCAACAGGTCTGTTAAATGAATGAAAACACTACATGAATGATCAGTGATATCAAAGAGCCTGATAAAATGGAATAATCGGTGATTTATTCTACACACACACACCCCACACTGTTTACTGGGGACCCACGTCTTTGTTTTAAAGACAGCCTCAGAGATCGTGACTCTACACGTACAATTGAGTGTACCAAGTAGGCAATAATTTGTAATACTCCTTTTTTGCTGTTTCCAAATCTTGCCTAAATATAAAATCAGTGTTGGGAAAAAATCATTCCCAGGTTCCTTTTCATAATATCTGATCTAGTTTGACTAGGAATCTTTTTTTTTTTTTCAAAACAATTTGCAAATGAGTTTTATAATCAGAAAATAAATTTAAACACTACTCTTAAAAGAAGTGAGACATGTCAGAATTTGAAATTGATTAAAAGTATGAAGAGCAGAGAGTTCTGAATAGGTGAGCAATTTCTACTACCTTACTTAGTGGGGCTATCAGTCCTGGGATCACCTTCATGCCTCTTAGATTGATTGGACACTACATTGTTACACTGACACCCTTAGTTTTGAAAATGGGTTCACAATGTGTCGGTATATAGAAGTAATCACTTAAGTTGCCTAACAAGTTCATTGTGACACATGATATACTATCATTAGATTAGCATAAGGGGTTACTGTATTAGAAAATGCTCTTCTGAAAGCAGAATTTGAATTAAGTGATACCCATGCTATGAGAGGGGACATCTTGCTTGTTTCCAGCAATACTGTCCTAAGTTGTACATACACAATTCTACTCATAAACATACAAATGCCAATAAAACTCTAAACCACAGAAATTTAATTTCTATGTATAATCCAGCAGAAGGTCTTTACATGTCCCCAGACATGTCCTAGAACGCAAGAATGCACACACACAAGAATGTCGTAGCAGTCATATTCCTAACAGCCCCAAGTGAAAACAAACCAAATGTCCATCCACTATAAATAGTGGACTAAATTGGAGTATATTCATGCAAGGGAATATTTTAAAGCAGTGAAAGTATTAATAAAGTATTGCTATAAACAACAACATATAAGGGAATCACACAAACATAAAATTTGTGCAAAATAAGCCAGACAGGAGAGGACACACTGCACAATTTCATTTATATGAAGTAGGAGCCCAGGCTAACTAATCTATAGAATTAGATGGTGGGCAGAGTGGTTGTCTGGGGAGGCTGCTCACTGAGAGCAGATGCTCGGGGGCTTCTAGCTGCAGTTCCTGATCTAGTGCTGGTTGTATGGGTAATTTTGTGAAAATATGTTGAGTTGTACCCTATAGCTTGTGCACATTTCTGAATGTATGCCATATACTAATGTGCCATTTACTTTCAGGAAAAAAAATATGATTATGTTTCTCCTTCAGTTTTGTGGGGCAGGTGGATTTTTGCTGGTTATCTTCATTGATACATAGTCTCCCATCCTACAAGGAAGAGCTGCAGAGATTCCATACGGAGACGTGTGGCGATGTTCGGTGCAAAGATTATGCCTTTTATCTACTTTCAGTCTGTTATCTACTCTGAATGTGTTTTCCAATAATGGCCCCACATTTGTGCTGATTCATCCTCTTGACCCTGCCAGATCCCCTGGAAGCAGCCAGGGCAGAGAGAAGCCATAACTCACTTAGGTCAGTAGTTCTAATGAAGTCTGGGGAAGAAAAAAAAAAATACACCAGGGCTGGCTTCTCAGTCAGCCCCACTGGGGCAGCCGTCCTGAACAGCTGTCCTGTGGCGGTCTCCCTACGGCTGGGCTAACAGGCCTCCGAGTCCAGAGAAGGACTGTGAATGACGACCCGGAGGCTGGCGCAGGGATCCAGCTGAGGGGCGTGCGAGAGGTGGTTACTGGAAGACGGCCTGCAGAGCCAACGACGTGGCTGTCCCTGGCCTCCATCAGCTCTCCTCTGCTGTTTTGGGTGCCTCTGCCCCCAGCCCTCTCCCCTGCTCTCCCATCCAACAGTGACCTTCTACAGTTCATCTTCAGACGACCTGGGGCCCCCGAGAGCTGCTCCCCCAGCTTGTAGAGAGCTGGAAATCTGGAATGTCCATCTTCCCCCAAGGCAGACCGGCGGGGACAGCCCCAGACCCCAGCCTGTGCTCAGGAGCGCCCCGGACAAGACCCGAGCAGCGGGAGGGGAGGGGGACACAAGTTAAGGAGCGCTGAAACACTCGGTCCTGAAAAAAATCAGGATTTCCTGCAGTGGTTTTAGAAGTCAGGGAGAATATAAAAATCCACGAGTCAAGAGAACAAAGCTGAACATAGAGACAGGCTCACCTGTTGCCTATTTTTCCCTTGCCTCACCCGCCCAAGCGGTTCCACACAGCACTCCTGAGATGTAACCTGAGCCAGCACTCCCCGCTAGACGTGTCCCCCTCTTTGGGGGACAAGGTCTGATCTGGGGCTTTCTTTTGCCTCACAGAACTTAAACCCTCCCCGGCCCATAATCATGTTTTCAAACAGCTCCATCTGGTTTCCAAAGGGTCCTCTCCCGGAAGTGCGGCCGCCCAGGACACCTCCCAGGACACTTTCTGGAGGCCTCCCAGGCCTGGCCCCTCTCAGCCCTTCCCGGCCAGTGTGCTGATCCACCAGGACTACTTTTCACTGTTGTTGTACTTTTTGTGGTCTTTCTTTCTTCTGGTGATAATTTTAGCTCATTATCCTTCTTTTCTCTTTCACATAGTGGGACCCAATGTGAGGGAAAGTTTCTGTGGAAAGTGGTATTTTGTTTCCTATCCCCCAGGTAATACGCTAAAGTTTTTGACTATATTAAAAAACTCTAAAAGAGACGGCACTACCAGACAAACTGACCTGCCTCCGGAGAAAACTGTATGCAGGTCAAGAAGCAGCAGTTAAAACCAGACCAGGAGCAATGGGCTGGATCAAAATCGGGAAAGGAGTCCGTCAAGGCTGTATGTTGTCTCCCTGCTGATTTAATTACACTCAGAGGACATATCATGAGAACGCTGGGCTGGATGAAGCTCAAGCTGGAATCAAGATTGCCGGGAGAAATATCAATAACTCAGATATGCAGATGACACCACCCTATGGCAGAAAGTGAAGAGGAACTAAAAAGCCTCTTGATGAAAGTGAAAGAGGAGAGTGAAAAAGCTGGCTTAAAACTCAACATTCAAAAACCAAAGACCATGGCATCCAGTCCCATCATTTCAAGGCAAATAGATGGGAAACAATGGAAAGAGAGACAGACTTAATTTTCTTGGGATTCAAAATCACTGTGGACAGTGACTGCAGCCATGAAATTAAGAGATGCTTGCTTCTTGGAAGAAAAGCTATGATCAACCTAGACAGTGTACTAAAAAGCAGAGACATTACTTTGCCAACAAAGGTCCATCTAGTCAAAGCTCTGGTTTTTCCAGTAGTCATGTATGGATGTGAGAGTTGGACCATAAAGAAGACTGAGACCTGAAGAATTGGCACTTTCGAATTGTGGTGTTGGAGAAGTCTCTTGAGAGTCCCTTGAACAGCAAGGAGATCCAACCAGTCCATCCTTAAGGAAATCAACCCTGAATATTCACTGGAAGGACTGATGCTGAAGCTAAAGTTCCAATCCTCTGGCCACCTGATGCACAGAACTGACTCACTGGAAAAGACCCTGATGCTGGGAAAGATTGAGGGCAGGAGGAGAAGGGGATGACAGAGGATGAGCTGGTTGGATGACATCACCAGCCGACTCAATGGACATGCGTTTGAGCAAAGTCCGAGAGATGGTAAAGGACAAGGCATACTGCAGTCCGTGGGGTCACAAAGAGTCGGACATGCCTGAGCGACTGAGCAACAACAAAAGCCCCAGGTAATGTGAAGTTTGTTCTGCAAAAGGCACTGGACTTGTGTAATCTTACTTTTCTTGTCCATCAGTGTGACCGTGAGGATGCTGGGAGAGATTCGGATTTACTCAGTTGTTATTATTTTGGGCCCCAAAGAGTTTTCCAGCCTCCACGTTCTGACCCGTTATAGAAGGTCTGGAGAATGCAGAGGCCCCACCCTGCAGCTGCCCCATTTCACCTTTCCCCTGAGCATGCTCTCCCCTCCCCAGGCTGACAACATCAGCAGTAGAAAACAGGCGAAGAAGAGCAGATAGACCTTCATATTCCAAGCATTACACAGAAAATAATAACCCCCTCTGAAAACACCGCACAATTCATTACAATTCATGAAGCTCTGCTATGAAAATCAAAACCCCATCAAGCCGAAGCTCTAACTACACATGTAAACAACTACAGACTCTAAGTGAAGTATAATGTCGGATTCTTGCTTTTAAATTTATTTCATCACTCGCTCTATGGTGGCAAATGAAATGCTGGGACACCAGAGGGAGAAGGGACTGCTGGTTCGTGAGGTTCGTAATGTACATGTCAGATGCCATCTCCTGGTGAGAGTGCGCCTGTACCTCTGAGCCACAGATGCCTTTTATCTCTGATGGTGTGCTGGACCAGGCTGTGATAACGGTATCTGCCCTATTTATTTGTAGAAAATGGAATTTAAAAAATTAAGAGTCGTCCAGCTGTCTCAGTGGAAAGAATCCACCTGCCAATGCAGGAGACGTGAGTTCAATCCCTGGGTCTGGAAGGGCCCATGGAGGAGGACACGGCACCCCACTCCAGTGTTCTTGCCTGGAAATCCCATGGACAGAGGAGCTAGAGTACATGGGGTCACAAAAGAGTAGGACGTGACTTAGTGACTGAGCGCGTTATTGAGTCAGTGTCAAATAGGTGTCTTCCAAATAAGCTCTGTGATTATGTGGATGTCAGCTTGCCGGATCTGATAGCATACCACGTGATATATGCTACGTTATCACTGGCAGAAGCTGAGTAACAGGTGTAAGGTGCCTCTGTGTATGTATCCTTGCAATGACCCATGTAACTATGTCTCAAAAAGGCATGTTAAACATTTGAATAGCAACAACAAAAAAAGGTTTCTTCTAGTTCTCCAGGAAAAGCTGCTAGGACGGTGCTCACTACCTGAGATGTAAGAGACAGGTTGTGCAGATACACTGCCCAGCAACCTCAGTTCCCTGGCAGACGATGTCATCTATAAATGTCCTGAAAACAGAGCAAGGCTGCATGCGCTTGGAGAACCAACCTGCCCTGATACCCACTGCTGCCCAAACGGCTGCCTCAGTGTTTCTGCTGACCACTGCCCCAGAACCCCAGGTCTAAAATCTTCCTGAGCATACCTCAGGAACTGTGCAAAACTGCTTGGCTGTGTGCGACAGGCTGAGTAAAAGCCCCCTAAGCTATCAAGTTTCAACTCTCAGGAAGAAAGGGGGTCTTTGCAGATGTAAGTACAGGGGAGTGGGTAGATTATCCTGGATGTTCCATCTGGGCCCTAAATGCAATCACAAGTGTCCTTAGAAGAGAGACTGGTACAGATTCCATACAGACACACTCAGAGGAGAGGGTGATGGGAAGACAGAGCTGCCTTTGAAAACTCGAGGGATGCGGCTGCGAGTGGAGGAAGGCTGGCAGTGACCAGGAAGAGGTGTAGGTGTCCACAGGACACCTCGATCTCAGCCCAGTAATAAGGATTGGGGAATTCCGGCCTGAAGAACTGGGAAAAGACACGTTTTTGTTGTGTTAAACCACCACCTTTGTGAGAACGTGTCATAGAGGTCACAGGAAACTAATACAGCAGGACAGGAGGGAGTTCGTGGTAGCTGCCCTCGTGCTGAAGGTGAGCGGGGGCCTTTGGACGCTGTGGGTGCAGCACCTGATGCAGAGTCAAGGGGCTTCTCTGCTTGTTGCTGAGGTCTCTATCGACAGAGATAACAGCATATGACCAAATCCTGCTTCTGCGTAACTGCTGTGCTCGGTGCGGGGCTGGGGGGAGCGGGGAAGGAGTCTTCTAAAAGCAAGTGTCCTTTTTTAAATCGCATATTTCAACAGGCACAGCCTTCATTTGTTCTGTGATATCCTGTGCACGTAGTCCACACTTAGGTCCAAACTGTCCTCCCCTTGGCTCATGTTGCAACTCAAACTGTGATTTGTAGTTGAACACGGCTGTCATCACCTGGGAATGGGTAGAAATGCAGAGTCTCAGGCCTCACCCAGACTTGCTGAATTGGAAACTGCGCTTCGACAAGACCCTGGATGATAGTACTGTGCACGTTAGAGTCTGAAAAGCTCTGCTCTCAGTTCAGTTCAGTTCAGTCGCTCAGTTGTGTCCGACTATTTGCGACTCCATGAATTGCAGCACACCAGGCCTCCCTGTTCATCACCATCTCCCGGAGTTCACTCAGACTCATGTC
>SJYX01019110.1:328744-380101 GCA_006410675.1 Oreotragus oreotragus | reverse complement strand
CCTTTATCGAGCCCATCTTTGCATGAAATGTTCCCTTGGTATCTCTAATTTTCTCGAAGAGATCTCTAGTCTTTCCCATTCTGTTCTTTTCCTCTATTTCTTTGCATTGATTGCTGAAGAAGGCTTTCTTATCTCTTCTTGCTATTCTTTGGAACTCTGCATTCAGATGCTTATATCTTTCCTTTTCTCCTTTGCTTTTCACCTCTCTTCTTTTCACAGCTATTTGTAAGGCCTCTCCAGACAGCCATTTTGCTTTTTTGCATTTCTTTTCCATGGGGATGGTCTTGATCCCTGTCTCCTGTACAGTGTCACGAACCTCATTCCATAGTTCATCAGGCACTCTATGTATGAGATCTAGGCCCTTAAATCTATTTCTCACTTCCACTGTATAATCATAAGGGATTTGATTTAGGTCATACCTGAATGGTCTAGTCATTTCCCATACTTTCTTCAATTTAAGTCTGAATTTGGTAATAAGGAGTTCATGATCTGAGCCACAGTCAGCTCCTGGTCTTGTTTTTTGTTGACTGTATAGAGCTTCTCCATCTTTGGCTGCATAGAACATAATCAATCTGATTTTGGTGTTGACCATCTGGTGATGTCCATGTGTAGAGTCTTCATCCCTCAGAAGAAATGGAGTAGCCATCATGGTCAACAAAAGAGTCCGAAATGCAGTACTTGGATGCAATCTCAAAAACAAAAGAATGATCTCTGTTCATTTCCAAGGCAAACCATTCAATATCACAGTTAACCAAGTCTATGCCCCAACCAGTAATGCTGAACAAGCTGAAGTTGAACGGTTTTATGAAGACCTCCAAGACCTTTTAAAACTAACACCCCCAAAAGATGTCCTTTTCATTACAGGGGACTGGAATGCTAAAGTAGGAAGTCAAGAAACACCTGGAGTAACAGATAAATTTGGCTTTGGAATGCGGAATGAAGCAGGGCAAAGACTAATAGAGTTTTGCCAAGAAAATGCACTGGTCATAGCAAACACCTTCTTCCAGCAACACAAGGGAAGACTCTACACACAAGCTCTGCTCTAGGACTCGGAAACTCAGTACCACCTTACGATGACCTCACACAGCTTAGTCTGCGTGTAAATCCCCATTCCACCGAGAAATGCCAGTGTTTTAAAACTCCTTGCCACATGTGTGGCTACAGCATCTACTTCTTCATTGGTTGGGACATAATACATCCCACTAATAACATTGTAAACAAGTAGTTTCTTTAAGAAATAGACTATATTTCTCCCCTACATTTGCTAGAACACAGCTTTTATTTGGGGCTCCCTGACTGCCAGGCTTCATGTTGTTTTCTTCAAGCAGTGTTATTCTGGGCCCAGCTGAGAAGAACAAGCTCAGCTCTGCTGGTTTTCTCCTTTCCTACTGTCGCTTACTTAGAAGTCAACAGTCTCCGCCTCCTTTGGTGCCCAGTTTGAGAGCTACATGGGTGCCCCCTGGGCTTATAATTGCACAGAGTTTTTTGGGAGCAGTCGTGTTTCCATAGTTCCAATTGCTGTTTGTCTGCCTCTCCATAACCAATGTCTTCGATCTCAGGGAGGCATGGGAGGCCAACTTGCTCCTACTGGTCCCCCTAGTTTACAACAGGGCAGCACTCTGACCTGATTTTTCCAGAACCACGTGGTGCTCTTCTCCCCACGTTACCCTAGGTCTTTATATTATTTAGAGTTTGCCCTGTTTTATCAGGATTAAAGCAAAATAATTGATGCTTTTGAACCGTGGTGTTGCAGAAGACTCTTGAGGGTCCCTTGGACTGCAAGGAGATCCAACCAGTACATCCTAAAGGAAATCAGTCCTGAATATTCACTGGAAGGACTGATGCTGAAGCTGAAACTCCAATACTTTGGCTACCTGATGCGGAGAGCTGATTCATTTGAGAAGACCCTGACGCTGGGAAAGACTGAAGGCAGGAGGAGAAGGGGACGACAGAGGATGAGATGGTTGGATGGCATCACCGACTCTATGGACATGAGTTTGAGTAAGCTCTGGGAGTTGGTGATGGACAGGGAGGCCTGGTAGGCACCAGCCAGAGTCGGACACGACTGATGACTAACCTGAAAGCGAAAGTTGGACCCAGACTTTAAGCTATTCCAGCCTAAACTGCATTGACATGAAAGAGGCATTCTTGAAGCTAAGACATGCCAACACACTCATTTTTTTTCCTATTTGTTTTTAGAGAAAATAATTCTCTGGTCTGCATTTGTCCACTAGAATATCATCAGTGATCACCAAGATAGAAGGAACCAAAAGAATAGCTAATTGTTCAGGGAAAATCTCTTTACCAATGATATTAAATAAAAGAAATACAGACCTCACATCAAACTGACTTATAGATTTTTCCTCTGGAGTAAGGCCTCCTGATGCTACAGACTATGCCATCAAACCCCAAACCATCAAATAACCCAGGAAATCGCTGGGCAGGAGGATAAATATGAGCCAGTCAAGTTTAATTCCCTCTCTTGGCGAGGAAAAGCAGTTAGAGAAAAAGATCGGAATGGATTCAAGTGCTGCCCATTCTTCAAACCAAATATTTATTTAAAGTAACCACATGGCCAAAATTCCCCTTTTTGTTTTTTGTTACTGATTTCGTATTTGTCTTTGCTTTCTCTTTCCTCCTGGGCAAACTACAAAATGAATGGCTATGATTTTAAGTAGAATAAAGTGACTTTAAATGGAAACTATACAGCAAAGTCAGATTTATTTCAATGTGAGAATCTCATGCGAGCAAATGAGGGCATTATTTTTGCTCAAAGGGAAGATTTCCTAGACACCAACACCTCTGAAGTTGCTGTTTCCGATGAGCATTGCTCCTATTAGTATGACATTTCATAATATACATTGCCAGACACCAATTCTAACTCAAAATTAGGATAGATTCTATTATTCAGATGGTAATCAGCCATCATAAAAGTGAAAATGCTTTTATTGTTGCAGATGAGTATCGTGTTCAAAACAACACATGAAGTGAAGGATGGTGTCTAAAAAGTTTGAGTATTTACAGAAAACTTAAAAAAAAAAACCAAGGGGCAAATTCTACAGGACCCAATTGAGATAGGAAGGAAAAAAATTATCAATGTGACCTTGTCCAGGTGGGAAAACCTTGGGTCAAGCAACCTTTCTGAGACTCTGCTTACTGCAGCATGGAAGTGTATTTTTATCCGCATGCCTGACAGAGTGCTTGAGCAGGTGAAATGAGACTCCCCCAGATCAAGCACCCCATCCTCTGGCCACAGTAGTTCAGGTCCTTGCTTGTTTGGTGTTCTTGTTGTCAGTAACTACAGGTTAAGAGCTTTCCTTTTAGTGTGCAAATTATATACCAGTATTAAAAATAATTCTCCATAACCTGCTTCATTTCTGCCCCCAAAATATCCACACACAATCCCAGTCCCCTAGGGGCTAGAGCAAATGTTCGCTTGAGTGTGACCGAGATTATCTCCTTTTCTCATCACTCTTACTCCTCAGGTTTGCCCCACTGAGCACCCTGATTCTTCTGGTCCCCGTCTCTGAAGGGGAAATCTCTATTTAGCCTGAAACAGAGAGACCTGAGGTTCTGGTCTTGACCAGGTCACAGTGGGTGACAGACAGCCTCACCCAGTGACAGGGTCTTCTGTGTGAGGTCCCACAGGAACCCTTAGCATCTCGGAGACCTTCCAGTAGTTTGCACTCCCTGTCAACGGGCGCAGTGAAGAACATGTCACAATACCTTCTTGTGAATTGAGTCAGTAAATGTAAATCAATGACTCATACAAATAATTTGCAGCTATAACTTCTTTTAGTTTGCATTATTTAATCTTAAGTATCTTTAGAAACAAGATGCTATAATTATATACCAACTCAAAGTAGTAGCAACAGAAATATTATATCCTGTCTCCAAGCAATGTATGTCATCCTATGCCAATAGCTTGATCAGCTCATAGATGTTATATACACAAATAGTAAACTCAGATTTTTTTTAAGAATTACTGGACTTGTGCATGTTACTTAACTTTTTTGGGGATTTTCACTTGAAAACCAAAAATAATAATATCTTCTTTACAGGACTCTTGAGAAGATTGAAATAACAAATAAAGGAAGAAAGAGGGAAATAAAGGAACTTATACATAGTGGTGGGTTTCCCACCACATGGCTCGACCCTTGGGTTGGAAGGCATCATGGAGAAAGAAATGACAACCCATGCCAGTATTCTTGCATGACAAGTTCCATAGCCAGAGGAGCCTGGCAGGCTGTAGTCTGTGGGGCTGCAAAGAGTGGAAATGACTGAGCATGCACACCTGCATACGTCGTGGTTCTTGAGTATTACTTCCCATTTATTCCCAGGTAATGGATATTTATTGCGGGACTACCATGTATTAGTTCAAGTTTTGGGTTACCAGGGCCAAGACAGAGCTTACTTTATAGGAGGGCAAGTGCGCTCAGTCGCTAAGTTGTACTGAACTCTGAGACTCCGTGGACTGTAGCCCACCAGGCTCCTCTGTCCATGGGATTTCCCAAGCAAAAGTACTGGAGTGGGTTGTCATTTCTTCCTCCAGGGGATCTTCCCAACCCAGGGACTGAACTCATGTCCCGTGCATTGGTCAGTGGATTCTTTACCACTGAACCACCTGGGAAGACCAGTTGCCAGTGGTAGAGTCTAACAAATGAATAAACACATGAGACAATTTCAGACAATGACAAGACCTGCAAAGTAGTGACTGTGTCAGTTAGCTATTACCATGTAGTAAAGTATCCTGAAATTCAGTAACTTAAAACAATCGGCATTTATTGCTGCTATAGGTCACCTAGATGACTCTCCTGGACTTGTCAGCTTCACTTCTTCACGTTGGGTCAATGACTCTGCTAGTCTTGAGTCTTTAACATGTATGATGATCAGCTGAACTATGCTGCGGGACCTGGGTTCTCCTCCACGTGAACTGTCACCTTTCAGCAGCCCGTGCCTGCTCTCATGTCACTGTGGTTTCATCCTATTGGCCAGATCAAATCGACAAGACCCCACCTCTTGATGGGAGGGGCTGAAAACTTAAGAGGAAGGGATACAGACAGGGATGAAAAATTACTACTGCCTTTGAAATCAGTCTATGCTAGTTCCACTTTAAGGACAGCAGTCAGAGAAACCTCTTCAAGTAGCCAAGTTATTCTCTGAGTTAAGAATAACCTGGTTAGTATTACCCTGATACTAAAGCCAGATGAGGACATTACAAGAAAAGAAAATGACAGACCATTTCCCTGATGAATACAGACGTAAAAATCTTCAACAAACTCATAGTAAATTGGATTCAAGGACGTTTCAGAAGGATTATACACCATGACCAAGTAGGGTTTATCCTTGGA
Source organism: Oreotragus oreotragus (assembly GCA_006410675.1). Lineage (NCBI taxonomy): Eukaryota > Metazoa > Chordata > Mammalia > Artiodactyla > Bovidae > Oreotragus > Oreotragus oreotragus. Next base: position 374,750 of record SJYX01019110.1, on the reverse strand, counting down.
ATGCAAAGATGGTTCAACATATACAACTCAATAAATCTGTGGCACCACATTAATAGAATGAAAAATAAAATTTACATGATCATCTCAATAGATGTAAGAAATGCATTTGACAAAAAACAACAACCTTACATGGTAATAACCCTCAACAGTTTGGATAAGAAGAAATATACATGAACACAATAAAGGTCACAGAGGACAAGCCTACAGCTAACAATACACTCAATGAAAAATTGAACCTTTTCTTCTAATATCAGGATGAAGAACTCAAGAGTAGAAGGAAGAGCTAAGATCAAAGATTTTAGGATCCACAGCTGGGTTGATCCTTCTGTCAAGATCAAAAACGATGTTGCTTCTTCCAGAGAGAATCCCTATCTTGTAGATCCTCCCCATCTCTCAAAACCTACACAGGCATTCGGATTTCCAGATGTGAGGCATACAGACCATTTGTTATTGCAGAAAACATTAAACATTTCTAAAGTAGATCACTTCCCTCCCTTCTCCAAATACCATGCAGTCTTTCATTCTAGGGCAGGATTGTTGAATTTTCCGAAATAGTTTCATTTGATTAATTTTTGCTTGTTTGTTTTATTCTCACAAAAAATTTTCCTTCCAGTGACTCAAAGTATAGAAAAGTTTTAACTCAAGGCGCAATGAAAATAGAAAAAGAAACTATAAGAGGTAGAAGGACAGGTCAAAACAAAGCAAGATTTTGGCCCACTTCCCCATGGCATCCCCATGGCCAGCAGTATAGTAGTTGCATTAATGTAAAAGAAATGGCGCATCTAAGCTGGGAGAAAGCTTGGTTTCCAACATGCTGTGCAATCTGAAACAATCCAGTATCCTTCTAACAAATCCAAATTTCTTGTTTAAATTTCTATAAGCCACTTTAAGTTAGATTCTATAACTTGTGACAGAATTTTGGAAGCATGGATTTTTCTGAAGCATGGGTTTCTGGGGCACAATGGTTTGAGTTCTCTTGACTCATCTAAAGCTTGTATTTCTAAGACCCACCGAAGTGTGGCCCTACCTGCCCTTGCTTGCTCCCTCCCTGTCTTTCCACCTTCCCGTAAGCTCACCAGCAACATCCTCACACTTCATCCCCAGCTCTGCCTGGATTTCCTCCAGCCCAAGTACCTGTTCTGTGAGCCAGCTCCTGGGTTTATGATTATCCACACCAGGTCCCATCCACATAGGTAAGTTCAGTTCAGTCGCTCAGTCATGTCCGACTTTTTGTGACCCCATGAATCGCAGCATGCCAAGCCTTCCTGTCCACCACCAACTTCCAGAGTTCAGTCAAACTCATGTCCATAGAGTTGGTGATGCCATCCAGCCATCTCATTCTCTTGTCGTTCCCTTCTCCTCCTGACCCCAATCCCTCCCAGCATCAGAGTCTTTTCCAATGAGTCAACTCTTCTCATGAGATGGCCAAAGTACTGGAGTTTCAGCTTTAGTATCAGTCCTTCCAATGAACACCCAGGACTGATCTCCTTTATAATGGACTGGTTGGATCTCCTTGCAGTCCAAGGGACTCTCAAGAGTCTTCTCCAACACCACAGTTCAAAAGTATCAATTCTTTGGTGCTCAGCTTTCTTCACAGTCAAACTCTCACATCTATACATGACCACAGGAAAAACCATAGCCTTGACTAGACGGACCTTTGTTGACAAAGTAATGTCTCTGCTTTTCAATATGCTATCTAGGTTGGTCATAACTTTCCTTCCAAGGAGTAAGTGACTTTTAATTTCATGGCTGCAGTCACCACCTGCAGTGATTTTGGAGCCCCCCAAAATAAAGTCAGCCACTGTTTCCCCATCTATATGCCATGAAGTGATGGGACTGGATGCCATGATCTTCGTTTTCTGAATGTTGAGCTTTAAGCCAACTTTTTCACTCTCCACTTTCACTTTCATCAAGAGGCTTTTTAGTTCCTCTTCACTTTCTGCCATAAGGGTGGTGTCATCTGCATATCTGAGGTTATTGATATTTCTCCCAGCAATCTTAATTCTAGCTCATGCTTCCTCTAGCCCAGCGTTTCTCATGATGTACTCTGCATAGAAGTTAAATAAGCAGGGTGACAATATACAGCCTTTATGTACTCCTTTTCCTATTTGGAACCAGTCTGTTGTTCCATGTCCAGTTCTAACTGTTGCTTCCTGAACTGCATACAGGTTTCTCAAGAGGCAGGTTAGGTGGTCTGGTATTCCTATCTCTTGAAGAATTTTTCAGTTTGTTGTGATCCACACAGTCAAAGGCTGACATAGTCAATAAAGCAGAAATGGATGTTTCTCTGGAACTCTCTTGNCTCTGCATAGAAGTTAAATAAGCAGGGTGACAATATACACCCTTGACGTACCCTTTTTTTCTATTTGGAACCAGACTGTTGTTCCATGTCCAGTTCTAACTGTTGCTTCCTGACCTGCATACAGACTTCTCAAGAGCCAGGTCAGGTGGTCTGGTATTCCCATCTCTTTCAGAATGTTCCACAGTTTATTGTGATCCACACAGTCAAAGGCTTTGGCATAGTCAATAAAGCAGAAATGGATGTTTCTCTGGAACTCTCTTGCTTTTTCAATGATCCAGTGAATGTTGGCAATTTGATCTCTGGTTCCTCTGCCTTTTCTAAAACCAGCTTGAACACCTGGAATTTCACGGTTCACGTATTGCTGAAGCCTGGCTTGGAGAATTTTGAGCATTACTTTACTAGCATGTGAGATGAGTGCAATTGTGCGGTAGTTTGAGCATTCTTTGGCATTGCCTTTCTTTGGGATTGGAATGAAAACTGACCTCTTCCAGTCCTGTGGCCACTGCTGAGTTTTCCAAATTAGTTGGCATATTGAGTGCAGCACTTTCAGAGCATCATCTTTCAGGATTTGAAACAGCTCAACTGGAATTCCATCACCTCCACTAGCTTTGTTCATAGCGATGCTTCCTAAGGCCCACTTGACTTCACATTCCAGGATGTCTGGCTCTAGGTGAGTGTGAGTGATCACACCATCATGATTCTCTGGGTCGTGAAGATCTTTTTTATACAGTTCTTCTGTGTATTCCTGCCACCTCTTCTTAATATCTTCTGCTTCTGTTAGGTCTATACCTTTTCTGTCCTTAATTGTGCCCATCTTTGAATGAAACGTTCCCTTGGTATCTCTAACTTTCTTGAAGAGATCTCGTCTTTCCCATTCTATTCTTTTCCTCTATTTCTTTGCAATGATCGCTGAGGAAGGCTTTTTTATCTCTCTTTGCTATTCTTTGGAACTCTGCATTCAAATGGCTATATCTTTTCTTTTCTCCTTTGCTTTTCACTTTTCTTCTTTTCACAGATATTTGTAAGACCTCCTCAGACAACCATTTTGCTTTTTTGCATTTCTTTTTCTTGGGGATGGTCTTGATTCCTGTCTCCTGTACAATATCACGAACCTCTGTCCATAGTTCATCAGGCACTCTGTCTATCAGATCTAGTCCCTTAAATCCATCTCTCACTTCCACTGTATAGTCATAAGGGATTTGATTTAGGTCATGCCTGAATGGCCTAGTGGTTTTCCCCACTTTTTAAAATTTATCTGTGGTAGGTATTCAAAAATACTTATTGAACATTGCAGAGACATACAATTTATCAAGTTCTGTGTGTTAGGGAGTGTGACAAGCAGCAGGGAGAGCTTGATTTGCCTGCCCGGCATCCATGTCCCCCTTTTGGTAAATTCACCCTGGTATTCCTTTGGTAAAATAATTTCTCCCACACCCTTGATTAGTGTGCTTTGAATAAGGCAGAATCCACTGTAGGCTCTGAGGAGCAACATATGAACCAAAACTGGTATTTTAACCATCTTTGACCAAGATTCAGTATAAATTTTCTGCCCAGCTCTAATTAATAAAATGGTTCTCTCGTAAAGTATTGAAGTGAGCAATAAGAATTCTTAAAGGGGGTTTTCAACAAAAGGACTTTACATTTCTGCCCAAAGAGAAGTGGCACATAGCCTGAGTCCAGAAATCCTCTGTGGGATGTTTATCAGCCAAATTTTCTAAAAGTCTGCTGGTATACCTGGCCAGTTGTCAAGCCCCATCCTTCTGACCACAGTGAGAGGTTTGGGAATGGAAATGAGACCCGAGGCTGAGAGCTTAGTTGGGACTCTTGGCAAAAAAAGATCCCTCTTCCTGCAGAGTGGACTGAGCCTGGAGCTGCCGCTGCCACCCTTGAGAGGAGCTGGCCTGGGACCTGGAGTGAAGCAGGCTGGGAGGAGGAAGGGCCTGACAAAACCCTTGAGCACATGGATTAACTGTGTTTGAAGTGAGACTGATCTTAGACTGGTTAAAACTTCTGTTTTTTCTTTAAGCCAGTGTGGTTTCAGTTTCTGTTATTTTCAACTGGAAAGTCTTAACAAATGCCATGTGCAGAATCATGCTGAATTAATATTTTCAGACAGCTGTTGCTAACTTTCTGGTTTAGAGGCTTAGCAACTGGTACACAGGGACTGACTGCCACTATGTGACCTCTCCCAAGGTCACACAATTAGTATGTGACAGAATCAAGAACTAGGACATGGTTCATCATGGCTACAAATGTCAAGTTTTAACCACTGTACACACTGCCACCCACATGGCGGGGGAGGGGGGAGGCAGGGAGGAATAAAACAGAAAGGCCAGCAAAACCATGAACATTGTCAGAACACGCTGCTTATTAAGAGACTCACTCTCTGGATCCACATGATTCCACGTGCAGGGTGCAGTCGGATGGAGAAGGGGAAGGGGGTCTGGCATGTTTCCTTGCCTGGAGAAGAACATGCCACAGGCACTCACTGATGGCGAAACATGCATTTTTACTTACCATGGCATAGCTCCCTTCTTGGTAACTTTTGGTCCTTCTTGAGATTTCACAGAAGTGTTTTACAGAGTCTGTTCTTATCCAGTTGTATCATATGTAATGAGGGGGCCTAGAAAAGGGAAATGAATTCGCTGTTGAAGGCCACACCAGGAAGGATAAAAAGGGGCCAGGTCTGGCATTCTCCACCCTCCCTGTTTCCAATATGGCTCAGAATCAGAATAGCCAGGATTAAAGAATCCTATAAACAACAAATGCTGGGGAAGGTATAGAGAAAAGGGAATCCTCGTGCCCTGTTGGTGGGAGTGTAAACTGATACAGCCACTATGGAACACAGTATGGAGGTTCCTTAAAAACTAAAAATAGAACTCCCATAAGGTGAAGTCACTCAGTCGTGTCGGACTCTTCAAGACACCGTGGACTGTAGCCTATCAGACTCCTCCGTCCATGGGCTCTTCCAGGCAAGAGTACTGGAGTGGGTTGCCATTTCCTTCTTCAGGGGATCTTCCTGACTCAGGGATCAAACCTGGGTCTCCCACATTGCAGGCAGACACTTTACCATGTGAGCCACCAGGGAAGCCCCCAGTGATACAGCAATCCCACTACTGGGCATAAGCCTAGAGGAAACCAGAATTCAAAAAGATACATGCACCCCAGTGTTCACAGAAGCACTATTCACAACAGTCAGGACGTGGAGGCCACCTAAATGTCTGCCAACAGAGGAATGCATGAAGAAGATGTGGCGCATATGCTCAACGCAGTGCTGCCCAGCCACAAAAAGGGACAGAACGGGCTACGTGTAGGGACACAGACGGGTCTATGGAGCGTCAGAGGGCAGAAAGAGAAAACTGGGATCTAGAAAAATGGTAGAGTTGATCTTATTTGCAAAGCAGAATTAGAGACACACATGCAGAGAACAGACATACGGACACCAAGGGGAAAGGGGAAGTGGAGGCACCGGGAGACTGGGGCTGACACATAGAGACTGTTGCTCCTTGGAAGAAAAGCTATGACCAACCCAGACAGCATTCAAAAGCAGAGACATTACTCTGCCAACAAAGGTCCATTTAGTCAAGGCTATGGTTTTTCCAGTGGTCACGTGTGGTTATGAGAGTTGGACTCTAAAGAAAGCTGAGTGCTGAAGAATTGATGCTTTTGAACTGTGGTGTGGGAGAAAACTCTTGAGAGTCCCCTGGACTGCAAGGAGATCCAACCAGTCCGTCCTAAAGGAGATCAGTCCTGAATATTCATTGGAAGGACTGATGCTGAAGCTGAAACTCTGATACTTTGGTCACCTGATGTGAAGAACTGACTCATTTGAAAAGACCCTGATGCTGGGAAAGATTGAAGGCAGGAGGAGAAGGGGACGGCAGAGGATGAGATGGTTGGATAGCATCACCGACTCAACGAACATGAGTTTGAGTGAACTCCAGGAGTTGGTGATGGACAGGGAGGCCTGGTGTGCTGCCGTCCATGGAGTCACAAAGAGTCAGACATGACTGAGCGGCTGAACTGAACTGAACTCTTCCTGTGGATAAGCTAGACAACCAACGAGAACCTGCTGTATAGCACAGGGACACTACTCAAGGCACTGCCGTGACCTGAATGGAAGGAAAGTCAAACAGGAGGGGATGTATGTATACGGATGACTGATTCATTTTGCTGTATGGCAGAAACACAACACTGGAAAGTGACTATACTACAACATAAATCAGATTTTAAAAGAGTTCCTGTTGGATGGGCTGGTTCTGGTTGCACTGAGGATTACTAAGGAAGCTCTACCATTGAGGCGTCGTAGAACCCCTCATTGAGGCAGAAGCACACAGGCACGCTTAAGTCTCTCCACCTTGTACCCTACTCCTGCCAATGCAACTCCTAACATGCTCTTTGATGAGACAGTTGGTATAAACTTAACTGCCATCAAGGTCATTGGTTTCCAAACTGTAAAGAGATGTCGTCCGAGAAATCTATCTGTGGGCTTGGGGACCCAGGGGATGGGAGAAAGCAGGTCAACACGGGAGGGCCTAGCCAGTTTGGTCCTTCATTTGGCCCTGAGGCATCCAATTCACTTCCCATGAGGCACCATGGAATAGAGTGGATCATATTTACGCACTGGTGCCTGTCAGGCTTAGGTCCAAATCCTTGCTGTGTGGCCTGGACAAGTTACTTCATGTCTCTGAGCCTCAATTTGCTAAAGCACAAAATGAAGATAATAAAAGCACTTGCCTCAGAGTACTGCTGCAAGGAATAAATGACTCTGACACATTGTAAGGACTCAATACAGATTAGCCATTATTAGCGTCTGTGTGTCTCCTGCACATACATGTTGACTGACAGGTAACAAAAGGACTATCTGAATTATTGGTACCCAAGAGACCATTGCTCCCTGAAATGTCTGGAATTTTAGTAACACTCTGTATCTTTGCCTTGTTCGTAAGGGACTTGTCCTCTGTAGATCCAGTCTCTAAGATTCCTCAATAACTGATTTTGTGTTTGCTTTTCCCTTTCTTTACTGAAAAAGCCACAATAATTGCAGTGACCACTTAAATGCAAATGTGTTTACACGTGGAACTGGCCACATACATGCATGAATGCTAGCTAGACGTTACTATATCTGTCTGCCTTCCTCCATTCTGCCCGAAGTTTAAACCTCACTATGTTCTTCTGGACATTTGTTATATGCTAATCTTGCTTGTGAGTCTTAAGATTACTCCTTTGTACCTAAGATGGTGGAATTTTCAGGAAGACCCTCCTACCCCAAGGCCAGCTCCATCCTTTGTGTGATATTAATAATATCTGGTTTCCATCCCATTTCGAGAGAGATGAAGCTGTCTTCTGTTATGCTAAAGAGGTGACTTTTAGACCATGCCTAAGGTTGGGGGCTGCTTGCCAGGGGAACCAATCATATGATTGGAGGACTGGGACTTTTAGTCCTGCCCTCTGAAAGGGGAGGTGGGTTGAGGTTGACTTCATTGCCAGCGACCAATGGTAAACCGACTGTGCCTATGTAACGAGGCCTCCATAGAAAACCAAAGGGAAGGGGACCAGAGGGCTTCCAGGTGAGCAAACATGTGAGGGTCATGCGAGGGTGGTGCCCTTGGAGACAGCGGGGGACTCCGAACCCTCTCTGCACACTTTGCCATATGCATCTCTTCCATCTGGCTGTTTCTGAGTTATGCTCTTATCAGTTCAGTTCAGTCCGGTCACTCAGACATGTCTGACTCTTTGTGACCCCATGGACTGCAGCACACCAGGCCTCCCTGTCCATCGCCAGCTTCAACAGCTTACTCAAACTTATGTCTGTGGAGTCGGTGATGGCATCCAACCATCTCATCCTCTGTCGTCCCTTTCTCCCACCTTCAATCTTTCCAAGCATCAGGGTCTTTTCAAATGAATCAGCTCTTCGCATCAGGTGAGGCCAAAGTATTGGAGTTTCAGCTTCAGCATCAGTCCTTCCAATGAACACCCAGGACTGGTCTCATTTAGAATGGACTGGTTGGATCTCCTTGCAGTCCAAGGGACTCTCAAGAGTTTTCTCCAACACCACAGTTCAAAAGCATCAGTTCTTCGGCACTTGGCTTAAACTGCTAAGAGCAAAATATTTCTCTGAGTTATGCGAGCCACTCTGGCAAATTAAAGAAACCAAAAACACAGGTGCAGCTGGTCTGTCAGAAGCCCCAGTAGCCTGGGCCTTCAGCTGCCATCTGGGGTGAGCTGGGGCGGGGGCAGTCTCTAGGTTGCGATGTGGGCTCCGGTCCGACGGTACCAGTATGAGCTGAACTGTAGGACACCCAGCCAGTATCCAAGAAAGATTTGCTGGCACAGGAAACCCACGCCCCCTCCATCAAAACTGGGTACAGAATCTTTTACTTTAGTAATCTGTCTTAATACAAATACCTCAGTGGCAGGTAATACCGCTTTCAGGCATCACTGCTTTGGTGCAAATAACAGGCTACACAGAATCTAAAAAGGTCTTTTGACTAACTGGTCTTACAAGTTCGCTTAAGACCATGAGATATCACTGAAAATTCTATAAAGCAGAAAATAAATAACCTCAAATAGCAAGCTAAATCTTTCAAAGATACCTTCCTGGCCCTGATTATGTATGAGCAATTTTATTTAAATGATATTGAGGCTTCCAGAAAATGATGATGGAGTTTAGGTCTCTTCAAACACTAAGAAATGCTGGTGATATACAGTTCCATTCTCCCCACCCATCATTTTCACTCCCCTTCGCTGATGACTTCTGTAGGTTGTAAATGTCTCTTCCATGTTTTTGATCCTGTAGTATAAAGTCCTTCTCTTGTGACGGCCGCATGCAAGTTATTCTCTTAAAAGCTTGTACAATTTCATTAGAACTAGAAAGGGCTTTTGGAATGTTACCAACCTGGCAGCATTCATCTGGCAATAGATCTTGGCCTTAATAGGACAGGATTGGATTGAATTAAAAGACGAAAACTTCTAAGCGAATGACCCAAAACTTTTGGAGGGGGTAGCAAAAGTGCTGGCCAAACTGAAACAGATACCTGTGGGTCCAGGCAGGTGAAAGGTCCTTTTATTCTGCTCACTTTTTTTTTTTTTTAGTAAATGCCGTTTATTGGGTTTCTTAGCTGTATTTATTTTCTTTTTTGAGAAATATTTATTTTTGGCTGTGCCGGGTCTTCATTTCTGTGCTCCAGCTTCCTCCAGTCGTGGAGAACAGAGGCTGCTCTCTAGTGGTGGAGGGCGGGCTTCTCATTGCGGGGGGCCCTCTCATTGTGGGGCCTGGGCTTTAGGGGCACATGGGCTCAGGAGGTGCAGCTCTCGGGTTCCAGAGCACAGGCTTAGATGCCCCGTGGCACATGGGATTCTCCCAGATCAAGGATCGAACCCGTGTCTCCTGCATTGGCAGGTGGACGCTCTACCGCTGAGTCACCAGGGAAGCCCCACTCCAGGCACTTTTGTTCGAACATTATTTATTTCAATGGGAGCCTCATCAAATGGCTTCTTGAAAGGGTTGATTATTTGACTTCAGAAATGTCAAAATTGCCATCCAGCCCTCTCAGTCAAAAGAATGATAGTGTTGCCTGCTTTTTAATTTTAAAATGCTTTCTTTATGCTACACAGTTAAAACTCAGAGTGTTTTCTGTGTGATACTTGCTGAGCCCCAAGAGCAGTGATCCTCAACTAGGGGACTTCGCCCTCGAGGACAACTGGAAACAGCTCTGGTTGTCATAACTGGGGGTGGGTTCTCTTGGCGTCTGCTGGGTAGAGGCTAGTTCAGTTCAGTCACTCAGTCGTGTCTGACTCTTTGCAACCCCATGAACTGCAGCAAGCCAGGCCTCCCTGTCCGTCACCAACTCTCGGAGTTCACCCAAACCTAAGGATGCTGCTAAACACTCTTCCCAGGACATATCCTAACAGAGAACTGTCTGGCCCAAAGTCTGGCAGTGCTGAGGTTAGGAAACTCTGGTGTGGAGCCTGTAGGCTCCCAAAGGTACAAGAGCCAATTCTGGTCTTGGAGTTCCTTAGGATCAACTTGAATAAGACAGTCCTCTCAAGGCATGATGCTTGTATGTGAGCTGTGGAAGCAGTCTCTTATGCTACATTTGTCTGTCCCACTGGATTGCAAACCCTTTGAGGCGGGACCATCTTTACATTTCTTTGTCAGAGGTGGTGGTTAGTTAGCTCTTCTCTGGCCTTGGGGGAGACCTGAACAGTAAGGATGTAATTAAGTCTCAAATGCTCAGCACAGTAAGGACTTAAAGAAGCAGAAGGTCCAAAATCATGATTGAAAATAGTAGTCAAAGTGTGCTCAGGTTTTATGTTAATGTGAGTAAAGTTCTATTCAGTAATTTAAAAAGTACTTACCATTCTAATATGCTCATAAAGTAAAGGTATTCAGGAGCCTTAATAATTAAGAAACACTAAGAATTTCCTGGTGGTCCAGTGGTTAGGACCACACTCTTAGTGCTGGAGGGCCCAGGTTCAGTCCTTGGTTGGAAAACTAAGATCCCACAAGCCTCACAGCCAAAAAAAAAGAAGAGAAAGAAAGAAACACTAAATATAAATTACTTGGTAAAAAAACATTGCCCTAAGTTTACTGAATATTAAAATAATACAGTATCCCCTACTTTTTAGGTAGCCATATCAACCTCATTCCACACCCAGACATTAAAAAAGAAGCACAGAGAAGTCAGCAATGCAATCTCAAGTATTTTTCCTTTCCTTCCTCACCTAATCCGTCCACTGCCTGATGCAGCCATAGCTCGATGTTACAGGAACGTATACTCCTCTGCGTTCCTCCTCTCCTTCTCTACGTGGCCAGCCTCTGCTCTGGTTTCAGGAGAAGCTATCATCAAAAACAAAAGTGGTACTCTGCCTGATTGTAGAGCTGAAGGCATATCCCAAATTATGGTGCCTGCCTTGGGCATTGATTACTCTGAATTACTTGGTATTTTGCAACATGGAATTTTTATTTCTTGCTGACTTGTAATACTAATATTTCCCAGGGTACTTGCCTACTTAATGATAAAACTTATGTTCTTCTTTTACTAAACTTATTTTTAAATTTTGTATTGGGATATAGCCTATTAACAATGTTGTGAGAGTTTCAGGCAGACAGCAAAGGGACTCAGCCATACATATACATGGATCCCTTCTCCCTCAACCCCTCCTCCCCAAAAGTTATGTTAAATTACAAACATATACACCTTCCCTATGTCATCAAAACGTGATATCTGTTGTCTCTGGGATAAAATAAATTTAGTTTTTATGTAAAAAAAAAAATTGATATATAACCAGCCAAGAATAAGCTGTTAAATCTTGAGAAAAGCATCCTGAAAGCACTTATTAAGGAAATTTCCTTTAAAAAACTTCAATAAACTAAGTTAGGTCCATATTTGTCTGCATGATTTAAAACGCAAGCAATAGGATGAAAAAAAAAAAAAAAAAAAAAAAAAAAACCTGCCCCACAGTTTCACAGTTCTATGAATCTCTCTATGTTGCTTTGTACAATAATACCACCATGAACCTCCTAAAGTTGCAGTCAGGGCATGCTGTTGGCTTATTTACCCCTGACCAGAAATGGAAATATTACATTGAGGTAAGATAACACTGTCTTATGAAGAGGAGATGACATATCAGATGCTCCAAATCCCTATCCAAAAAAAACAGAATTCCTCTGATCTGAAAAGCTTTCACCTGGTTATAAGAATGAGTTAAATAACAAAAGCACTGTCCAAATCCAGTCTCAAATCACATCTGTTTAATCTCCCAGTAATGACTTTTGGTAACTTATCCCACCTCCGTATAAAGATTCCAAGAGAACTCAGAATTTTATAATCACATGGAAGATGTCCAACGGGAAGATGATTGTTTGTGAAGAAGGCGGGAAATCCCTTTAAGAGAATTAAAACTATGCATAAAAATAGACATTATAGTCACTCAGTTTAAAATGCTTGGGAACATTAACTTTTGCAAATAAAATTAAGAAACTGAACTTCATACCAACTCAAACTTTAACATTTTAAATAACCTTATAATAAAAGAATATAGCTTTAAAATAAAAATTCAGGGCTATGAACCAAATATATAATTTCTTATAGTGGAAGTTCAGATGAAAGGAGAGAGAGAATGGAACAAAATATATATATAACTGAAGAATCAGTGAAAAATGTTTTCAAATTTGGTGAAACACATAAATATATGGATTCAAGAAGTTCAGCAAAGCCAAACAAGATAAATACAAAGAAAATCACCAAGGTACATCTTGGTCAAATTGTTAAATTCTAAAAAGAAAAGAAAAATCTTAAAATCAGAGAAAAGTGACATTACATGTAATAGTTCAAAATATTGCTGCCTTTTCATCAAACACAATTAAAGTCAGAAGAAATAAAGCTTTAAGAGCTAAAATAAAAGATAAACTATCAATCCAGAATCTTATATTCAGCAAAAATATCCTTCAAAAATGAATGTAAAATAATGATATTTCCAGACAAAAGAAAACTAAAAGATTTTATCACCAGCAGACCTGACTGTACTATAATATGGGGTAAAACAATTTCTTCAGGCTGAATACAAATGATATCAACAGAAATGTTAACTTTCAGAAAAGAAAGAAGGACTCTGGAAATAGTAAATGTAATGAGTTTTTTAAAAGCAGTTCCCCCTTAATAACTTTAACTACAACAGGGAGTCCTGGCGTGCTGCAGACCATGGGGTTGTGAGCAGAGTCAGACATGAGTAGGTGACGGAACAACAGCGGTTTAGAGCCATAATTGCCTATACAGTGGACTTCTAATATAACGTGATGTGGCACATTCGAGAAACACACAATAAGTGAGTGGAAAGGGATAAACGGACATAAAGATTCTGGCATTTTACATAAAAAACTGGTACCACATCAACCCTAAATTGTCTGGGTCAAGTTAAAGCTTTTATTCTGATCTCTAGAATGACCAACAAAATAAAATTCAGATGTAGTTTAAAAATCAATGACTAAATTAAAGGAGAATAATAAAAATGTTCAATCAATCCCAACAAAAGCTCCAGGAGAAACAGAAAAAAAAAAAAAAAAAGACGGAGGAGGAGATAAATGAAAGTTAAACTATAAAATGATAGACTTAAATTTAAACATGACAATAATTAGCTTTAAATATCAATGAAATAAACACTTTAAAGAAAAAAATTTCAAATGAATTTAAAAAGCATGACCAAATGCTGTACCTTCTATAATGTGAAGTAAATAGATGGAGAAATATGTACCTTGAAAGCAGTAACTTTAAGAAGACTGAAATGATGGTGTTAATATCAGATAAACTTTTGCAAAGAAAAGAAATAATGATAAATGGGTCAATTTAACCGAAAGACAAAACAATTTTAAATATGCATGTCTGTCCCCAATAGCATAGCATCAAAATCCATGAAGAAAAACTGATAGAAACAAAATGAGAAATAAATAATTCCATCATTATAGTTGGAGATTATAACACCTCTTCTCAGAAACCAATAGAACAATTAGATAAAAACATCAGAAAAAAATATAGATCTGAACAACATTACTAACCACTTTGTCCTAACTGTGTTGATAGCACACTAAATCCCCAAACTGTAGAAGTCATACTTCCTTTACAATTGTACACAGTGTATTTCCCAAGACAGACCACCTTCTAGACCACTATATAAACTCAATACATTTCAAAGGACTAAAACCACAGTAGTTATGTTTTTTTGACAATAACATTAAACTAGAAATGAATGACATAAGATAGCGAGAAAAATACCAAATATTTGAGAACTAAACCACAAATTTCTGAATAATCTTTGGGTCAAGGAAAGAAAGACAATGGAAATTAAAAGTATTCTAAGTTAACTGCAATTAAAATTGTTGTTGTTTAGTCGCTAAGCCTTGTGAGACATTCCGCAACCCCACGGACTGTAGCCCCCCAGGCTCCTTCGTCCATAGGATTTCCCAGGCAAGAACACTGGAGTGGGTTGCCATTTCCTTCTCCAGGGGGATCTTCCTGGATCTGGGATTGAACCCGTGTCTCCTGCATTTGCAGGTGAATTCTTTGCCACTGAGCCACCAAGGAAGCCTTATGATTAAAGTACCGCATGTTGAACATGAGGAACACACTTTCAGCGCTTAGAGGGAAATTTTGAGCAGTAAATGTTTCTATCTGAAATGAAGGCAGATCTAAATTCAAGGATGTGAAGTGCTACCTTACAAAGCTAGAAAAAAGAAGAGCAGAGTGAACCTAAGGTAGGAGGGGAAAATGCTTTAAAAAAATAACAGAATTAAGGAAATAGAAAACAGAAAAATAGTGGGGAAATTAGCAAAGTCACAAGTTGCTACTTCAAAAAGATGAAAAAAACTGAATAAACCCCTGCCTAGAAATAAAGAGAACACAAGTTACCACTGTCAGGAATGAAAGCAATTCGCTTATTAAAAAGTAAAAGAGCTGAGGACAGAATGTATGATGAATGGAATTTTAATCGCTCTCAGAGTTTGAAACCCTGAAAACATGAAGAGCTAGTGCTGCCATAGAAAAATACCATCGACTGTAGCCCTGGTGGCTCAGACAGAAATTTGTTTTCTCACCGTTCTGGAGGCTGGAAGTCTGAGATCAGATTACCAGCACGGTTGGGTGCTGGTGAAAATTGTTTTCCTGGCTTGCAGACAGTTGTCTTTTCGCTGTGTGCTCACATGGGCTTTCCTGAGTGTGTGCTCTTGGGTGGCGGGGGCAGAGCGGGTGGAGAGGTCTCTTTCTTGCTCTTCTTATAAGGCCACCAATCCTATAGGGTTAGGACCCCACCCTTATGACTTCATTATCCAATGCCTGTTCAAGGTGCTAGCTCCAGAGGCAGTCACACCAGGGCTCAGGGCTTCAGCATATGAACTTTGAAGGGGCCACAATTCAAAGTTATAGAGGGGACAGGTTGAAGGTTAACATTCTCAGGAAACAGATTCCGATATGGTACATAAGACAATTCTTAGGGATGCTCTTGGGGTCCACGGCTGTGGGAAGGCAAACAAACAGGGTTGTGGGGAAGAGTTGAACTATATTGCAGTCCCACCAAAGGCCCCCGCTGACCTCATGGGGAGCTCTGGAACTGGATGGCCCTTCAGAAGTGCTCCCGGTTAGGACAAGAGATAGTTTACATACAATATAATATGATGAAGGGCCTTTCTTCTATGACATTGACCGGTCATTGATGGTGGGCTCACTTAGGCAAGGTGACCCTCTTCAGCAGGGACAATTCCTAACACAAGCATACCCTAATACCTAATATAATATTAATATTATAACATATAATATATATATATATAATACAACACAGGTGATGGATGACAGCCCTCCCAATGGCCGGATGAATAAATCCTTTAGTCCTGATGGAGGAATGCGAGGCCCACATTGTGCTTCAGCAGGGTCTTACCTGGGAAAAGTGGACTACACACCCTTCTCTAGACACACCCTCAGTCTAGCAGATTTGAAAGCTCCAGTGCAACAAGGTGGTTCTAACCAAGGATACAAACTCAACTCCACAAGGCTCACAAAGGCTGATGTATATAGTTTCTATACCAATTAATTCATTTGCAAAGACCTATATATCTGTCAAGGAAAATGGGTGGGTTGCCAGTCTATAGTCAGATGTTTCTTGCTTGGCATGGGAAGAGGGAAAACCATCAGTCATGTAATTTGGATGCTGAATGGTATCAGACCCTGATAACCTGGTGTCCACAGAGTGGAACAGAATCAGATCTACACTAGGTCTTTACTGCAATGAAAGAGTTGTGTTTGTCACATTATGGAGCCGCTAAATTTCTCTCTCTTCAGTTTTAGGCTTTCTCACTTCCTCCTACTTGTCTGCAGTAATTAAAGTAAAAATATTCCATGACCTGACCCTGAGGGACAGTCAACACACTGTTCCCCTGAAGAAATCAAACCAAATGATGAAACCAGCAAAGCAGAAACAAATGACTTCCTTTCACCCTTAGGGTACCAGGAAGCCCTTGCTCTGGACTTGTGAGAATTTCAGTTCCCAGGGCTCTTTTATGCTCCCTGCTAAAATCTAGAGCATCACTGTTTTTCTGCTAACACCACAAAGTGGAGTCAGAATTTGATTCTGTAATTATATATTATCAGCAGTCTGTCCAAATGAATCATGGATGTAATAAACAGAATAAAATTATTCAGAAAGGACATGAAGAACCGTGTAGAACATGTATATAAAGTATGTTTAGGGGAAATAAAGAGTTTCAAAGGGTGAATGTGGTGATATTTTTTATTTCTAAAAATAACTCATTCCTTGCCAAGTTCAGGACTATGCTTTAAAATAACATTTTTTTTTTTTTGGTTCATGTAAAAACATGAATAAATTTCATCTGCATGTTGAGCTAAACACAAAATAAAACATATTGTATTATTCCACTCCATGAAATGGAAAATTTGACAAAATTATTTGATGGAAATTAAGGTTAAATTAGTGATTATTTGTGAAGGGAGATATTAACAGGGACGGGGGAACAAGACTGAGCCACCCATGGTGCAGGGAATGTTCTCAGCTTCGAACTGAGTGGTCACGAGATGAATTAGAAACAGATGCATCTCGCTATGAACTTAGGTGCACGTAAGAACTGTGCACTTTCTGCTCTATAACACAGGGAGCTCAACTCAGCGCTCTGTGAGGACAGGGGAGGAGAGACAGGTGGGGTGGAGGGAGGTTCTAACGGTGGGAGGGGGTATGGTGCACTTACGGCTGAATCACGCTGCCGCATGGCAAAAACTAACACAACATTGTAAAGCCATTATCCTCCACTTAAAAACGAATCTTAAAAACAGAATCGTGCACTTGTATTGTGGATAAGCTATACCTCAAAAGGAAGTAAAAGTNAACGGTGGGAGGGGGTATGGTGCACTTACGGCTGAATCACGCTGCCGCATGGCAAAAACTAACACAACATTGTAAAGCCATTATCCTCCACTTAAAAACGAATCTTAAAAACAGAATCGTGCACTTGTATTGTGGATAAGCTATACCTCAAAAGGAAGTAAAAGTGAATGAAAGGTTTAATCTATTCTTGTGTATCATGAATAGTTTACAAATTTAAAGGAAATAGCAAGTCCCATGTAAAATTAAGGGTAAATGCTTGTATTGGTTTCATAACAACCACAGAGCCCAAGAATCGGAGAATCCGGATTCTCTAGATTATCCATGAGGCGACCGGTGTAGGCTGACTTCCCATGACATGGTAGCATTTTGCTGTAACTTATTTGAAAATTCACAGTTATCATCTTCAATTTACAGTTAAAAAAAAAAAAAAAAGCTCTGCTGTCTTGGCTACTGATTCACAAGGATCCTGCCACCAGCTACATCACTGACCTCACTCCACCGTGGTACAGCCCCAGGGTTGTGCCGGAAAAGAGGGCCACCCGAACTCTCACAGACAGTCATGTGACAGCGTGCTTAGAGAGACACCTTACAGAAAGGCCGCAGCCACACCATGACAGCAGATGCTCTGAGAACGGGTTTGTGCCAAGGGAGAGGAAGTAGAAGAGAAAGGTTGAGGGGAAGGAGAGTCCCACCGATTGGGGTTTAAAAGGCAGACATGAAGTTACAGCTGAGATTACCGTGGGTTTAGGAGATGGAAGTATTTGGGGGACCGCCCTGGTGGTGCAGTGGATAAGAAGCTGCCTGCCAGCGCAGAGGACACGGGTTCAATATCTGATGCAGGCAGATTCCACATGTCGGGGGCTGACTCAGGCTGAGTGCCGAAACTACTGAAGCCCTGTGCCCACCGCCCGTGCTCAGCAAAGGGAGAAGCCACTGCAATGAGGAGCCCACACGAAGCAGTGAAGACCGGGCACGGCCAGAAAGCAAGAAAGCAAGATTATGTTTAAAAAGACCCATTTTTATCACTAACGTCAGCTCGCCCCAGATCCCTCACCAACTTTTAACAAGGATCCTGTTCAATCATCCTACGGAATTTTCTCTGGGCGCAGCTCTGGGCTGGGTAATTCTCACCTGGGATTTCTCATATGGCAGCAGTAAATGGCTTTTCTCATGGCCCCAGCGGGCTGGACAAGAGGGTGCACTGCAGGGCTGGCAGTTTCTGCTGCTGCCAGCTGGGGCTGAGCCGGGTCAGCCGCGGGGCCTGTGGGGCCTCTCCATTATGGCAGCCTCACATCTTTACTGTCCTGGCAGCTGACCCTCACAAGGCTCCCCTGGGTTTCCAGATCTAGGGCCGTGCTGTGCTGTGCCGAGTTGCTTCAGTCGTATCCGATTCTTTGCGATCCTATGGACCGTAGCCCACCGGGCTCCTCTGCCCATGGGATGCTCCAGGCAAGGATACTGAAGTGGGTTGCCATTTCCTCCTCCAGGGGATCATCCCAACCCAGGGATCAAACCTGCATCTCTTAAGTCTCCTGCGCTGGCAGGCGGGATTTTTACCACTATCGCCATTTGGAAAAACTCCAATCTTTTGGCCACCTGATGCAAAGACCTGACTCACTGGAAGAGACCCTGATGCTGGGAAAGATTGAAGGCGGGAGGAGAAGGGGACAACAGAGGATGAGANATCAAACCTGCATCTCTTAAGTCTCCTGCGCTGGCAGGCGGGATTTTTACCACTATCGCCATTTGGAAAAACTCCAATCTTTTGGCCACCTGATGCAAAGACCTGACTCACTGGAAGAGACCCTGATGCTGGGAAAGATTGAAGGCGGGAGGAGAAGGGGACAACAGAGGATGAGATGGTTGGATGGCATCACCAACTCGATGGACATGAGTCCGAGCAAGCTCTGGGAGTTGGTGATGGACAGGGAGGCCTGGCGTGCTGCAGCCCATGGGGTCACAGAGAGTCAGACACGACTGAGTGACTGAACTGAGGGCAATAAAACCCAGCTGTCCATAACTGCGAAATGACTGACTTTTTAATAAAGGGCCGAGGGCAGTGGGATGGAATGGGGGCAATACGCAGTTTTGCATCAAGCGCAGACAGGCTGCAGCAGGAGGCAGGGAGTATTCTATAGCAAGTGTGGTGCGACCTACCCCCTCTAAGATGCCGAAGAACCCGAACAAGGAAGCACAAGATCCAAATTCATATTAGGCAGAAAAACAGATAGCTAAGCTTCTTTGTGTGACTGGAAAGGCTTTTACGTGTCAATAAAACGCTGGTTTGTCAACATTATGTGGCAGGTAGGCCCATAAAGAACAGTTGTGGAAAGTCTTCGCACATTTAGGTGAAAATAAAACTGCTGAACAAAAGCTACATTGTACACAGGTCTAAACTTGAATAGCTAGAGGGAGTTTTATACGAGTCTTTTTAGTGACAGCACTGAGAACATACCTATCTCTGGTTCAGTGCTTACTGAGGAGCCAGTGGTTTTTATGAGCAAATGTATTTGACTGAACTCATTTTCTAAAGGACTGCTTTCTACTTCCAACTGCATTAAATTCATACATCAAAGCCCCAAAAACAAGTCAGTGAAAAAGTGGACAAGTCATTTAATGTCTTACTGTTCAAAACATTATTTTTGTCCACTCTGTCAAAAATGCATGTGGAAACCAACGGCTTTTGTAAGCTTTGGTGAAAGAAGAACTCACAGCTTCAAACTGTCCCTGATCTCAATCCAAAACCCAGAAACTTGGAAAATCCTCATTTGACATTATTTTAGGACATCAGATGAAAAAGACAATCTTAAATAAAAAGTCAGAAACATATAAAAATAATCTGTATACAAGAGCCCCCTTTATCCACAGAGACGGACCACTCTGAGGACCTCAGAGTCAGGCATGTGCCCTTCCCAGCTCCTGGCAATGGGTCTCCCCAAGCACCCTGGCCCCCACATGATCCAGAAGAAGGCTGCTGCATTTGGGGGATTCTTCAGGTAGGTGGCTGGGATCTCTGGCTCTAGCTGTGCGTTCACAAAGATGAAGAAGGTATTCACTTCCGGAGTCACCCTCTTAGAGGAGAGTTTCTGCCACCTTCCCAGCCTGCCGATGCTGTATCTTAGGGACCCAGCTTATAAATGACGGCCAGATGTGTGCGCACATGAGAAATGGGCCAATTTTAGAAGCTGACTTTGTACTCCTGTAGAGGATGAAATTAACACCGTTGATTGTGTCTGAAATTCCTTTAACTCTGTGAAGGGCAGTGAGCCAGGAAAGAGAGACCACAAACCTGGAGCCTCTCTTTCCTTAGTTTTTAATGCCTGCATCCTCAGTTGTGTTCAGCTTTTCCCGACCCCGTGGACTGCAGCCCGCCAGGTTCCTCTGTCCATGGAATTTTCCAGGCAAGAATAGTGGAGTGGGTTGCCGTTTCCTCCTCCATTCTTAGCTCTTATCTTTGGCAAAACAAGACCCTTTTGTCTCTGTTACTTGTCCTCGGGTTGATGATTGTTTTTTTCTAGTTCTAAAATTATATGATGGTAAGAAGGAGAAAAACAATTGGTTGGCTCTCAACCTGAAGAAACAGCTTCTGCTTAAGGAGCTAGAAGCTTTGGAATAAGGCACTACGAAAACATGCTGCCCAAGAGCACAGAAAAACAGTGGCAGCAGTTATTCCAGCGCCATCAAGGACGTGAGTATGCTACATTTTTTAATTCCATCTACACCAATTAGGACTGAGAAAATGAGCTGGAAATTCAGAGTGGGTAAAAATAGCGCGTCTAAGGTGAAACTGACAGTTCTCAAGCATTCTGTCCTCTTTGTCTTCTTTAATGAACAAATTTTGTTTGGTTTTATTTTAGCAGGCATAGTTTTCAAGCATTGCCACAAATTTTTCACTAGCAGTAACGATATTTTTAAATGTCTTTTTTCCACGAAGGCTTTTCAAATTCACTTTCAAGCCTTTAGCATCATCGTCACCTGTAATCAACAAGTCATGCTCAGGTTTCTTGTGTGTACTGGTTGCTGTTGTGTGTTGAGAAAAAGCACGAGTTAATTACATGCTGACATTCAGTGAATCAAAATGTTCAGTTAACTCTTCCAAAGCCTTTTACTCTCCTATTCATTTTTTAAAACCGCTGGTTTCACTTGAAGATAGGACTCAATAACGGAGCCTCTTTGGGCCTTGGTAAGCGTGCACACTCACTTGCTTCTTCAGGTCTCAGCGGGTCCCAGCTGAAGCATGAGGGCTCTCCGGTCCCCACTGCTGCACGCGGGTCTTTAGCCGTGGCATTCAGGCTCTTGATTGCAGCAAGTGGGATCTAGCTCTCTGACCAGGGATTGAACCAGGGGGCCCTGCACTGGGAGAGCAGAGGCTTGGCCCCTGGACTGCCAGGGAAGTTCCTCCTTTGGCCTTCCATTTATTATTTATAATTTGTTATTTGATTTTTCTGTGATGAAGTCTTCCTCCACTGCTCTGCGACTTGGCCTGAGTTAAGTGGCAGCGTAATTGCCTGATCAGAGTTTCAGAAGGAAGAGAGAGGACCCTTCTCTGGATCCCTTCGGTTTCCCTGGTGGCTCAGATGGTAAAGAATCTGCCTGTAATGCAGGAGACCTGGGTTTGACCCCTGTTCGGGAAGATCCCCTAGAGAAGGGAATGATAACCTACTTCAGTATTCTGGCCTGGAGAATCCCATGGACAGAGCAAAAAGTTGGATACGACTGAGAGACTAACATTTTTCACTGGGATCCCTAAGGCTGAAGCTCTAGAGACCCAGCCTGTTTCAGGGAAGCTGGTGCCTACAGGAGCAGGCCAACGGTTGCCAGATTTTCTTATTTCTTCAGAGAAGGTAGAGAGCTGGAATTTTACATAAAATCTCAAAGGCTGGTGGAAGGGCAATTAAAAAAAAATCAGTATTTGAGATATGGGTTTAATTTAATTTTTAACAATATAAGTGAGTCTGAATTCATTACATTAATTCCAGGTGTGATAATGGTAATGGCCTAATGATACTAGAGAATTAGCCAGAAGCTCCGGTGGAGAGTATTCTTGTCAAAACACAATTTTAAGCAGTATTTTCTTCTTTCAATGCCTGATACCAGAGCAACTAGTGATTCCTATGTTTAAATAAATAGCCAGCTTCATAGAATTGTGGGTCCTGACTTTGTCTTCTGTTTAAATCAAAGATTTGTACATATTCACAGTCATATTATTTAACAACGTCAAAGAATTAGCTCAATTAGAACCAAACTAGTTAGCACAAATGAGACTCTCTGGTGTATAAAAATAATCATAAGCTGTCACTTTGACCTGGAACACCAAACAAAAATTTCCAAATTTCCTGAGAGTCTGACTTGATGATTTGAGTGGTAAAGACCTGGAACACAAAACAAACGCCGTGGAAACGACCGCTGGGGTCCGGGACCCTCGCAGGGACCTGTGTGTGGACCTCACCAGCAGGTGGCAGGAGAGGAGAGAGAATCGCAGACTCGGCCCCACGCTCCGCTTCCAAGCCAGAGGGAGACGATTTTTAAATAAACGTCTGTCTGCTAAGACGTCAGTCAGCGTAGTCTTTCCTCCCTCCTGCCTGCGAGGCGTATGCGGCCCCTGGAGTTAAGTCAAGGTTCAGGGCCTCCTGCAAAAACCCGGGCGGTGGACACAGGACGCCCCACTTCCTGAGCTGTCCGTGGGAAACGGACGCCAGGAGGCCCCACCCCCACGGTCCAGCTGCACCCGCAGGAGGCGGCCTAGGTTTCCAGGGCCGTTTCTTTTTAAAGCAAAGGGATCCAGTCCTACAAGGCGTTGAAGAGGTTATCATTTTAAAGTGAACCGGAGGAGTCTTTTAATACCTTTGCCCCCTCCTTTAAAGCAATATTTCCCCAGGCCTGGGCTGACAAGCAAGCGGCATGAACCAGTGGTGCTCACGCAGGCTTCACGCTGGCCACCTCCGGATGCCTCAGAACACAGCCTGCACGGGGCTCCCCAGGAGCCAGTCTCAGCTGCCCCGCCCTGCGGAACGCAGGCCAGCAGCTTCAGTGAGCCAGATTCTCCGAAAGGCTTTCAGACAGCCCCACGCTGCTATTCCTTTACAACTGACCTTGGGCTTTTTTTTTTTTCAAAAAGCATGGGGGGGGGGGGTGTACGTGCGCGCGCACGCGCGTGTGCGTGATACATACATGACATTGACTTAGAACGTCGGAGTGAGTTCTTTACCCCTTACTTTGCTGAGAGCAGGTTAAAGCTGATTACTGAAATCCTGTGCCTCAGCTGTGTCCTCTACAAGGTGGAGCTGACCATCATTCCTGCCCTTAAAGTTATGGTGAACATGGACGGGACTCCCCGGGGGCCCAGTGGATAAGAAGCTGCCTTGCCACGCAGGGGACAAAGCAGCAATCACGGGTCTGAGACGGGTCTGAGAAGATCCCACATGCCACAGGGCAACCAAGTCCATGAGCCGCAACCACTGAAGCCTAGAACTGTGCTCCCCAGAGAAGCCACAGAAATGAGAAACAGGCCCCGCTCCCCAAACAGAGAGCATCCCCACCTCACTGCACCCAGAGAAAGCCCACACACAGCAACGGAGACCCAGGGCAGCTAAAACTAAACAGTAAACAGCTTTTTAAAGAGTCACAGTGAGCAGGGCCATCCAAAGTCATTCCTAGTCACCAGCCCTTTGGCAGTCTTACCTTAGGACAGAGTAAGCACATTTTTCAAAACCCTAAAACTCACTAAATATAAGAAATCATTTAAAACTATTTAATAAGGTTTATAATTTTATTGTCAAAGTGATTACTATTCATTTCAGCTGTTCAGTTTTTCTTCTGTGCTTTGGAGCCAGTATATTTCTGCCCAGACTCAACCACTTTTACCATTTGCTGCAGAGCCATAGGCTCTAGACATTACTCCTATAGGGGTAATGGACAATGCATCTCTTACTGTGAGGTCCAAAGAGACAGTCCACATGAGGTGATTCAAACTGTGCAGACTCATCAAAAACACTTGACAAGTGTCAGCCGCACCTGGTGATCATCTTGACTGCGTGTCCTCTGAGGCTACTCCGACTCACAGGCAGAGACCAGCCAGCGCTGGAGTGCTGAGCAGCCAGCCACGGCTCTCACGTGGCGTGTCTGAGCCACCCCGCGGGTTTACATCCTGAGGTCCAGGCCGCTTGCCTCTCTGCCAGACTAGACTGTCCAGGCAGGGGAAGGGACTAGGCGTTGGTATTTTTACCATTCCCCAGGTGATCCCAGTGTGCACAGCTGACATGTCTGAGTCAAACAGAGGTGAGTATTCTCCATGTGCCTCTGCCATCGTCAATTAATCTCTTTACAGAATTTTTGAGATGGTTGGACGGCATCACTGATTCGATGGAACTGGGTTTGAGCAAGCTCTGGGAGGTGGTGATGAACAGGGAAGCCTGGCGTGCTGCAGTCCATGGGGTCACAAAGAGTTAGACACGACTGAGCGACTGAACTGNGAATTTTTGAGATGGTTGGACGGCATCACTGATTCGATGGAACTGGGTTTGAGCAAGCTCTGGGAGGTGGTGATGAACAGGGAAGCCTGGCGTGCTGCAGTCCATGGGGTCACAAAGAGTTAGACACGACTGAGCGACTGAACTGAACTGATATATACATACATACACATACATATATATATATCTCATAGGACAGGCATATATATATACACACACATATACATATATATATATAATGGAATACTACTCAATCATGAAACAGAATGAAAAAATGCCATTTACAGTAAATTATCATACGAAGTGAAGTCAGTCAGAGAAGGACCAATATCATATGATACAACTTATTGTGGAATCTAAAAACTGGTACAAATGAACTTATTTACAAAACAGAGGCAGACTCACAGATTTAGAAAACAAATCTATGGTTACCAAAGGGGAAGGGAGGGGGAGATAAATTAGGAGATTACGATTAACATGTACTACTATATATAAAAGTGACAAAGGTCTGCTATATAGCTCAGGGAACCATACTCAATATTTCATAGTCACCTACAATGGAGAAGAATCTGAAAAAGTATATGTAAAATCCGGGTCAGAAAGATCCCATGGAGGAGGGCACGGCAGCCCAGTCCAGTGTTCCTGCCTGGAGAATCCCATGGGCGGAGGAGCCTGGCAGGAAACAGGCCATGGGGCCACAACGAGCCGGACACGTCTGCTGTGGGCCTGAAACTAACGTGACATTGATGGCACTTCAGTCAGAGTTTAAAAAACCCACGTGCTCAGCGTGCAGGCAGACTCTGGACAGGTAGTGTCATCACAACTGTCTCTCCCCATAGACTCGTTAAACTCTCCCGATCCGTATTCTCTTTTCTCAAGAGCTGAAGCTGGGGTGAGTTGAGTCAGAAGTTCTCCTCCCTCTATAATAATTTGATTCTTTGATCCGTAAACTCTCCTTCCATAAGACTCTAAAAACCTCTCTCTGATCGTTCGTTAGAATCAGGGCTCATGGGCAGCTCCCTGGACCTCCTTAAACCTACCCCTCTCTCCTTCCTAAGAGTGATGCACCCCTCAAGGGTGTTCCCAGACCCCACTGGTGGGGAGAGTGGGCTCTCTGGGCTCCTGGAGGGCTGGGACACGTGCCCAGCGTCCGCTCCAGCATCACGTCTTGTCCTCTGTTTGCTCCACACACAGCAGCTCCGCTGCACTTGGCTTCGCATTGGGATGGCAGAGGCCCTTTGAAAGAACACTGATGCTTGACTCCCAGCTCTAGAAATTCTGGTTTGATCAACCTGGGCTTTGACTAGGATGTCAGGAGCTTTAAAAGGTTTCCCAGGTGTTTCTAGTGTGGAGCAAAACTTAAGAACCACTGGTCTAGAGAGAAACACATGTGCCAAAGTGGTTCCCACGCCTATAAACCGGTCAGTCTGCAGGCCCAACTGCCTAGCTCTTTGCTGCCCTCTGCTGGCCTCTGTCAGCCTCACCTGCCACAGAACTCTGCTTTAAAAGAGCTTAGAAAAGTAGGTATCCAAGAAATCCACGTTTGAGGTCCTAATCTCCAGCATCCCAGATGTTTTGAGACAGAGTTCTTAATGAGGGAATTAAATTAAAATGAGGTCATCAGAGGAAGCCCTGATCCATCTGATTCACATCCTTATAGAAAGAGGGCATGTGGACACAGGCATGTCCACAGGGAAGGTGGCATGAACACACAGGGAGAAGGCGGCTGTGTACCAACCGTGGAGTGAGGTCTGGACAGACTCTCTGCACATGGTCCTCAGGGAGACCCAGCCTTGCGGACCCTTGATCTCAGACCCCCAGCCTCCAGAGCCGGGAGAAGTACCTTCATGTACAGGGCACCGAGTCAGCGGTCTTTCTGACAGCACCCTGGCAAACACAAGGTGATCCCCCAGGGTTCAGAGCCGAGCCTGACCAATTTCAAGCTTTTACTGAGCCAGCCACACCACGCGCACACTCCTTTAGACTATGCACTGTCTTACATGAGCTAGTACTGTGGGTGAGCTGAAGCCTTGGGCCCTTGTTTTTACTTCTCATATAATCCCTTTCTGCGCCTTGAGGGGGAATTGCCTTATATAGTATGTACGTCCACTGTATCTTTATACGTATACGTTTTAAATGCTGGCTTTTTCTTTCTGGCTCTGTCACAGGATTTCCCTTTCAAAGCTTGAACTTCTGCACTCTTCAGGTTCAATTCAATCTAAAACTGTTTTCATTTATCTCCCTGAGACCCCTGTTTTCACATTATCGATTTCCCTTCCACGGTCACAGTTTTATTCATGAGAATTCCGAATAACTACCTGTTTTTCACATTAAGAAACAGATAAGTGTCTTCCACTTAACTTTTTTCCAATAAACAACTAAGTAATTCATGTTGCCCATGTTAGCCAAGGCTGTGATTAGCTAATAACTTCAACAAGATGCTCAGATAAAGATTCATCCATGTTTTTGCTAACTTAAAAACGTGCCTTTTCTTCCTTCTTGTATAATAAGCTCCTTGTTGATTTCTTCTCTAAGGAATCAATGAAACCTCTATCCACCCTTTGATCTTTTTCACCTTTGTGTATAAAATAACACCTATGTCTTTCCGTATGTCACTTCTTTCTACTTAACCTCTCTCTGGTTCACTGACTTGTGTTTTGAAAAGCTTGTGTTAATGCCTCTTTGGCATTTTGAGGCCAGCAAGCAGGATTTACAGACCACGCTCCTGTTGCATCATCAGGATGAGAATACCACAAACACTTCCTGAGCCCCACAGGCCACCTGACGTTTCCTGTGACTTGAGACACTGAGACAGTCTCTGTGAATGATGTCACCGGGCAGCCACAGGATGAACCTCAGTCTCCACCTCAGAGGAGCAGCTGTCTAGAGGCGCCTCCTCTACGCAACCGAGCAGGCCTTTCCACAGGCTCTGAAGGGAGCTGGGTCCAGGGTTCCTCTGGAGGTGTAGCTGGTACTGCACACACGTGTGGGTTCAGAATGCCCAACCCTCAGAGATGGCGCTTAAAGTGGTATTTGGGATTAACGGATACATACTGCTGCTGCTGCTGCTGCTAAGTCGCGTCAGTCGTGCCCAACTCTGTGCCACCCCATAGACGGCAGCCCACCAGGCTCCCCCGTCCCTGGGATTCTCCAGGCAAGAACACTGGAGTGGGGTGCCATTTCCTTCTCCAATGCATGAAAATGAAAAGTGAAAGTGAAGCCGCTCACTCGTGTCCGACTCTCAGCAACCTCATGGACTGCAGCCTACGAGGCTCCTCTGTCCACGGGATTTCCCAGGCAAAAGTACTGGAGTGGGGTGCCATTGCCTTCTCCGCGTACACATACTACTCTTTATAAAAAAGATAACCAACAAGGAACTACCATACAGCACAGGGAACTCTACTCAGTATCTTGTAATAACCTATACGGGCAAAGGGGCTTCCCAAGTGGTGGTGCTAGGGGTAAACAACCTGCCTGCAACGCAGGAGACCCAGGCTGGATCCCTGGGTCAGGAAGATCCCCTGGGGAAGGAAATAGCACCTCCAGTACTCTTGCCTGGAGAATCCCGTGGACAGAGGAGCCTTGCGGGCTATGGCCCGTGGGGTCATGAAGAGTCGCACATGACTGGGCGACTATGCACTAAGTGTATCTGAATCACTTTGCGATGCAGCGGAAACTAACTCGACACTGAGAAGCAGCTCCACCCCACTTAACAAAGAGAAAGACTGCGCCTGGGGTTCCTTGGTGTCCAATGCAAGCTTCTTGGTTGGAAGGAACAGAAAATGGCCTTGGATGATGTAAAGAGAAAAACAGGCCATTGAAAAGATATTAGGGAACTTCCAGGATTACTGTGCAGGCCAAGGAACCGAGCTCAGAAAGTGGCAGGAAACACGGGCAGGCTGCCAGCGGGCAAACCACACCTCGGCACAGACCCCGTCTGGAAGGGGTCACTTCACCTCAGAACTAAATCGCGTGGCTACCTCTGGGAGCTGCTCAGCTGCAAAATTGCTTCTTCACCGACTTGAATCCAGACCAAGCGTGACAGGCCACACCTGAGCCAGGTGCTTGCCTCTCGGTGGCCGCGAACGCTGTATAACGGAGCACCGAACCTTTCCAAATTCTAAATAGAAACAGAATCTGCCTCCCTTCAGGCAGGACCCATGCAAAGGGACTTGCCAACCAGAGAAGCAGGGGTTGAGGTGCCAGGTAGCTGAGAGGAGAGGTGACCTGCATGGCCTCTTCTTCACAGCTCAACACTCTGCTTCCCAAACTGGATCTGGGTTTTGTAACTGGAGAGATGGCTGAGCTCCATCTCTGAAGGTTCTGACCATCACAGGGAGACCCCGGGTATCACGCTCACTCCTCCAGCTCCCATTACGTAGGAACAGCCCTGTATCTCCTTGATAATCAGCATTAATTATCAAAGCCAACACTGCAACCAACTTTGACCTGTTCACCCAAAAGTCACAGAAGCCGCAAATAGCCAGGTGGGCAGCCTCAGTTTGAAATTCAAGGGAAGCATTTGGTATAGAAGCTTTCATTTCTAAAGCGTTAAAACATCTAAACTGGCACATCTTAGAAAAGTAGGGAAAGAGCACATCTCTTCCTATGGATTCATTAGAAAAAACAGTGGTAAACCCACCCCGTCTTCCCTCACTTCTGTTGTATGGGTTCTTGAGTCCATATGTAGGCTATGAAAAATCTCTGCATTCTATATAGGTCACTCACATAGACCTATCTTACAAGATAGCACACAAATCCAATAGTGTGTGGCGTCCTGGTTGCTGCCATAACAGTTCTGAGCAGACCACGCTGTCATTCCACGAAGGGCACATTTTCTATACGCAAGAAAGTTCGCATGATCAGCCCAGTGATTCTGACACCCATCAGCTCATTGCTCTTCTCCTCTCGATATAAGCAATTCACACAGTATCATGAGGGTGTATGGCATTCAGGAAGTCCTTGGACAGTTAGTGCTGGGGGTGGCAGGGTCAGGGGGAGAGACTGCATCCACCTACTCCACACACAAAAGGCTCCACAGTAGATCCTGCAGCATGTAGGGCCTACAGCGAGGGGCCTCCCTGCTGGCCGGGTGGTTAAGAAGCTGCCTTGCAATGCCAGGGACACTGGTTCCATCCTTGGTCCAGGAAGATCCCACATGCCACGGGCAACGAAGCCCGTGTGCCACAGCTACTGACTCTGCGTGCCCTAGAGCCCGTGTCCCCCTCCACGGGAAGCCGGCGCGATGAGACGCCCACGCGCTGCAAGGAAGGGAGCCCCGGCTGGCCACAGCTAGGGAAAGCCCGTGCAAAGCACCGAAGCCCCGGTGCAGCCAAAACATTAAACGGATAAACCGATCTCAAACACACACACAGTGAAAAGCCAGACGCAACACTGGGGCCAAACATTGTTGAATCTGTGGAAGTCACAATCCAAGAACAAAAATAAAAACTGTATACATTCAGACAGAAGGGGCGCTCGGTCCAAAGGTTTGGAGTTGAACGTGCTTAAGATGGCTTGTCGTTTCTCTTCTTGTTTTCCCCGGAGGTGGGAGTCAGAAACATGCAACCCATCTGTCCACTTATTTATCCACTCATCACTTACCAACGACAAAGCACATATCAAACCAGCCATCGTACAGGTAGGGAGGAGCTCAGAGAGGGTCCCTGGGTAGAGAGGACAGCGCAGGCGGTCAGCCCACCGTGAGGAACTGAATTGTCAGGCGCGAATGAAATGGCCTGGAGAAAAGATCCAGGTGAGAAGACACTCTAGTTTCAGACTTCGAGAAAATCCAACAGTTCATAAGATAAATAGAGCTCTGCTGTCTTCCATGTCCCCAGAAAACATCTAAACTAAATATAGCTGATGAACATGGAAAATATGACACTAATTGAGGGACCAATGTAGAAATGTGGCATGCACGCGCGCGCACACACACACACACACACACACACACACACACACACACACACACACACACACACACACTGCTAAAATAATTCTGGGTGCCTCCAGCACTACCCAAGGAGAGTCAGTCAGTTTTGCAAGCAATTTGGAAAACATTTTTGCTCACACGGTGCAGTTTACAATATTTGATAGAAACGATGGATAAGGCTTCTAACCGTGTTTTATGTAACACTAGAGGCAGAAGGGTGACGATGCAAAGATGGGTTTGAAGAGGAGGAGAAGCACACTCCTCCTTTGACCCTGGAGGGACAAAAGGAGGAATTCACATCCCTCGAAGAGTGTGTAGCCCTGGGGCAGACAGGGAAGGGAACCCACACAGGAGGAGCCACACACAGGCAGGAAGTCCTGATGCACAAGATGGGTGTTGGTTGAATTAGGGGCTTAAGAGGAACGAGGAAATTGTGTTCTTTGCTAATTAAGTGGACAGACAATTGGCAGAGGATAAATAAGGAGTCAGACAGGTGCCAATGAGGTTTCTGTTCAAGTTAAGTGGCCATGGAATTTTAAATAGGGTGGCTTTATACAAATTCAGGGCTTCCCTGCTGGCTCAGATAATAAAGAATCTGCCTCCAATGCGGGAGACCCGGGTTCATTCCCTGGGTCAGGTAAATCTCCTGGAGAAGGGAATGGCAACCCACTCCTGTATTCTAGCCTGGAGAATCCCAAGAACAGAGGAGCCTGGCGGGCTGCAGTCCATGGGGTCGCAAAGCATCAGACATGACTGAGAGACTCAGAGAGAGAGAGAAAGAGAGGTACAAATTTAAGATAAAACCACCTTAATAACTTTAGTAGTATCTTGAACTTGGTAACTGACACCCAAGCAATCAGCTATTTCCATTTTTGAAACAGGAAACTGAGAATTTGGTGACTCACAGATGACATTTTTGAATTGCCAAAATCTTACTTTGGAGCCAGTTGTTTTGATGGTGAAGACACTCCTTATTTTTCCCCCCAGCAAACTAAAGTAATGAATGTGCTATTTCATTGATCCTCTAAAGAAGTCATAGAGAGCCAGGCAGAGGCTAGGAAAGCTCCCCCAAAAGCCTCTGATATGAGGGATATCCACCCGTTAGAGCGGATCAGATTCAGTAGCCGGGAAGAAACACTCAAGACCTTGCCCTTCCAGATAATTAAACCATTGGCCTTCTCACTGTCCATCTGGAGGAAACTCAGCCTCGGCCCTGATTTTATAGGAGCACGTGTGATCAAGGCTGAATGATTACTTATGCTTTGCCTTATGTTGTGAACAGTAACTTATGCACTTTGCGTGTGTGTGCTTCTTTTATAAAATAATTTTGCCAGGTTGTGCACTGGGGTTACATTTTCTTTTTTTTTGATTACTCTTTATTTTTTTATTTAAATTTATTTATTTTAATTGGAGGCTAATTACTTTACAATATTGTATTGGTTTTGCCATACATCAACATGAATCCGCCACGGGTGTACACGGGTTCCCAATCCTGAACCCCCCTCTCACCTCCCTCCCACACCATCCCTCTGGGTCATCCCAGGGCACCAGCCCCAAAGATTGTTTATTGTGTCTGAAACACATTTTTTTGCCACATTTTTTTCACTTACTTAATTTTTCTTGACTTGCAGGCTAAGTTCCAACCCCTATGTAACATGCTGCTTAATAAAATTGTCTGTACAATTTAAAAAAGAAAGCAAAGCCAAGACTGCCAACAGCCTTTAGTCTCTTGTGTCACGTGCCATGGGACTGACTCCAGGGGCCTCCAGCCCCTCGCGCCCCCGCAGCCACACCTCCCAGCTCAGAGGCCGTTGCTGTGTGCTCAGTTTTGTCTGACTCTTTCTGACTCCGTGGGCCGTGGCCCACCGGGCTCCTCTGTCCCTGGAATTTTTCCAGGCAAGACTACTGGAGCAGGTTGCCATTTCCTTCTGCAGGGGATCTTCCTGCCCCTGGAATCAAACCAGCATCTCCTGCATCTCCTAACACTGCATGTGTATTCTTTACCCACAAGCATCACCTGGGAAGGTCTGAACTAACCACAAAGGTTTAATCTAGTTCCATTGTAAGCAACAGCCAGATTCTATTACAGCCCACCAGGGGCCGTCTTCCCATTCTCCAAGGAGGTTAATGAAGTGAAAGCGAAGAGAAAATAATGGTCTGAGCTTGATGAATGGGTAAGAAAAAGACCTAGTCTCCATCCACATTGCGTGCCTTTTTCTAGGTAACACGACTTCTTCCTGTGGGCCTAAACACTGTCCTAGCTCCTCCTGAAACTCGATTCCCTTCTTCTAAAGAAATGTTACTACATCCCAGAGTCACAGGAACATTTTTCAGGATATCAGTGCTGGCCATTTTTGTCAAATACACATTAAACAAGCAGTTTGTTGATAAACCCATTGTTTGACTGATTTAAGTGCTATTTTGAGAATGTTAAAAACTCCCTTTTCCAGATATGCATTTCTCCAAAAATTATTGAATTATATCAGTACATCGTGTTTTCCTACACGATCTTCTAGCCAGCCTCTCCATTAGGGAAATCAACTTGAAAGCCAATGAAATATTTCAGCGATAGGAGAGTTTTAATATCAGCTAATGAAATGAATTTCTCAACTCATCTATTTTTTTTTTTTTCCTGAGGGCACCTAACAAAACAGGCTTTCAAAAAATTTAATATATTGTCTTCCTTTTATTAAATCAATTCTGAGATGTTGCCCAAAAGCATTATGGAGGAGTAATGCAGCTCTGCCCTCTAAATTCTGCTGTGTAACCTGACTGAATTTGATGTTCAAGACTCATCAAAACGCAGCGGCCTCATTAAGATGCATGTGACGTCTTCGGGGAAATGGCTTATTGCATGCTTTTCACTTTAGTGCTGATTTGCTCTCAGTTAAGCTTTATGCTCTTGGGTTCCCATTTTTAATTGACCGGTATTCACATCTTGTCCGTGCACCGCTCTTAGCAAACTGGCTACTGCCTTGTGTTCTTTTAAATTTCATAAAGAGAGAGTCTGGACTTCCTGCTCACTGCGGCACTGTCTCCAGAAATGTTGTTCTTAACTTTTTAAAACAGAATTGTTGCATGTCTGTGTGCTGTGTGGTAAGCCGTTCAGTCCTGTCCAACTCTCTGTGACCCCATGGACTGTAGCCTACCGGGCTCCTCTGTCCATGGGATTCTCCAGGCAAGAGTACTGCAGTGGCTTGCCGTGTCTGGCCCCAGGGGATCCTCCCAACCCAAGCATCAAACCAGGTCTCTCAACGTCTCCTACACTGGCAGGCAGGTTTGTTACCACGAGCACCACCTGGGGAGCCCTGTTATATGTGTATTGTTTATCTTATATTCTTATTGTCGTTTAGAAAAGCGCATGCAATACTTACGAATGGAAGTTAAAAACAGGTAAGCTAGTTACTAATAAAATTGCTATATTCTGTCTCCACATTTCTCCTCATATCTTTCACATGTGTCTGTTGTACTCTTTCCCTCTGGCCATACATCGTTCTCTCTGGCCCCGTCCCCTGAATTCTGGACTACTGGAACTGCCTTGTGGGGCCACAGCGCTGCCCCACCTAGATCCCTGGGGTCCGTCCCGTTTTGTGTGTCCTCCAGCATCTCCGTGTTTTCTTGAGATTGCGGCAGCGCGCTGTCTTCAGAGGGCTGCCCTGGCCTGCTGAGCTGCGTCACCACAAACGAGGAGGGCCGGCAGTGTCCGGGGGCTACATCTCCCTGGGGAGGACCCACAGGCACTGGGATGACTGGCTAGCAGGGGCATGAGGGCCCAGATGCTTGACTCAGAGGCTGATCACAGACCATAGCAGAGTTTGGTCAAACACCAGAGTAGCTCTCGAAGCTCCCATCGGGGTCAGACTGCACCCGGGACTCTGCTGAGAATGCACCCTCTCGAGGCTCCTTTCTCCTCCTGTCTTGCTTCCCCCACTTCCTTCCAGGTCTCCTCAGGCAGCACTGCCTTCACAAGTCACTGATACGAAGTCCTCACCTTCCAGTTAGCTTCTGGGGTCCAGACCTAAGACAGAAGGAGTGTTTTGCAGCAAACTGCTCTTTGCAAGAAACCCCTCTTTCTCTTGTCACTTTAGCAAAGCTATAGTATAACTAGCTTTTAAATCAGGTGCCTGCACTCATCTCCAGCCCTAG
Source organism: Oreotragus oreotragus (assembly GCA_006410675.1). NCBI lineage: Eukaryota > Metazoa > Chordata > Mammalia > Artiodactyla > Bovidae > Oreotragus > Oreotragus oreotragus. The sequence continues at coordinate 340,012 of SJYX01019110.1, read as the reverse complement.
CACAGCTTTCAAAACTTTTTGCTCACACGATATCTTGCCTAACTTGTTGGTTCTTTCTGTAGATCAAAGTAGTAGAAATAAAAATGAGCAGATCGCTTTTCTAGTTTCCTCTTCATAATCTCACCAACAAGCTGTGTGAACAAGACAGCATCTAAAGAGAGAGCACAAGTCTGCACACAGTGGGGCATGGCGACTCTGACCCCCCATCTCAGTGGCTCCCTGAGATTGCTTCCCTTATTCCCTTTAAAAATTTTCACAGCCAAGCAGAACCATCAGAGTTGGTCTTTGGGGACATGAGTCTGCCTTCTCCCCAGACTGCTGTGTTCTGAATTAAAGCAACATTTTTTTCTGTCTTTACCAACACCTGCCTCTCAGGTCTCGATTTCTAGTGCTTCCTGAGTCTGGTAACAGAAACAGTCTCCAGAGGTTGCTGGGTCTCTAGCGTTGCCTTCACGTGTTCTTGTGCAGCCCTTCAGAAATGCAGCGGGTCCAGCAGGCCTTGCAGAAACGCCCCCCTACTCTTAGGGCCATGCTGATGCCTTAGCAGGGGGCGCGCTCCTCCTAGACCTTGCCCTGCACAGCCCTTCACCCCCCTGTCCTCCCACCTCTTAGTTCCTTTGAGCTTTTCCAGCCCCTCCAGCTCTCTTGCTCCAGCCCTCCTCGGCTGTTCCCTCTCCTTGGATCAGTCCTGCCCTCCCCAGCCTGGCCCTGTCCTCTTCTGGCCAGGTCAGTGCTCCCAGCCTCTGAGAGCTGGACATGCCTGCGTCTGCGCCTGCTCCACTGTCGGCCTCCTGGGCTTGAGTGCCAGCTCCGTGTGTGGCTGGGCCGTGGCTGCCCCCAGGACCTTTGCAGCCCGTGGCACAGAGTTGGTGCTGGGTGAGAATGTGCTGAGTGCCTGCAGTGGCAGATTAAAAGGCAGGCTGACTCGGCATTCGTGTGGAGAGCCAATCGATACAGGATGCTCAGAACCTCGCAAGAAGGAGAAAGTCTCATTGGCCAGAATCCCCTCAGGAAGAACAGTGTGTGTGCCTGGGAGAGGTCCCTGGGTAAGCAGCTTGTTGCCTGCTGAGATCGGTAAGGGTCAGACTCTGTCAGCAATGGGCGAGCCCACATGGCTTTCCTGAGACAGTGGGTCTTGGGAAGGGCAAGGCTTCCTTTTGCTGGGTGGTTGGTACAAGTTTGCAGCCAGAGCTGGAAGGCTGGGGTCAACCTCTAGGGGGCCTTCCTCTGCTCCTGTTTGTTTTTTTTCTCATTTTTTGTTGTTGTTTAGTCACTAAGTCGAGTCTGACTCCGCGACCCCGTGGACTGCAGCCCGCCAGGCTCCTCTGTCCATGGGATCTCCCAGGCAAGAATACTGGAGTGGGCTGCCTTTTCCTTCTCCAGGGGATATTTTTTTCTCATAGCCTTTAATAAAAGTTCCCCAAATAAGGAGCATTCATTTGTGAATGAAGCATCAAAATCATTAGCATACCAGGGATCCTACAATCTCCTTTTTAGATCTGAATAAACAAGTATATTTTTTTTCCCCTAAAATGAAACAGAAAGCCTTTTCCATAACAAATTCTAGTCCTCATTGTAATTCAGATCCCCAGTTTTCATTTCTACTTTTGGTGTCACCATCAAAATGATGCTCCGTGATGACAGGACAGCAGCGGCAACCTCAAAGAATTTTTAGCAGCGAGGAAACGTGAAAGAGATACTCCAACAGTAATCCAGAAGGTGGGAACCACCTCCCATCCCCTCTCAGAAGAGGAGAGGGGACGGCAGGGGTTTCAGAGGAGTACAGTTTCACAAACGGATAAACGAACCAACCCACTCCCCGCTCAATTACTTTAATGCATTCCTGACAACCTTGCCATTAAGTGAAAAGCTGTTTAATTTTAATAGGAGGAAAGCAGAAAATGTTCCATCACAGGCTAAGATACCCTAGTAGTTTTATAGATGCAATGAAAACAAGTGAATTTAGGTTAAAAAAAATGTAGGTAAGTTGTACATTTTGAGTAAAAAGAGTGATCCGACTAAAGTTTACCATGCTCTTTCTTTTTTTGACAACACTTTCTTCATTAATTTTCTAAATTTTTTTCTTGCTAAAAATTATCTTGAACTTAAGAGTAATGTTCTATCACAGATAATCCGCCAGGGGGTCTTCCCAACCCTGGGATTGAACCCCCGTCTTTTATGTCTCCTGCACTGGCAGGCAGGTTCTTTGCCACTAGCGTCACCTGGGAACCCCTTGGGTGTCAAGACTAAACACCATTAGTCTGTGGAAGTTACTCAAGTCCATCAAAAGTGAAATTTCAGAATGTCAGTCCAAAGTTCTATTTCTCTGTGGCCTGAACCATCTTAGCAAAGGATCCATCTGTACAGCAAACAGCCTGGACGCTAGAGACGATGAAACATTCCTCTGGAGAGACTGGGACACACCCTAAGACAGAAAAGACTGATTGCTTCTCTTTCCTCTCTGAGAGATTTGCTCATATTCCCAGGGGCTGAGTAAGCTCTCTCTGAACGGAAGGCTGGGCGGATGTGCCGGCAGCCCCATAAAAGCTTCAAGCCTCCTAATTTCAGGCTGTTCTGGAGATCCGCGCCGACAAGCACTGCGTTGTCTTGCGGAAATCAGGGCAGGGACATGGGAACGGCTGCTGGGTCAGTGGGCATCTCGAACTGACTGACCTGAGCGTGTGGTCTCCTCCGCAGCAAAAATACACAAAAGCGTGCAGAGCTAACTTGTTTGCAATTAGGACAACATCACAGACGTTCCACAGTATCTGATTTACCACCCAGTGTGAAAAAGTCTAGGAAAGTGATTAGGCATCATTCTGACACATTCTCCCACAAACACAGCTCTGGGATGTGATATGGACTATAGTGAAATATACTCTTAATTGTAAAATAACATCTGATACTGAGAAAAATGTATTTCCCTGGTGGCTCAGTGGTAAAGAACCTGACTGACAAGGCAGGAGAAGCAGGTTTGATTCCTGGGTTTGAAAGAGCCCCTGGAAAAGGAAATGGCAGCCCACTCCAGTATTCTTGCCCGAGAAATCCCATGGACAGAGGAGCCTGGCGGGCTGCAGTCCATGAGGTTGCAGAGCCCTACATGACTCAGTGGCTAAACAACAACTGAGAAAAATACAACATCAAATATCACCAAGAGTTTATTTAAGACTTTTTTAAAAATGGAAACTTACCTTTTAACAATTTACCTTTAGCGTCATTTTATATAGTCTTAGTTCAGGATTTCTTGACTGATTCAGACTAATGATATGATTTATCTTTTCTAACAATCATTTGGTAAGATGTTATCTCTTTATCTATTTCCTTTTGTTTGCAAGAACAAAAATCTTACGTGTCAAACTCCAAGCATTTGGCAAGTATTTATATGAAGCTATTTCAACAAGGTAACGATGCTCTGATTCAAATGATGTTCTAAATCCCCTAAAATAGGTTTGCCCTTTGTGGATGATGGTGGTTATTGCTCACAGCCACTGCGCCGCTTTTATGTTGACAGAGTGGGTGGAGAATTCTTGATCCTGGGAAGCGAAGCCTCTCCCAACCTCTGGGGACAAAACCAGAGATGATGATTCCTCTTTGCCATTGATGGCCTGGAGAGACAAGTGATCCACTTCTGGCTAAAGAGATGTAAGGAAAGGTTTACTAGGAAGAGGTATGCAATTCCAAACCAAGTGAAAAGAGCCAGCCTTCTCAGGAGAAGGCCTTTTGTGCTTTTGATCATCTTTTGGAATACAGACTTGAGGCTGTGTTTGTCACAGCCACGTGTGGACAAGTGTTCAGGATGTGAGAGCAGAGTGTTAGGAAGAGCTGAGCTCCTGAAAGCCCCGTGCAGTGGCTGAACCAACCGAAACAACCCTTACCTACCAGCTTCTCACTCTAGAGAAAATATTAACTTTTGCTTATTGAAACCACCCCCCAAATCAGGTTTTCTGATTAGCAACTGAACATATTCATAATTGATATGCAGAGAGGGCTTATGGACAAGATATGTTGGTAAGAAAATAACCCAGTAAGTAATTTACTTACTACCTCAGCGTTTTCACTTTAAAGTATTATATCAGTATAAAATAGTTTGTAATATTGACTTTTTTAACACAAATCCAACACAAAGACAAAGTTAACTGTTCTTTTATTGCAGGGTTATCACTAATGAATCTAAAATTTGGCTTTTCAACCATGTGGGCAGAGAAGGCAATGGCATCCCACTCCAGTACTCTTGCCTGGAAACTCCCATGGACGGAGGAGCCTGGTGGGCTGCAGTCCATGGGGTCGCTGAGTCAGACACGACTGAGCGACTTCACTTTCACTCTTCACTTTCATGCATTGGAGAAGGAAATGGCAACCCACTCCAGTGTTCTTGCCTGGAGAATCCCAGGGATGGCGGAGCCCAATGGGCTGCCGTCTGTGGGGTTGCACAGAGTCGGACACGACTGAAGCTACTCAGCAGCAGCAGCAACCATGTGGGCACATTTTATAAACAAGAGTCTTAAGCCAATTTTCCTTCAGATACAGGAATAATATTGTTCCTTTACATAGTCGTCATTGTCTAGTGGTATTTGGAATAAACAGATCAGCCTGCTTTTCTAAATAATTAATGAGCTCTAAAAGAAACATAGTTAAAAAAAAAAAGCTAGTAGTTTACCAAGGCCACTTGCTCTGAGCAAGACAGAGCCTCAGTTTTTGTTTTTCTGAAAAATATAACAAAATAAAATTTTAAATCTTTATTGCAGACAGCTGCCACCACCAATCAAATCTGGCACATACTATTAAACATGTACAATCTTCATCTCGTGGTTCAGCAGTTAATACAAACTGGTTATTTACCTTCACTTTAACCAATTAGCAGTTAATTTAAGCATGAGCCTTTTATTTCCCTTATGATCTCCAAGTAAAAAAGTAAAATAAGGCCACTACTGCTAACAACTCAATGATGTCATAATCATACTGATTCTATGACCAAATAACAGAAAAAGCTTTCCATAATATCATTAATTTACAAGCTGAATAATAAGTTTGCTACTTAATGTCTTTTGCTATAACAATTGCAAATAATTAACTGAAGATGCAAATAATTTCAATTGACTTATTGATTATTTATATATTTGAATGCATATGTATTCATGTCTTCCCAGGTGGCGCTAGTGGTCAAGAACCGGCCTGCCACTGTAGGAGACATAAGAGACACAGGTTCGATCCCTGGGGCAGGAAGATCCCCTGGAGGAGGGCACGGCAGCCTCACTTGAGTGCTCTTTCCTAGAGAGACCCGTGGACGGAGGAACCTGATGGGCCACAGTCTCTAGGAATGCACAGAGTCGGACATCACTGAAGCAACTTAACACGTAAGCATTCATACACATATATGTATGCATGTGATCTTCATATACAAATGTATATTATACATACACATTTTCAAGTTCTTGACTAGCTCGAGGAAAGGAAGATAAAAGAAAAAAATAGTCTTTTCAGCCAAAATTTAGAAACTGGCAATCAAACGTGGAACTGATCAGTGCACAAGGATGTAGGGACAAGAATGTCAACTTTGCAGTAGGATTTGAGCCCTAAGTTATGATATTTAACTTTTAGAGTTACCATGAGGTTTAAGTAACATCTTGTTACCTGGCAGAACATGACAGACCCTCAGTAAAGGCTGGTTTCCTTTCTTTCCTTTTCTTTCTAACTCTTAAGGGCAGCAATTAGTCCCTGACATCTCTATATCCACAGACTTTCAGCATACATACAGAACAAATGCTAACAGTTAATACAACTAATGGTCCATCAGCCACACTGACTGGCCAGCCTTGCCCACGATGGGCAGGCTTCCCTCTCAGCAGGCTTTGAAGTGTGCCTCTCGGGCGCCTCCAGACTATGACACGTGGAAGGAGACTGAATGAAAAAACTCACTCATGATGAAGACCACCAGGGTGGTGTCAACGTCAGCTCTGGCAGCAATGTTCTATACACCAACTCCCAGAATCCAGTTCATTTTCAGACCTCAAGGTGAAATTTTGCCTGGAGTTGAATAAACAGAAATACCTCCTCTGAGAATTAAAAAAAAAAATCTATATACAAATTCATGAAATGGTCTGGTACATTTTTCCTTCAGAATTGCTCTGAATGATGCAAATGCTATTAAAATAAAGAAGTAGAGACAGTGATTTCTCATTTGACCGTAGAAGCAACCTCATGAAGGAAAATGCTTTATTCTTTGACTTGGATGCAAAACACAGTATAAATACCTGTCCCAACCTCTAAAAGAGTAAGGAGTAAGGAGACTCTAACCCTTCTGCAGCACAACTTTGAGAGGAAAGGAGAGAGAATCTGAATCCTTCAGATCTTTTGGATGTGGGTCATTCATTTCATCTACCTTCATATTCTGTCAATGCTTCTCTATGTGTGTGTGTGTGTGTGTATGTGTGTGTGAGTGTGTAGGCATGTGTAATCTTAACTGCTATAATCATGGCAGCAACCTCTGCCATAGCCCTGGGTGAAGGCTGGGGGCTAGACAGACAGCAGTCTGCCTGCCTTGGTCTCTTTTCAGCAAAGCTGGTGGGAACTAATCAGCTTGCCAAAGGCTCCCTCAGTATGGACATGAGTGTTATCACTTGTCACCTCTAATATTTTTAGTGACTCATATCTGAAATTACATCAAAGGCCTGACCCATTTACCTCTGGTGCATTGCTGGCAGCTGAGACTTGATAGAAAACTTGCAGCTTTGGCTTATTGGAGTGGGCTGATGATCACGATTATGTAAAAGTCACGATGCAAATGATATTAAATATTGTCTTAGAATGAAGGAAAGTGTATAGGGCACATTGTGATTATAATAACCGTATAAAGAGATTGTGATGTATCAACAAAAAAATTACTGCCAACAGAGGAAATATTTTATAAGTACTTTTTAAAATATTGAACATTAGATTTGCAAGCATTTTCATTTCTGGAAGGATACTGGATTAGATATCTAAAATGTTCTTTTACTAAAGAACTAAAATGCTGGGGGAAAGGAAGTTCAAAAGCCTCTAGGATGCTCTGGTGGTACACAGGTAGGAACCCACCTGCCAGTATGGGGGACATGGGCTTGGTCCCTTGTCCAGGAAGATTCCACATGCGGTCCAGCAGCCGAGCCCACACGCCATGACTACTGAAGCCTGCAAGAGTCTGCAGGGCCCCCAGATGTCAACCACTGGACCATGTGCTGCAACTACTGAAGCCCACAGGCCCTGGAGCCGTCAGGTTGCAACTGCTGAAGCCTGTGTGCCGAGAGCCCGTGCTCAGCAAGAAGAGAAGCCAGTACAGTGAGGAGCTCGCGCACCACACCCAGGGAGGCCTGCTCCCTGTAAGCAGAGACAAGTCAGAGCCTGGCAGCGGAGACCCAGTGCAGCCATAAGAATCAATTCATTTTAAAATTTAAGCTTTCTAAATGTGTCATGGAACTAGTAAAATAAATCAATAAAGAGGAATCCACAAAGCAAAAGCAGAAATCGGGGAAATCAGTGGCAGGGGGTGGTTAAGTAAGCACCCAGGTGTGCTACTGACCTTGGGGACCTGGTGTTTCATGAGGACACAGGAACCTGAGGCATAAGCAAGGATCTCAAAGGGCTCATCTCAGTGAGAAACACGTCTGCAACACAGAGGGAGGCAGCAAGGATGCTCGCCCGTCTCTTCTTGGCCCCCAGGGAAATGTCTTCCCTGATGATTAGTAACACGCCAGCCAGGTGTGGACCCAGAACTGTGGGGCCTCAAGCTTTAGTGACTTACAGAAGGAGGCCTCTTTAACAAAAAGATCACAAGATTATAAAAGTAAGGTTAAATATTCAAAACCTCTACTGAGGATAAGAAATCATGACAAAATATAAACTTTCAAAAGGTGGCAACTATCACAAAGATCAGAGAAATCCAAGATTTCCCTGGTGGTCCAGGGGTTAAGAAGCCACCTGCCAATGCAGGGGACGCGGGCTCCATCCCTGGTCAGGGAGCTCAGACCCCACATGTCTCTGGACAACTGTGCCCAGGGCCCACAGTGGGGAGGAAGCCCATGATCAGCAACGGAGAACCTGCACTGCAACTAAGACCCGCACAGCCAAAAATAAATATTTTATAAAAGAAAATCCAGAAACATATCAGATGTTCTATTGAATAATTGCTTTACACATCACTGTAAGTGGTGTTTTCTGACATTTTTTTGGCAGCAAATATCTTGATCTCCTCTTTATACAACAAAAATTTTGTCTTATCAATTCTATTCAGAGAATAAAAAGATAATTTAGTCTTTTCCAGCATGTCTGATCAAAAACAAAGTTTTTAAAATTAATGCTCTAGAAAATGTCTTGTTTCATAATTTCTCACTGACAACATGGAAACTTTCAAGATCATTGTGAAGTATGGGAAAGCTTCTCATTTCTTTGTGAGGTGGAAGTTTACAGGGCATTTTACATTTTCATACGCAGTGACCAACCTTAGACTTTCTTTGAATTGATGAGGATCATTAAGAAGTTTGTCAGCTCCAGTATTACACTGACATATTATGAGTTTTATGTTTTCACCTTCAGTGTTAATATCTCCTGTCCAAACAGCAAGCAGCTTAAAATTTTTCCCAGTCTGTTTATATGTCTCATTTCTTCCTCCTTTCATCAGTTAGATAATAAAACAACTTCAGATTCTATTCTCCACTTCTATTTGAAATTTACCTCTGCCACTTAATGAAGTACTACCTTGGGTTTAAGGGCTTCCCAGATAGCTCAGTGGTAAAGAACATGCCTGTCAACTCAGGAGATATAGACTGGATCCCTGGGCTGCCAAGATCCTTTGGAGAAGGAAATGGCAACCTACACCAGTATCCGTGTCTGGGAAACAACCACTGACAGGGGAGCCCGGTGGGCTACTGTTCATGGAGTCGCAGAGAGTCAGACGCAGCTTAGCAACTAAAAACAAGAACAACTTAGGGTATGACAGGTTTCTTTCTTTAATTGTTACAGTTTATTTCTTGATGTCAGGATAATTTCTTTTGACTTCTTTGCTCATCTTTCTTACTTTTGTTCAAATTTAATTTTCTAATCTGAATTCTATCTCACTTCTTTAGGAAATAAATCTAAAGATGACAAAACAAATCTAACTAGAAGCCAATAATTAATGACCTATTTTTACTAAAGCATTTCAAAATGTCTTCTCAAATTGCAGTGAAAATGTTACATTCTCAATTCACTTCTTACTCAGATCCCAAAAAAGCCTGAGGCTACACCATCATCATATCAAAGGGAAGTGTGACAGATAAGATGTTGAAAGGCAAAGTGGCAGCAGTTGGCAGTGACTTCAGTTTGAACATCACAGTTTGCCAACTCTGATGGAACGTCCACCCGTGGTTACACGGCAAGGTCTCCTCCCGACTTTGGAGGAGTGCTGGGCAGGTGAGGAGCACCACAGGAGACTGTAACTGAGCTTCATTATTTTTCAGCAGAAGCCACTTTCCAGGCCAGCGTCTTATCCGTTGAAAGCTGGGCTTCCTGCTACATGTGAAGTACAAACATGCTCAAGTGCAAATTTAAAGTAGTCCCCAAGTGGTCATGCCCCCAGGCAACTGAAAACAGGTTTAAAGAAATGTCAAAAACGTATCACAGAGAGACTAAGAGGAGAAAAATACTAAAAGTTGTGAGCTGCCAGAGGCTTTATTGAGAAGGGATACACATGTTGAATAAATCTTCCAGGATAGATTGTTGAAGAATGTTGAGAATGTTGAAGAAGCACTAATGAAGACAGGATGGCTGAGAACTTTCCAGACTTGCTGGTAGGCAAAAGTCCTCATACTTAGAAAGTCCAATAAATCCCAGAGAGGACACAAAAAAACATGTACACAGACAGAGCAGAGTCAAGCTGTAAAACAGACATGAGACAAAGTCAGAGAAAGGAGGAGGTCACCCAAAGAAAGAGCGGTGAGTACTGATGGCCGAGTTATCAGTTAGAACAATAAGCATCAGAAAAAAAGTGAAACCACGTCTTTGAAACCTTGTGAAAAATAACTATCAAGTTATATTTAAATACCCAAGGAGATTACCTTTCGAAAATGATGATGAAATAAAAATACTTTAGACAAATAGAAGCTGTGAGCTTACCACTTACAGCAGTCAAGCCTCACTAAAGCAGACTATCTAAAGCGTGCAGCTCAGGGAGCTCCCTGGCAGCTCAGTGGTTAGGGCGCCGCAATTTCACTACAGGGAGCACAGGGTCAGCCCCTGGCCATGGACTGAGACCCCGCGCCCCCCATGCCACATGGTGTGATTAAAAAAAAGTACGCAGGTCAGGCCTAAAGATTTTTGCAACTGTTCTAACTGCAAGAAAGAAGAGTAGGAAAATGTATCAGAAAATATGTGGGTAAATGAAACAGGTATTGATGCATGAAATGCTGGTGGTAACAATGACAATGACTAATTAACTTGTGAGGTAAAAGAAAAGCAAGATAAAATTAAAATAGTAGAACACAGTAGCATTTAAATTGGTGGATGGTGTTTAATACTAAGTTCCCTCCCTCCATTTTCAGTAGGAGGCAAAAATATTAACAACTGACTTGATTAGGCATACATATTACACAGGGTGGGCTTCCCTGGTAGCTCAGCTGGTAAAGAAACCACCTGCAATGCAGTAGACCCACGTTCGATTCCTGGGTCAGGGAAGATCCCATGGAAAAGAGATAGGCTACCCAAGAATACACAGAAGAACTGTACAAAAAAGATCTTCATGACCCGGATAATCACGATGGTGTGATCACTCACCTAGAGCCAGACATCCTGGAATGTGAAGTCAAGTGGGTCTTAGAAAGCATCACTACGAACAAAGCTAATGGAGGTGATGGCATTCCAGTACAGCTATTTCAAATCTTGAAAGATGATGCTGTCAAAGTGCTGCACTCAATATGCCAGCTAATTTGGAAAACTCAGCAGTGGCCGCAGGACTGGAAAAGGTCAGTTTTCATTCCAATCCCAAAGAATGGCAATGCTAAAGAATGTTCAAACTACCGCACAATTGCACTCATCTCACATGCTAGTAAAGTAATGTTCAAAATTCTCCAAGCCAGGCTTCAGCAATACATGAACCGTGAACTTCCTGTTGTTCAAGCTGGTTTTAGAAAAGGCAGAGGAACCAGAGATCAAATTGCCAACATCCACTGGATCATGGAAAAAGCAAGAGAGTTCCAGAAAAACATCTATTTCTGCTTTATTGACTATGCCAAAGCCTTTGACTGTGTGGATCACAATAAACTG